>WAAB01019184.1:15409-34506 GCA_013389865.1 Piaya cayana
TTTTTTTTTTTAATAGATTCTTCCTACATAAATGTGAATAATCCCTGCACAGGCAAGAGGAAAAGCGCAAACCTTCCCACAGCCAAGAACATAATTATACTTCCATTTAAAAAGTACAAATAGTTCTATTTCACATATAAAATATGCATAAAGTTAGGTCAGAGAAGTTTAATTATCAGTGATCTGTTAAGACCTTGAGAATACCCTGAATCCAACATNTTTTTTCACTAACAGATTCTTCCTACATAAATGTGAATAATCCCTGCACAGGCAAGAGGAAAAGCGCAAACCTTCCCACAGCCAAGAACATAATTATACTTCCATTTAAAAAGTACAAATAGTTCTATTTCACATATAAAATATGCATAAAGTTAGGTCAGAGAAGTTTAATTATCAGTGATCTGTTAAGACCTTGAGAATACCCTGAATCCAACATAAAAGTTCAACTGGCTACTGGGAATAAGGCGCTAAGGGAGACCCTCGGCAGCCTTGCCAGTGAACAGATGTGGTCTGCAATCCCTATGCCAACATAACCTCCTCCTCACAAGTCCAGGAGACCCTTATCCTATCACCACAAAATCCTTTAAGGAAAAAAAACCCATAACCAAACAACAAAAACATAAACAAAATCCCCACACAAATACCTATGAAAGAAGATTGGCAGGAGTTGCGGAAAAACATCACTTTTTTTTTTGCTGCTGTTAAAATATGCCTAGAATTTGAGTAATTTGAAAGAGACTAAGAAACAGCTCAATCTATTTTATATGAGCTTCACTTTATTTAAGCTGCTGTCACAAGCTCACTATGTATCTCCAGAGAAGCCTAAGAAATCAGGATATTCTAGACAGTCAAAGAGATGCAGGAAAATAACTGTGACAAAGCTACCAGTCCCCCATGCCCAGTTCATTGCACAGTTTGCTTTCCCTCTGAGCCAAAGTAGAGCTCAGAGAGCAGCTGTGGACTTTACATCTCTCTATGAGTACAGGTGCAAGTTTAGGTCAGTAGAAATATTGGCCTTACTTTGAATGGTTTGTGTAACTATCTAAAACAGAACACTTGCTGCAGGAATTCTGCTTTTGCTTATATCTTGCAACTAAAGATATCTTCTGATATCTTGCAACTGAAAGCTGGGTGAGCTTCACCATTTGTAAAGGCCAAATACCATTCCTGGAATTAGACTTGAACCGGACCTAAGATGTCTGCAGTGGGGTTGTTGTACCCACGTGGTTTTGGATCTGGTGTCAACCATGTGCACAATTTAATAGACTAGTGAGTTGTTGCTGCCTTTCATGAGCAATTTCCAGATGCTCTTGAGTCATCTGTGCAGTGACAAGATTCACATTAAAGCCATTATTTGTCCTGCAGCTTGAGACAGAGTCACATTTCTGTAAAAAGACAGAGAAAGGGCTAAGATGTCAAAGATGAGCTCAAGCTAAACAACCATTATCAACAGGTTCCTAAGAAAAATCACTTTCAACCCAATGCAAGGCATCTTCCACAAGCTCATGCACACGTGTCGCTCTCAGACTGAAAAGATGAAGAAGGAAGAACCAGAGAGACTTCTCCAGAGCAACAGGTACAATGTCACATGATGAACATCAAGTGGAACTCGGACAAAATCACTTTGACTCAAAATAATTTTTGAGCAAGAGATATAAAGGATCATCCCCTAAACTCTTCTCAGTAATTTTGCAATGCTGATGCAACACTGTTAAAAACAACCTGTTATCACAGGTAAGAACACACTGCTTGATTTGCTCATGTTGCACTGTCTGCTGAATGACTAATAATTGTAACTGGAGCAATAAAAACAAGCAGGTGAACCCTGTAGCTGTAAATGGTTTAGAGATGTCAGTAAATGCTTTAAGTGTTTTAAGATGACCCTGGAACAGTTAAGCTGCAATAATCTCCTGAAGTGTTTAAGTGGCTTAGGTCACCAATAAGCCGCTCTTGTGAGATAATCAAGAAGGCTACTTAATTAGACAACAAGCTGTTCACCAGTACATCCCAATGAAGAAAGCTGATTATACTCTTTAAAGTAACATACTTCTCTAATTCCATGGAAGTCAAAAGCATTTGTTTAAGAGCTCACTAAACAAAACACAAGCAAACGATCCTACACAAACCTTGTGCAGCTTGTGTTTAACTACTATTTAGTTCTTTTTTCTACATAGGTATTGATCTTTATTTGTTAGTTACATGACTTCATTAGTTATATTTCTCAGAAAACAGCCCATACCCTATGCCATCACACTGGCTAGTTTAAACATTGAGGAATGCTCAGCCCAATATTATCGTGTAAAGGGAAAGCACCAGCAAAATATTTTTAACAATTTCTCAAAATTTCAAAAATTGGAGAAAGAAAAGAATAGAGGAAAGAACAGCTGAAGAAGTTGAACTATAATTCTTTTCTAAAGCTTCTCTCTTTACATATAAAAAAATAACTTATAAAAGATACACTTGTAATATAGCAGACAGTGGTCTCTAGAGTATTACTGACACCACAAGAGTCCTATTAAGTGTCTAGTTTTCAAATATAATTGGAATTTCACTTTCTAATTCAGACTGATGTTCATATTTATTTTGTGTTATTTGTTCAGAGCTAGATTACAAGAAAATTCAACCCAATAGATCACGATTCAGCTTCTGTTTACTTAAAATCTTGCAAAATCAGACACTGTCTGTTATTATCATTTTATAATAAATGGTTTGAGTAAGACCTCAGGACTAAACGTAAACTTGTCAAAACATACACAGTCATACATACTGTCACAAGATTGCACTAGCAAATCAACTGGTTTCTTCAGCTGTGTGTAATTCTTTAGGAGTTGCCTCCAAGTTTACAGGTTGGGTTGCACATGTTATTTGGGAATCAGACCCCACATTTAATATAGAAACCTGGTCCTAGCTTTCTATTACAAATTGCCACCATACTGCAAGTAGATGCATGACTTATTGGAAGATGATTTATTATGAAAATGCCAGAATCATTTGAATGAATTAACTAGTATGCTAAGGTTAGTTGTGTTCAAAGCACCAATTGGAGAGAAGGAAATAGATCTAAACCATGTCATCTTTTAAGTCCCAGAATCATAGAATCACCAGGTTGGAAGAGACCCAAGTCCAACCATTCCCACCAATCTCTAAACCATGCTCCTCAGTACCTCATTCACACATGCCTTAAACACCTCCAGGGAAGGTGAGTCAACCACCTCCTTGGGCAGCATACTTGTTCCTCACCAGTTCCAGGAGTGGTGCAAAAGAGCTCATCGTTTTGGAACAAAGTCACCTAACTCAACCAATGCAGTGCTACCCTGCACTTGGATGCTCCTGCTACACTGTCAAAAAGAGTCACACTATTGCTTACCATGCACCAACTTCTATTAGGCAATAAAACACAGAAATGTCTGTCTGGACATTTGTTCAGGGGCCACTCACTCGTCTGAAGAGGGAAAGGCCAAAATATTAAGCAAATGACCAAATACATATATGATTCAGGCAGCGTTGGCAGAAGTACCCTTGCTGACCCTTTAGCCTCATAATAAATATGCAAGTACAGATTTAACAAAAGGGAACTAGCTACTCGCTGTGTCTGCTGAGTTTATCACGTGTTCAGATTTTATCAATGGATGCACAAGCATTTTCTAGTTTTCTTTTGTTTTTTACTATCTCCTTTCTTCTAAACGGAGAATTAAAATTAACAACCTCAAAACCAGCTTGGGTTGCCAAGTGTCTCGCCTGACCTGAGTGTAAGTCTGGGATAGAAAAGATTTAACGTGAAAAAATTCAGGTTGGGAATGACCTTCTGCACTGATTGACTTTAGTGGAATGTAAATGATGGGCAGTAAATCAGGGGACGTGCATGCCACTCAGTGAATCATACTATTCCCTTCAATCCCATCTAGAGGGAGAGACATAAATCCTCCCAGTTCAAGCCGGGCCATGAGCAGTCCTTTATATTTCCAATTAAAGATGTACTGTCCTTTGCCCAGCATTCAGTTGGGACGCTGCACATTAATATGGTAATCGGCAACCCAGCAGCGGCCCATGGGGGCTTCATTGTCTCTGCCACATTCATCCCCAGGCTTCCTCCCTGCTGGATGGAGGAGGGATCGGTGTGACAGGCAAATCCCAAGAGATGACAGAGAACCCTTCATTAAGACTGATTTTAATGCTGTGCTGCCAGTAGGCAACATGTTGTGATTATCAGGGCTTTCACTCAGATTCTCTAGGGCTGAAGGCCAGATACAGATGCTTCCCAGCACTACACAAACAAGCAGCCTGGCCTGAACACAGCCTCATGGCTTGAATACCTATCAATCACCATAACGTCACCCAGCGAGTGCTCTAACTGTGAGGCTCTTTCTTATGAGAACAGCTTCAGTCTTCGTCTGTGAAATCATGAGAGCTTAAAGGAAGGAGAGCAACCAATGGTTCCACAGTTGAGAAACATTAAGGGACATCCAGCCCTGATGCCACCACCAGTGGGTCTCCAGGCCTGCTGGTGAAGGTGATTTTCAGTAGGGCCTGGAAGGGAACGCCTCTATACGCAAGACTGACAGCAAAGACAAATTCTCCTCTTGAGTGCCATGTGTTCCTCATCTCTGAGGGGAGACTTCATTGCTCTCTACAACTACCTGAAAGGAGGTTGTGGAGAGGAGGGAGCTGGGCTCTTCTCCCAAGTGACAGGGACAGGATAAGGGGCAATGGCCTCAAGCTCCACCAAGGGAAGCTCAGGAAATTAGGAAAAAGTTTTCACAGAAAGGGTCATTGGGCATTGGAACAGGCTGCCCAGGGAGGTGGTTGAGTCACCTTCCCCGGAGGTGTTTAAGGTGAGGGTGGACAAGGCACTGAGGGCCATGGTTTAGTGTTTGATAGGAATGGTTGGACTCGATGATCCGATGGGTCTCTTCCAACCTGGTGATTCTATGATCATGTTGCCTTGTGACAACGTAGTCCAGAAAAGGGAAGGAGTCAGGGAGGTGCAGGTGATGGTCGCTTACTGCACTGGTGTTTTGAGATCATCTGAGTGAAGATGAGTTTCAGCACAAGACTAGAAGTAAATCTTCTCCATGGGCAACTGCAGGGGCAGTGATTAATAAGACAGATTCAAGTTAACAGACTTGGCAAGGGAAATAACGGCTGGACAAGCATAACAAGTCCTATCACTTGGTTCAGCAGTAAGGACAGGTTGCCTAAAAGCGTGAGCTAGGAAACAGATTATTGTTGTTTCCGCTACGTTGACATCAAAACTGTTGATTGACCCCACACAAACAGATAAATGAACTCTAGGCCTGTGAGCAAGAACTGAGGGTTGTAATTGCTAATTGAAAACCTCTAAGTTCTCAGCAAAATTTCTTATAAGAGCATCCCATTATTTAAACCATCTCAACACTCTGATAAACGCCTTTTGCTCAGAGCTTTTGTAAATAGTGGAGAAAAAGAATGTAAATAGACCCTAAAATTGGGGGTTAACATAGCGTGGAGCTCACCTGGTACTTGAGCCCTCCGAGCTACATGCGTGCAGTTGAGCCACAGCTCCAGAGGTAGTCCCAGGGCTTTTAAAATCTGACACTTTCAACAGTGGACAAAATGTAGGCATCTGGCAGGTAAATCAGTACACTTCCCTCCCCCTCATTGCTCAGATTAACTCTAGAAAGGGTGTAACGGGGTAGGTTTAAATTCCTGTGTCATAGACCAGAAGATGGTGCGTGTTTTTATAAAAGTGAGTCATTAACCTGCAATAAGCAGGTAAACCCTGTTTTAGTTGTAGAAGGCAGTATTTTATAATAAAGTTTCTTTTGGGGTGTTTGACTTAAGGGAGGGATTTACCTTCCCCAAAAAGACTGAAAGAGAAATTCTGGATCCAAAAATGCCTCCTCCAATGCTGGCCATCTTACCCAAGCCCGCTCTCTTCAGCACTCCATAGCTATTTTTAACATCTCATTTCCTCACATTATGGCAATTTACATACTTAAACACATCACATTAGCGTCCAAAATATAAACAAAGTGAAATAATACACTGTAAAGAGACTATTAAAAAAACCCTGCAGATACACACAGGAGCTTTTGGAAATCAGGCAGTTCTCTGAAGCAAAGCAGTTGTCCTGCATCAGTAATAGGAGGATTTCTCAGCAACACTTTACAATAAAGCAGACTTAATGAGAGCTGAGCAGTGGTGTAATTCCTGTGGAATTGCATATTGAAAGCTACATTCATACCCAAGGAGCCCATCAGGACCAGTATTGTTAGCATGAATGCTGAAGGAATTGCAAAATGAATTGCCATTTTGTTATCAAGTGCTTCCGATTGGCTCTATCCTGCCATCTGTGTCATTTGGAGGATGTGGAGTAGCAGAGGTCCGAACTTGGGCATCGGAAAGGTGGGTCAAGGGGAAATTTTATGCTGCAGCATCCTCTGCTTCTTCACTAAAGAAGTTCGGTGCACCTGCCTTCCTGTTACTGTAAGAGGAAGAAGGGTCAAAAGGCAGAGTAGTTTGCCAGGCACTGGCAAAAAGAGTTTCCCCTTCAGTGAAACACCATTTATTGATCTGTTGTACAAACCTGATGTCAGATCATAGCAAAACACTGCTTAGAAACAAGAGGCTGCAAATTGTCTGGTTCTTTCAAACCTCCTGGAGCCTCTCTATTTCTTCATGATGCTACAGTAAATGTTGCAAGATTTAAAAACTTTAAAATCCCCACAGATAAAAAAGGGACATGCAGGTCGTGTCTCATTTAGCTCTACAGAGAAGGAACAAAATTCCAAACTGCTTGAGTGACCTACAAGCCTAAATCACTTTCACGAACTTTCCTAAAACATCTAAATTACATAGGTCATTTGCCAGCATTTAAAACAGTGCAGCTAGCTCATCTATTTGGTTTTTAATTGAATCAATACATGCACAAACCAATTTTTTTTTAACTTTCATTTGTTAACTTCCATTAGAGCAGACTGATAAAAAAGAATCAAATGAAAATGAAAAATGCTTTTTCCCCCATCACCTTGCTCTATAATTGAGTTATCAGCATACCAATGAATTGGGTTTGGTATCTCTACATGGATTCCTGTTTCTGTCTTTATTTACGATTCCCTTTCAGACTTCAAGATAAAGAATTACTGTATCATTCATTTCCTTATGTTGGTAGTGCCACAGGGGGATGCTTTACAAGCAGAAAAGCATATTTTGAGTCTTGGCATAGCCCTTATGCCACTACAAGTCTAGAAGCTATGGAGCACTACCTGTCCTCAAAACCCAAGACACATTCCAAGGCTGATCTATATATGCATGCTTAGAGCAAACCACAACACCTCTCATTTCCACTTCTTTTCAAGTTGTTCCAAGCTGACACCTCCCCTCCTGTATGCTGTTACGTGCTTCATGCAAGAGGAGAGGAGGCACAGCTGTGCTCTGCTGCAGAGGAAACATCCCTCCTAGCCAAGCGCCTGTTAGTGCAGAGCACAGGTCCCCACCACACACAGCACCAAGCTGCTCCCTGCCCCAGGGCCCCCGGCACAGCTGGATGGCAGAGAGCAGATGTGCTGAATCGCTGCTGCTGGCACACGGAGTCCAATAGCGTGGGAGAGAGAGCGCTGCTTCCTTCCAAAGGCACGACATCCAGCTGCTAGAGACTGAGCTGAACTCACAACAAAAGCCAAAATTTGACAAAGCCCTACACACCTCCTGTTAGCGGTCTCTCCGCTGATGGGACTTGCAAGTTTGTAACATGGCAT
This sequence comes from Piaya cayana, assembly GCA_013389865.1. Taxonomy (NCBI): domain Eukaryota; kingdom Metazoa; phylum Chordata; class Aves; order Cuculiformes; family Coccyzidae; genus Piaya; species Piaya cayana. The sequence continues at coordinate 23,146 of WAAB01019184.1, forward strand.
GCTTTAGAGTGTAATATTTTTCATCTATAATTTCATAGCTCTGTAATGGTTAGGGCCAGGATACACTTATCTGCTTCCATCTCAGATAAATCGAAGCTGAGATGAAACTTTTTTCCTGGTTGCACAGTGAACAGCAGCAAAGGAAGACAGAGACATAATGGCCACATCATTTAACAGGATGGAGCCAAGCAATACAAGTTGGAATGTATGAGAAACGGATCTGTCCAAAAGGATCATGGTATCCAAGTTTACTTCTACCATGTTGAAAGCCACTACTTGGCTTTATCCTCCTGAAATTTCTTTGTGGTTTTATGCAGTTGTAGGACCCATCACAAACTGATGTATCTCAGATAGTGACAAATGCCATCCAAACGCTACATACATTACAAATGTTAAAATGGGTTCTTATGGACCTGTTCTGTGACAGCCAACTTGTATGACAGAAGAAACAAATTTTTTAAAAATTAAATTCTTTAAATTTACAGTACTATAAAAAATGAATGAGTTTCAATATTTCCAGATCTACGAGAAGAATTATTCAAACTAAGTTTATAGGTCTCACTTTCCCATACATCACTCTAAATCAGGAGAAATTTCACTAGACCTGAACATAAATAATTTATAATCTAATGGGAAAAGCTCTTCACGTACAAGAAGCTTAAGTACAGTTACCTCTCTAGCATCAAGGTCCCAATTGAGCAAAGCACACACTTAACATTACAACTGCTCAACTGAAGTATCACGTATCAAAACCCCAAAATGAGTCACCTTTAGAAAGGTTTGGTGTTAGTTCCAGCAATGGCAATAAATAAAGCTTCCTCTAGTGCAGGCATTACTCCCAGAACCATGCCTACACCCCTGATCATGTTGCCAGCAATACACACAAGAGAAGGAAGTTCATCTTCCTTTCAACTTTAACGCAACTAAGAACAACTTGATTTTGAGAATCTCGCTCACAAGAGTGTTCATAGCAGGATTCTGTATACTTACAGCATGAAGCTCAGAATTAACAAAAATATATTTGCTTGATATTTTGAGACAGAACTATTTCCTTTCAGGCAGCTTTCCCCTCTTAGCAAGTAATTGAGCACCATCTCTAGTTTGTATCCAGAGGAAAGAAGAGACTAGCCCTCAGATTTAAAAAGTTAATGCTTTTAGCATGGTAACACTGCCCACAAAATTGGTTGGACTGTACTTTTGTGAGTACTTTAAAAATGGAAATGACTGGACAATAAGGGAGAATTGAGAAAAAGTCTGACCAGTCCCCTCTTTTCTTTCCTTTGAAACAAGAAAGGGAGACAGGCATCTTAGGAATTCTGCATTTCAAAGTTGTTTCTTTTCCTTTTGTTGGGGGGTAGCAAAATCAGACTGTTTAAAGAATTGTCTGATGCTACTTTAAAAGGCTTTGGTTACACTGCCTAGGGGAGTTGAATAAAACAAAGGTAATTCAAAGGTAGTGTACAGGTTTGTGATCTGTCTCAGCTTGGTTGCTCTGGCCCTTGACTGGATGCATCCTTCTTGTAGGGATTTCAAAAGAAACTTCAGCACCTGAAATTCCGATCCTTGCCTCTGCCTGGGGAGCAAGTTCTGTACCACAATTAATGCACATACAACTCAAACAAGTGAACGAGAGCAGTTTTAGGTATGAGTCACATGTCAAACACATCTGAGGATTCCCTAAAGTATCACATCCCACTAGATTTTATTCCATATCACCCCTCATAGAGAGTATACACATAAAATGCATGGAAGAAGCCAAGAGACACATATACATCCTGGTGCCTGAGCCACAAGGATCTCTAGTCTCTTTGCTGTCTTTTCCCTATTGAAATCTTTTGCCAGTAGCTAAGGGTAGGATTCATCTCATGCAATTCGAACCAATAACACAGGGACACTGACATGCAGGCGCATCATTGAGACGTCCCTTCATGATCAGTTAGGAAAAACAATGTTTCCTGGAGACAGTTATTTCCTTCTAATGGGGACAGGTAACAATAAATGCTGTTCCAGCAGCCTATTGTACAGTGCTCCACACTGACTGATCACAGGGCTCAGACAAGAGCTCTGAGCAGCAGTCTGTACATTTAGATGAATCCAAATCCTGCAGACTTGGGCTGGGCCTCACGAGAGTAAGTAGAGAAATTCCCATTAATCTCAGTAGGCAACAAAACGGACATCTTACCTACCTAGTAACTTGGGGTTTGGTTGTCTTAACTGCTTTTAGCAGTTCACTGTTATCTTCAGCGTCACCATTTAGCCCACTCCCTGGCCAGGTTAGTAGTTAAAACTAGGCAGCTTTTAGTCTCAATCCCACCCCTCCTAGGAAAGGGAAATGAGAGCAACAGCCAGATTTGCAGGTTGGAAACTAACGCTAAAATAGCTGTAATGCAACAATAATAACAATAATATTAGGAAGATAATGCTGTTACTAAGAAAACAGTAAAATATATACAAGAACACAAAAGCAATTCAGCCTCCCAGGTTAACCAAACAGCTCCGCTGGCACTGCAGGTCAAGTGTGGAGAAGGTCCAAACTACACCCAGCAGCAAGTGGGAGCTGGACTCAGGAAGATGTGGATGGGTTCAGAGACAGTCAGACAGGCAAGGTTCTCCCTGAACATTGGACACTAAAGAAACAGGAGATAAGAAGGTGACCTTAGTAATCCCTAAGCTTTTATCCAGAGCACTGGCACAGGTTGCCCAGGGAAGTTGTGGCTGCCCCATCCCTGGAGGTGTTCAAGGCCAGGTTGGATGGTATCTTAGGCAGCCTGATCCACTGGGATGCTCCTGCCTGTGGCAGGGGGGTTGGAACTAGATAATCTTTAAGGTCCCTTCCAACCTAAACTATTCTATGATTCTATGATGTGTATTGCATGGAATATTTTCTTGTTCAGACAGGGTCACTTGGCCAGGCTGGGTCTCTCCTGCCCTGTCCTCACCTCGCAACAAAGCAATCCTCCTTACAGAAACTGAGGAGTGGCCGCAATTTCCATAGGAATAGGTGTGAACAGCAGCCTCTCTCACCCCAATGGCCCATCACCTTGGTGAGAACTGTCAGCCTGAAAAGTCAGAGAAGAAATGCTCTGCTTCCATCCCAACCACCATATCAAGCCAGCATCAAGATGTAGCTGAGAGTCAGGAGACTAGTTCAGTGCTCCCAGCTTGGGAGGCTCTGCACAAAGTTGGCTTTTAAAAATGTTAGAGCTCACATATCACTTCAACGCTTCTGATGAACAGAACCTGTTATGTTTTGCTTTTGTAGAATGTAATACCGCTGCCAACTCTTACCTCTTCAGATGTTCAGACAACTTATTTAAGCACAGTAAGCGTTATGTATTAGCAGAGAAGAGTTATACAATTTTTATTCCTGTTTGCAATGACTTCCAGAAATACAAGATATTTTCACTTATGTAATGCATAGTTTGAATTCAGATAAGTGAGTCTGAGTATTACATATACCCGTTTCATTTGCAAAAAGAAAAAGAAATCACTTTTTAGAACAAGAGAAAAATTATGTTGCCAAAATAATAAAGATAAATCCAGCTTTGAATTAAGCAGGCACATTTCTATAGCTATTCAGTACGTGTGTATGGGCCAGAGATTTAGACACAGGTCCAGTTATAAGTGCGTGCCAAACTTAGGCTTAGCCTTGAATGCATATAATGAACCGATACAGCCAGCTGCAAGCTGTATGCTGCCTGGGCTCCAAGCTGACTCGATGCAAACCTGTCCTGCTCTGGAACTGGGACAGGGAGGATTTTGCGCCTTCTAACACAAACTATTCTGACATACCTGAATCGGTTTTGAGATGATGCTGCCTTCTGACCAGCCACCTCAGGTAGACAGTGAAGACAATATTAACTGCGCTGTCTTTCTAAGGCAATGGAGCTTGCATCTTCCTGCTATGTACTTTGACCACAAGAAGTGGAATTCCACTATTTGTCTGAGAGGTGTTGCAGATAATTAGGAACTGATTGTGCAAGATACACACGGAGTTTTGGAGTCTTCAGGGTTAATGCTGAAGAAAAATTTTGAATTCAAAAAGTTTTTAGCAAACATAATTCCACACACAGATACTAAAACTAAATCTGGCAATTAGCGATGTCAGCTATATCCTGTGTTAAATTTTGTTTAAGGAATTAAATACAATCTATTTTATGGCTAAAAGCCATACCTTATTTCCCCTCTAAGAACCAGTATGGTTTTTTTCACTTTTGATTCACCTTAAAGCTTCTCTCTGACCTACATCACTTTGCTGACAAAATCCTTATTATTTAGGGTTTTCCTCTAGAAACAGGACTGGTTTCCTACATTTGAAATAGAGCCAGAGAACATTCAGCATGGAGGCCTTTCAAAAAAGTGTGGAGGTGGCTACTTTTGAGCATTTTCGTGCTTCCTGAAATGCCTTTTCACCCACAATGTAAATGAGTGATGACCTTCTGTTTTGATCCACAGGCCTGAAGTGGAATGGTCCTGCACAATCTTACAATTTCCGCAGGAACTGGTGTGATGCCAAGTTCATTTCAGCTGCTGAAGGAAACTGCAGTGCCTCAAGTGCAGCAGCCTTAATAGCCTTGAGCTCATAACATAATGGCATTATTCTGTGTGTTAGATGGTGCATAAAATGCATTACACCAATATTTAAACTATCATAAAACTGACCAGCTCAATGAGAACTGTGCCAAACAAAAGGAAGTTCAGTTTTGAAACCAACTTACTTGTCTTTACTCCACTTAGAGCACAGCTAAACCAAATAAAATTACTCTAAGTTCGTTTCATATTTTAAAAAAAGAAAAGACAAAACCAAAAACCAACCCAACTTACTGTGATTCCAATGCACTCTACTTTAATATTTAATGAAAAACAGCGAAGGTAAAAACAGAATGTAGTTTCAAAAGAAAATTCAAGAATGTTTCACTCAAAAAATCACAAAAAAACCCCCAAACCTGCACTTTTCTTTCAAACTGGGATATCACCAGAATAAATATAATTTGTCAGTTTATTTTGATTTGACAGAACTGAATTCAGACAGTTTGCAAAACCAAAGTTTGCAGCTGTCTTGTATTTTATCTTTGACTTCACAGCATCCTCTGCATCTTTAAACTACTGAGAAGCACAGCAGCTATTCTCAACAGTTACTGCTAAGATAGGATTCAAACCCTGCATCTCCATATTCTGTTCAATCAAAATGCGTCTGATTTTAAAAGCTTGCTGATTTGCTGCATTATCAACTCAATAATTCCTTTGTCTTGTCTGAGTGTCACAATAAAGCCACAAAGCCCCATTAGTTTGATCTTACGCAGATATATCTATATGCAGATCTATATGTTTCTACAAATACTGAATAACCTGTATGAACATATTTGGCATCTGTTACTGGTCTTGCCTTTTTTTCACCTTTTAAATGTTTATGGTGTATTGTTGTGACAAAATATTCCACTCTTCACAATATTCCAATTCTATTTCAAGTGCTGTTTACTCACACGTGTATTTGAAATGCAAACATTGTTCATATACTCACAATTCATTAACAGTATTAGAGAGATACGTAACAGCACATACAATAGAAATCTAGCATTTTTTCTGTATTAACACTCATGAAATTAAGATAAAATATCTACAAAGTCCTTCTAAAATGCTTACCTACATAATATCAAGGTACGTTTCCAAACTAAGGAATGTTATGATTAAGGCTCATCCAACGCACAGTGATAACTCAACGTCAGACAATGTGTGATTAATATATTTGATGAAAAAAATCTCTTTTCAATTTCCACTGTCTACAAAGCAGAATTAGGAATACGTGTCGCACTGTCAGGATAAACAATTTTGTTACTTCCTGCAACACAATCTGTGTAAAATAATTTCTGGGTACACAGAAGTCACTGTTGTCAATCTTGCCTGGGTATACAAATTGGTCTATGATACACACAAACCTCCAAGTTGAGGGGGGGAAAAAATCATAATAGGCCATAATATAAACTATGAATATTCAAAGTAGTTCCATTTCAGCTCTCTTATTATTTAGTATAAAGGCCTTCGGCTGACAGATCCAGGAGAAAAAAAGTTTAAAAAAAAAATAAAATAAATCCAAGTACTACTGAAATCACCCCTCACTTGGTATCCCCTTTACACTATTCAATGTTTAATAAGGAATATGTTTGTTTATTTCATCACTGATGATGAACACATCAGTGAATGGTTATGGCATGGTAACTTCCCAATTAAATTGTAATCCTGTTCAGTTAATAAGTATTGCTTCTTTTTATACCTCAGTTTACATTGCAGACAACGTTACAAGAGAGATAGCAAAGCAAAAATTGATGCAAGGGAAGTCACATCTCCCCCAAGAATTCAGAAAAACCCGGATATCATCACACAGTGATAGTTTCAACCATTTACTAAACAGTATTTTCATTCAAATGTTGTTCTTCCTGGGATTTCAAAAAGTGTTTGTAATATCTACATGTCACTGGAGCAAAATATTAATCTACAATATTTTCTTCCTTGCAGAACAGTGTATCTCTATTTCCATAGAAATCTGCTATGGGTTTGTTAGAGCAATTCAGTGTGTACCATACAGGCTTTGCACCCAACACTCACTAGGACTAATGTCAATACAATTTCTACTGTGGCTGCCTATTAGATTAAGACAGACTTGCTGAAGCCAGAGGGGGCTGAAACAAAACAGCTGGATGGAGAAAGTTTTGTACAACCCAGACCTGAGATGGAGAGGAGGACGGACACTCTCATCCCAGCGCTATAACAGGCTGTACCAACACCCAGTTTCGCTCATCCCACATGACAGGCCCCACCAGCAGGGATAACCGATCACAGCATCTCCACCTCACTGTCATCAAGAAGGCGCATCAGAGCCTCCTGGCTCTCCTGGTACTAAATCAGCTCCTTTGAGTCTCCAATTCCTCTTAACTTACTTGACCAGGGCTTGAGCAATATTGCCACTACTTTCAAATTACCCGAAGTTCAAAATAACCGCTGAGTAGAAACACATATCATCATTTCATAAGTTCTCTACTTTCAGTGTCTCTTTACCTAATACTTCACCCTCCTATAGCTCCACAAGAGTGCTGAGAAAGAAAATATTTTGGCTGCAGATGGCCTCAGGCAAGCCTCGGTTGGTTGAGGTCAGTCAAATTTGGCAGCCGCATTTTGCCAACCCTGCCTTCCTGCTCAGAGGTGAACAAGCAGCATCTCACTCCTTCACTGGCCTCCTCCCAGGCCATGTTCCCAGAGGGAAATGAAAGTCTCTTTTCCATTGCAGTCAGTCCTAAACTAAACTCAAGTCTCCTGTTGTAGCTCTTCCCCAGGGCCTGATGCTGCCTCAGGTGCTGGGAACAGGGTTGGTTTATTTTCCAGAAGCTTTTAGACCCTTTCTTAGTTCAAAGGGAGGCTTACGGGCTCCATCAGGCAGACTTTCAGTGCTGATTCTCCCAACCCCCTCAGACAAAACATGTGACTATGAGTTTCTGAGGACTAGGGAAGAAGCACGATGAACTTGCTATGCTCTTTATCTGGGACAAGAGTAAATGTGCATGCTCCCTGTGTCTTTTAAGATCAAAAGAAGGACAGAACATGACAGCTGGGGCTCTTCCCAACACTTTCAAATGCCAGCACTTGCTTTTATTGTTATTCTTATGCTTCTGAAATAAACAACATGGAAAAAAACAATGCTAATTGACAACAGCTTACAATATGACAGCCAAACAAATGAAGCTTGAGATCAGTCAGAAAGGAAAGGTTTTAATTATCCACATTTCCAAATCTAAGGACAGGGTTAGGAGTGATTGTACTCCAGGCCTACCTGTTAATCCCATAGTTTTTCTCCCAGCACCCCAAAGATGTCATTAACTTAATTGATAATTCACAGTTAACACTGTAATGTTGGAAACTAAAGACATTTACTCCAGATAGAATTTTGCAGGTTTGGACCTCCTAATAGCTGAAGCTTTTGTCACTGGTTTTCTGTTGTTTTCTTTAGCTGATCCTACTGGAAGTTAAATAAACTTAAGCCTACAACATTAATTTTATAAGTCCTCATACGTGAGGCTTGGGTGTGTAACCTGCAATTAGACTAGAAGATGCTCTATAAAGTAAGTTTGCTAGCATTTGTAAAAAGAAAGTCAGAATGATCCTGGAATACTTTTCCCCCCCTGTAACTTTGAGAAGTGAGACTTTATTAAAAATATGTGAGGTAGGGAAAGAGTTGGAAGGAACATGAAAAGAGAAAAGAAAAGGGAGTATAGAAATATTGTTTATGGCCTCCAAAGAACAACAAATTCACAAAACTGATATCATGAGGAAAAGTTTTCCTACTATAATGACATCTGACCATGATTTCTGTTATCCTGGAGGGAACATGTTCAAGTAGCGCAGGGTTTATATAGGCCATGAATGAGCACAAATACAATTCAGTGACCTCCAGTGTCCTTGTCACCCACACGTGATATTTATGCATGTGAGGCTAATCTGAAGCCTCTCTCAAGCTCCCATTCATCATTAGCCCATCAGATGCTGTCTAGACCATATATCTCTACCTGCACACTTGCTAATCTTTGACTGTTAAACAGGGATAAAACAAAAATTTCATACTGGGGGCCTGTCACTCAACTATTTGGGTCCAATTTGCNAATAAAATAAAATAAAATAAAATAAAATAAATTACTCTGGGAATATTTGTATCTGAATCGAACCTGGAAGCTGTGTACCTACGAGCACAAAGTTACAGCAGGAGCTAAGAGACCAAGAAGCTGGACAGCTGAGGTTGCATTGAATTCATCCATCTGCTTAGGCTGGGCACAGAGAGAAGAGAATAAAGTGTTGAGTTGCCTTTTTTCGATGACAACAGTCAGAGTTATCCTGACTACTACTAAGGGGAATAGCTGCAACAGCAGAAATAAAGTCCTTAAGTGCTGTTAAGATTTTTTTAAAAACAGCAGAGTCAAGTCAACAGAAATCCTCCTGCTTCCCATGTGCTCACAGGAAGGCAGCTTGAAACTGAGAGAAGCTCTGAAACTCAAATAAATGCTTCTTTTCCATACACTGAACTGAAATTGAAATGGTTTGTATGTTCCTATTTGGTAAACACTGACAAAAAAAAAGACTGAATCAAGGAACAATTGCAAAGCCTAAGAAGATGGGAGATACGAAATCTATGAAAATAGCACTAGAAACGACTAAGTTCTCTCCCTGCAATACTAGAATTACATTTCACCTGGTAATTCCAGAAATGACCCAACGCAGCTGCTTCAAACTGTGTCTTATTGCCCCATATGGACTGAGCCCTAAACCATTGCCTGGCAGCAATGACTGAAGAGCAGCTGGAACAAACCCTATCACTAATACATCTCCTTCCCTTCAACCTCTGTGATCCCACAGGACAACATTTGAAGCAGAAGCAAGTCTTCAAATGCACACCCCGAGCATCAGTTTGTCATTCAGCATCCAGAGCAACCTCAAGCCTAGATCTGAATGAACACAAACATCCCACCAAATTTCAATCACAGCCTTTCAAAGACACAAGTGTTCACAGTTACAAAACAAACTCCAGCGTAGCTCCAAGACTCTGCTGTGCCACATGCAGTATAGAAGGTTTCCGGCTGTCGGTCGGACTGTATAATAGGCCTGATTTATAGTTATCAGCATGAGACTTGATTTGAAAGCTCAATCACCGTGACTTCGCACAGTGGGGTTTGCATGCTGCAACGGGTCTCAAAATTGGAGAGGAATTTACCTCCCGCTGCCGAACATTACATAACAATCAACAGAAAACAAGCGGAGAGCAGCAGGAGGTCCCCATCATTAGCCTGCACAGTCATGTTAATGGAGATGTACACACACTCATCTATCTGCACTTATTATGGAGCTTGCCAGACTGTGGGATTACATGGCAAGAAAGACTCTAGGACAGGAAGAGAGACAAGACACAGGCAGAGAGCTTCAAAATTCAAGTCAATCCACTGAGATTCCATCTTAACATGAAAGACTGGGGTCTGGGAGATCTAAAACTCACATGTTAGCAAAGCCACTCACAAACACTGGGAGATGTGCATGACCTTGCATAGTGCAAAATGTTGCTTTTACTCTACAGAAATAACAGGTCTACCTTCACCTTTCTGCTTCTTTTGAGCCTGCTGCTCAAAAGTCGCAAGGCGACATTTCCACCTCTACATAATTACCCTACGTGCCTACAAAACCTCCCAAAGTTGTAAACTCCTATCGGCATGTCCACACTAGTCTACATCCCAAAATGACTATTTACAGATTAGAGATAGTCCCTGTAGGCACTATTTCTGGTTGGGCTTACAGAAGGATAGTGAAAATCTAACGTAATTTAANGCTTTTGAGCCTGCTGCCAAGGCGACATTTCCACCTCTACATAATTACCCTACGTGCCTACAAAACCTCCCAAAGTTGTAAACTCCTATCGGCATGTCCACACTAGTCTACATCCCAAAATGACTATTTACAGATTAGAGATAGTCCCTGTAGGCACTATTTCTGGTTGGGCTTACAGAAGGATAGTGAAAATCTAACGTAATTTAAAATGGCATTCAAACCTTAAAATTGTGGATATCTTTATTTTTGTTTGCATATAATATATTGTCCTCAACATCACAAAAAATACTATAAAATATTCCTAAACCTCACAAGATTGAGGGACAGAACAGTTCTATTTGTGGGCTTTTTAATGAAAAAAGCATCTGAACACATGACATATCTTACAAAGGTGAACCAAGTCAGCAGCAGCAAACAGCCACATCACATCTCTCTCTCCATCCTCCTCTTTGACTTTTATAAATATTCCCTTTCCTTCCCCAAGCCAGCAATTTATTTCCTGTCCCCTTGCAAGGTAAAAACGGCAAATTCATTCTAAAACTTGAGTATACAAGGTTAAGAAAAGGTCAAGACGCTCAGAGTCCCTCTCTGCTAATTTAGCATGAAGAAGGCAATCCATTTCCCCTTCCCAAACATCCCCTAAATGCACAGCGTCTTTAATGGCCTGAGAATTTTCTCCTTGACGTCTCAAATATTCTTCCTAGATCACTAAGTTATGGATCTAACTCGTATTACTTCTTTTAACAATATTAGAAGTGACAGTTTTAAACAATCATTATGTTATAATCAAATCAACTAGAATGTCATTAGCTTTCTAGATTAGCAGTTTTGTGTTCTGATTAATACTACGGTTCCTGTAAGAAACACTGATTTCTTAGCCACCGTAAACAAGCAGTGCATTAACCCCACTCAGACAGACTGGTTTTGTCCCCACACCAATTACCAGCCAAAGGACAGATCTTGCCATTTCTCGTCCACTCCATCCCACCAAAAAAAAAAAAAAAA
>WAAB01019184.1:34669-55804 GCA_013389865.1 Piaya cayana
CTTCAACCTCTGTGATCCCACAGGACAACATTCGAAGCAGAAGCAAGTCTTCAAATGCACACCCCGAGCATCAGTTTGTCATTCAGCATCCAGAGCAACCTCAAGCCTATATCTGAATGAACACAAACATCCCACCAAATTTCAATCACAGCCTTTCAAAGACACAAGTGTTCACAGTTACAAAACAAACTCCAGCGTAGCTCCAAGACTCTGCTGTGCCACATGCAGTATAGAAGGTTTCCGGCTGTCGGTCGGACTGTATAATAGGCCTGATTTATAGTTATCAGCATGAGACTTGATTTGAAAGCTCAATCACCGTGACTTCGCACAGTGGGGTTTGCATGCTGCAACGGGTCTCAAAATTGGAGAGGAATTTACCTCCCGCTGCCGAACATTACATAACAATCAACAGAAAACAAGCGGAGAGCAGCAGGAGGTCCCCATCATTAGCCTGCACAGTCATGTTAATGGAGATGTACACACACTCATCTATCTGCACTTATTATGGAGCTTGCCAGACTGTGGGATTACGTGGCAAGAAAGACTCTAGGACAGCAAGAGAGACAAGACACAGGCAGAGAGCTTCAAAATTCAAGTCAATCCACTGAGATTCCACCTTAACACGAAAGACTGGGGTCTGGGAGATCTAAAACTCACATGTAGCAAAGCCACTCACAAACATTGGGAGTTGTGTGTGACCTTGCATAGTGCAAAATGTTGCTTTTACTCTACAGAAATAACAGGTCTACCTTCACCTTTCTGCTTCTTTTGAGCCTGCTGCTCAAAAGTCGCAAGGCGACATTTCCACCTCTACATAATTACCCTACGTGCCTACAAAACCTCCCAAAGTTGTAAACTCCTATCGGCATGTCCACACTAGTCTACATCCCAAAATGACTATTTACAGATTAGAGATAGTCCCTGTAGGCACTATTTCTGGTTGGGCTTACAGAAGGATAGTGAAAATCTAACGTAATTTAAAATGGCATTCAAACCTTAAAATTGTGGATATCTTTATTTTTGTTTGCATATAATATATTGTCCTCAACATCACAAAAAATACTATAAAATATTCCTAAACCTCACAAGATTGAGGGACAGAACAGTTCTATTTGTGGGCTTTTTAATGAAAAAAGCATCTGAACACATGACATATCTTACAAAGGTGAACCAAGTCAGCAGCAGCAAACAGCCACATCACATCTCTCTCTCCATCCTCCTCTTTGACTTTTATAAATATTCCCTTTCCTTCCCCAAGCCAGCAATTTATTTCCTGTCCCCTTGCAAGGTAAAAACGGCAAATTCATTCTAAAACTTGAGTATACAAGGTTAAGAAAAGGTCAAGACGCTCAGAGTCCCTCTCTGCTAATTTAGCATGAAGAAGGCAATCCATTTCCCCTTCCCAAACATCCCCTAAATGCACAGCGTCTTTAATGGCCTGAGAATTTTCTCCTTGACGTCTCAAATATTCTTCCTAGATCACTAAGTTATGGATCTAACTCGTATTACTTCTTTTAACAATATTAGAAGTGACAGTTTTAAACAATCATTATGTTATAATCAAATCAACTAGAATGTCATTAGCTTTCTAGATTAGCAGTTTTGTGTTCTGATTAATACTACGGTTCCTGTAAGAAACACTGATTTCTTAGCCACCGTAAACAAGCAGTGCATTAACCCCACTCAGACAGACTGGTTTTGTCCCCACACCAACAACCAGACAAAAGATGGGTCTTGCAATTTCTAAACCACTCCACAACACACCACAAAAAAAAAAAAAATAGTTTTATCTCTGTTTCTCCCTATCAGTAAATTGACCCAGAAAAATTTGCGAACTGCGGGTCATTTTGTATTTTAAAATGAAAAGCTTCCTACAGAATCTAGCCACAAATTGATCTGTTTGCACAAGGGTCTGGAATGTATCTGTTCCAAGGACTAGACAGGACAAGACAAACCAGCAGCAACTGAAAAGCCTCGTGCTTGCTTCTGAGTATTTTTCTTTTAGACATCCCTTAACACAGAGTAACCTGTTCTGTTTATCCATTCCAGTCTCCATTTAATTCTAAAACATGTATTAAGTTCATACATGGAAACAAAGTGGCAGCACTGAGAGCTAAACTACAATAAGAGACTAACAGATGAATGAACTAAGACAGTGGCTAAACCCTTCTAGACTCTACTTTAGCTTTATTAAAGAGAGCTGCCTGTCCAGTGAACATTCAATCATTTCTGAAAATCAGGTGTCTAGCTGTAACATCAATGAACTATTCTTATTCAATGTTTCTTCACACACACACATATACAAGGCCATAACAATGATCAGACTCCTTAACAAATATTATCTGTTGTGTCAGTGCATCAACTCCTTATTCTCACCCTACGTTTACACTATTTGTGCTTTCAAGGCAGGAACAGACTTCTTGGGGTTTTTTTCTGGACAAATCCCACCATAGGAACCACAACTATCAATTACTAACACAGCAATAAAATAAGCGACTTAGAAGAGCTAAGAAATACAAATTGGTAATTTTCAAGTATTTTATTTTCTCTGCTGATTGAACCTTGTTTTCACTGACAAACACCTTTGTTGCAATATAATTTGGGCTGGAAGCCCACCTCTAGGTTAGCGAACCCGAACTCAGAACAGCCAAGTGATATCAATTCAGGTAAGCCAAGGACCTTCTGCTTCTATTTTGATGGATTTTCCCTCTGGAGATCATCAGAAGTAATCTACCAAATATACATGTCAAATTGCTTCTTGCTGTAAGCCAAGAGCAGCACTTCTTCACTGTCTTCCCTTCACTGTCATTGCATTAACACAGTAATTTTAAAACAAAACTCACCACGAATTTTCACCCCCAAAAAAGTAGTCTGTTGGAGAAAGGGCAGGGGGGAAAGGAACACTAGTTCTATAAAAAGCATAGAAATTATCCCACAGATGTTATCTGCAAACTTAAAAACACAGTTACCTCATTTTGTCATAACACTGCCATGATTTATTTCCATGATTTTTTTTTCAATTAAAAATTCCTCATTGGCTTAGTTCACCCAGGTTTGACACTTAAGCAAGTCCTCTTTGGCTGATAACCGTATTAAGATGGTGAACAGAAAAACAAGCACTGAAGAGCATCCCTTGCCCTTATTGGCAGGGTCAGCAGGGCTGCAGTTGCAGCAAGGGAGAACAGGGCTGAGCAAGGCAGCGCTTATGCTGTCCTGTACAATGTGCACAGAGGAGGGACCATCTGAGTTATCGTATCAACATTCTTCCCTCTCCCCACAGCCTATTGGCACCTGCTTGATCAGCCCAGGACTCCTCACTAGGGATTGCTGCAGCTCCACTGTAACAGCCTCACGGAGCAACATTTGCTAGAACAGAGCACAACCTTGCTCTCTATGCAAACCCAAAAATTCAGGAGTCGTATTAGACCTCTGCAGTTCATTGGGATAAATGGGTTTCTGCCATGCCAAGTAGCCACTGCGGAAATCAAGACCTCCAGTTCTGCAAGGCAATCCTAACTCGCACATTTCCATCAACAGCAATGGCAATTTGAAGGAGTACAAGGTTTCCTTTTTTTTTAGCATATCAAGAGCATATCCTGGGCAGGATCAGAACAAACATATCTGAACTGCATTTTACTCTTGTTTTTACTATTTTTTACACTGTGCAAATGTGTGAAGCACCTATAGCTTAAAGAAGCAATACAAATCCCGCTTAATAGTGCTTCCAGATTAGGAATACACAGTGACAATGAGCAACCAGAGATGAGCGGCAGCAAGAGATGTCACACTGCAGCGCAAGCTACTTTGGGACCAGCTCTAAACTCTGTGTTTTTCCATCTATAGGCAAACTACGTGATAGATGGTGAAGTCCCATCCTGCAGCACACTCAAGTGTCAGTGAATAAAAAAAGGCATAAGGGGAGGCATTTTCCATTTCAAAACCTGAAGTTAGAAATTTTTAGTCCACTTGAAGCTCAACTGGAACTGTGCTATATATTCCCACATGCCACCTACTGGTGTGCTTTTGTCTACTGACTGCGTTTTATAGAAAACTAAATCCATATCCCTGTGCTTGCTACACTTATGACTAGTATTCAAACTAATTTTTTAATGGATTTGAGCAGGACAGCATGAGAGTGAGTTCAGAAAACAGGCAGTCCCTGTTCAGGTACCTTAAAAGACAATTAATTACTGTTGCTGACAGCTTCAGTCATGCACCAAGACCCCACAAAGACATCAAGAAGCAACATGAAGGGACTCAGGGCAGAAAATGCTGCCTAGAACTAGCACAGATTTTTTTGTGAGAAGGGAAGGAAAACCAAACAACCACACACACACTAAGAGATAGCACAAGAGCAAATCTCTGCTCACTGCTCTGCAGAACACTACTCCTACTGCAATCCCACCCCAGCACAGTTATGACTGGCCAAGATGCTATTGGCATTAAAGGCATCTTCTCAGCTGTGCATTACAGGAAAAAAACAAAAAGAAAAAAAAAGTCTTGCTTAATCAACCTAAACTACATTTTCTATTAAACAGGAAAAATAAGAGTGTGACCCCCTTTATTTAAAAGGAAAGTTGTCAGGTTCTGACCTAGGTCGAACCAAAAGGAGGGATTGAGAGGGGAAAGAGGGAGTTGAGAAAAATCAATGAATCTACGCTAATAAAGGTTATAGGAGTAAAATTTACGCTGGATGCAAGTATGATCCTGTAGTCTTTTTATTTTTTTGGCATGCTGCCCCGGCGTGATTTACGTTGAGATAACATGATGGAGCCTCCATCATTGAAAAGAATTAAATAAAAATGCAATAAAGGACTACAAAATCAATCCGCTTACAGTTTTGTTTAATAAAAATTCATGAAGGATGGGCGGGCAGGCCCATAAGAAATACACCAGTTCAATGAGGGGGCTCTATCAAGCCCACAGCCATTAGAGTGTAGCAGCAGGATAGGATTATTGAACATTAGCATGAGTTAGCTCTGTGCCAGTGTGTTGAATATGCCTCAGTTCCCCCATCATTCCAAGCTCTGTCATTGCTGCCAGTCAATAGCGCATCTATCACCTGAAATAATGGACAAGAAAAGTACAAAAGACGGGGATTTGACCTTGACCAAGAAGCTGATCCATGGGGATTTTCCCACAGGGGAGCTATTTCTTCAGCCAGGATGATGCAGAAAGAAAACAACCACAGAGGACCCAGTCAGGCCCTGGATGTTAGTAGGGTTACAGGTGCTTTCCCCAAGCTGAATCTAGCCCCCCATGTTGTCAGTTTTCACATTTAAGTGACCTTTCTGCCCTCTGGAGGCAGTTGCTTTAAAGGGAAATTTGCATTTATTTTCCTAACTACAGGCTGAAGCCTGAATACAAACACAGGCAAACAAGCGTGCCCTGTGGCACAGTAGGAAATGAATTGCAAAATCTTATAGCTACTCTGACTTTGTAAGAGGAGCTATAAGTTTGGCCTCACACTTTCCCTCCAACAGGCATTTTAAATGCCATTGTTTACAGCTGTCTTGATAAAAAAAGGATTTTGGTGGTGACAGGTGAGCATCTGAGAACAGAACATAGTCAAATCCATACAGCATTTCCGAGTTCTTCAACCAAATGAACAGTTTGACTCGTAAAAGAACAGAACAACTTCAATTTCTATCACAGCAAAAGCTTCATATTTTCAGAAAATTTGTTTGCTCTGTGCTAAAGCCCACGTACTTTAATTCTTTTATTAATGTGTGGAGCTCAAGTACAAACATGACTGAAAAATGGACTTGTGTATTGCATGAGCAAAACCAAGTTTGCGGGTCCGGTGTGACACTCTGTAAGTGCTCACAAAATATGCTGAGTGTGTGATGTCACCTAGTGGTCAGGACACACGGGACTGACAGGCAGTTTGTGTTTTCAGCCTGTTCCCCCACCGGCTGGAGGTACCTGCTGAGGCTGCCCAGGATGCGTATGAAATAATGACCACTACAAGCAGAAGGAGAGGAATTTAGGTTTACGCACACAAAGACCAGAAAGAACAGCGTGGGAACAGTGACACATTTCTTCCAGCACCATTAAGCAATACCAGTCATATCAAACTCATTGTTTCCTGTGCTCAAATGAGGCCAAAAAAGTTATATTGAGCCTTTTAAACAACAGCGATATCATCACACTGCAAGGCTGAAGACACCAATGAGCAGATAAGAGCACAGAATTCTTCCATCACCATAAATTATCCTTGTGTCTGCTCTGTGCATAAAATTTCTCTTGGAGCCTGGTTGAGCACAATGCAATATCCTGGCTTGTGCCAATGACACACTGGGTTACACACTGGGTTTCTTGGATAGAATGATCCACTTGCAAACCTATCGCTATGCAGGGAATGAATGCCTAGGGAAGCTTCGCCTTACACTTTGTATACACAGGTCTAGGGGTAGATCAGTTTACTGACCTGACCACTGTTTTCCAGATCTCTCTGCTCTAAGCACTCACCAGCACCTAGAAACACAGACAAAATGCAGAATGACAGTTAGCCTACTCCTCCCACCCAGCTCCTGAGCTTCCCACACTGCCCTGCCAGCGATTACCTAGTAGGCTTTTTTTGGCTGTTCCAGTACGTTGACTTGAAGGACAATAACCTCTAGCTTGTTTAACAACTCGTCCCTGCTGTGTAATTACACTCCTTTTAATTGGCCTCTGGGGTTTAATCATCTCTTGGGACCCAGCTTCCAGCATTTCTCATTAACTGCCAGCACGCACTCCCTGTTGCAAGGACAGGGGGATGTGCTCCAGAACAGCACACCGGGGAAGGTCTCTCAGGTTCAGAAATTAAAGACTAATAACACAGCTTATAACCATATACGCTCCGTCAAATCAAATACATCCCAACCGTAATGTACATAGCCACCTCCACATCACTTGGGAGAGGCAGCCAGCCCCACCCACATCCCATGTCAACTTTTTGAAAGAATTGGAGAAGGCAGAACACAGAAAGGGTTGAGAAACAATGGCAAGGAAGGTGTCTGGCTGAAACATAGAACAGAGTGGATATGGAATCCATGCTGAACCACTTGCACATGAGGTACATCACCTGGTTACCTTTCATAACCTCAACTATTCCAACTTTTTTCTTAGAAGTTTGCAAACTTGAACTGATCTCGAAACTGTATCTAAAGGTATATCTAAAATTATATCCAAAATAATACACGAGCTCTGCATTCTAACAGTACCTTTGCTCCACACTGAATGAGCACGAGCAAGCAGAATTCTCTGCAATGTTGAGGGCATGGTAAACAAGGGGTCTTCCCAAGGTTAAGAGGAGTTAAGGTTAGAAGTATCCACCAGAAAGGTGGCAAAGAAAAGGAGGCCATGCAGCAAAGGGACTAAGGGCTAAAATGAACATTTCCATGCTTAACAACCAATCTTCTGCAATTACTGCTTGCCTACAGTCTGATAAATGTAAGCCTGGAAACAGCTATGCTGGCATATCGCATAGTGACAGTGACACATTTCCATCCCAGCCCTACCTCCTGTATACATCGTCCTAAAGGATGTACCTACAAAAGGATATTCTGGAGTTACATGATAATTAGAATGACTTATCACACCTGCAAATCCCTGTCACACTCTCCTCCTGTTCTGCAAATGTTGGAAACAACCTTTAAGAGTTAAATTACAGTTACTATTATAAAATGTTACGAGTCTTGGCTCGCCTTTAATTTCCTCTAGGCTTCAGGAAGAAAACTATTTGCAGGTATACTCGGGCTTTAAGAGACCTCGAGACTACCAGTACCAGAGAAGAGATGGAGTTGCGATGGAGAATTTCATATGCAGAACAGCTGACCTGACTCAGCTTCCCAACAGAAACAGATTCCTTCACACAATCATTCTTATACCAAGCTTTATACCCACATGGTTTCCTGAAATCACAGATTTGTTCTGGTGTGGTTTAAATTGTCTCTGATGGGTCAAAGGAAGACAGCCAAGGAACAGGTAACTATTTCCAAGGGGTCAGGTTTTTTTGTTTTCTATTGGATGCCCTTCCACCAAATTCAAATCTTATTCTCTCATACTGTATCACTGTAAAAAGGGACAGGAATAGAATGAAGGAAAAATATACCAAAAAAACGGAAAATCATTACCAAAACCCATCATCAAGAACCCTAGTGCTTCTTGAAGTAAAGGTTAGTTTTTCTTACTAATGATTCCCAAGTAAACATTTCAAACCGCGTATTTTTCACACACACCAGAACATGCATGTTCCCTGTTCCAATCACCAACCAGTCACAATACAAGTAACAAGCTGGGGGCACATGTAATTTACCTTTTATCTTCCCTGTATTATAGTTTTACATATGGAAAACGCCAGCCACACGGGTACCTCACAGTTTGTGTAGTATAACTGGCTCCAACGTATTACAAAGGAGATGCAAACTGCCTGCCAATAAAATAAAATAATGTCAAGTCCCAATCAACTACACTAAAGCCAAAATTTTCATAGAAGAGAATATGATACTTTCTGTTTACCTCACCAGAACTGAGAAATCATAAAGTTCGCGCATGCGCTGTGTTTATGTCATTTGTATTCTAAGACATATTATTGAAATGTATGGAGGACAGCAAAGGGTGTTGTAGAGAGGGTCAGAAAGCCCCTGCAAAAAGGTAACTGCTACATCCCAGGCAGTCAGCACCAACGGTTTTTGTTTGCAGAAGGATGAGCCAAGGACACGATACATCGCAGAAAATGGAAAAGGATATTTGACATCTGGTAAGGGAACAACACTGTGTTAAACTTATACTGGCAGGGCCTTGAGATCCAAGTAGTTTTCTATTACTTCTCAGCCACGCTCTGCAGGTTTGTTTGATTTTTTCATCAGAATCCTGCAGCTCAGTTCGCTTTACCAGAGGGGGAAGTTGCTGGGAAAGGGACTGAGAAACAAGAATCTGTCAAAGAGTTGTTTTATTTCCTCCCGTACTGGCTGACTGACCAAAATCCTATAAAAAAAAAAAAAATCAAATCCAGGAAAAAGCCCTGAACGTGTCAAGGCTTTTGGAACAAATGGCACAATAGGTTTTTCCTGTAGCTATAGGCATGTATTTCTTCTTATTTTTTATTTATTTATTTAAGCCCCTGTAACACACCATTTCCCCCAAAGGGCTGCAAAGGTTCAAAGGCTTTGAGAGCACCAATAAATCACAACCACATAAATGTCCTGTAGTGAAGTTTGATTCTTATTTACCCGGGGTCTTTGGGCCAGTGCTCAGTCTGTGTTGGAGTAGACAGATTTACTTCTCCTGAGATGCCCTCAATTCACAGAGTGCTCATCTTTCAAGCAGCACCAGCCCAGGCCTCAGCTGCCAAAACACTTCTAGCCACAAGTTTCCATCATTTGCTTTATCACACTTCCCTTTCCCCTCCCAGATACTGGTCTAAACTAAGTTATGTTTAAAAATACCTTGTGAGTGGCCAGACTGCGAGTCAATGAAAGTTTGTAAATCACTGCCATATGCAAAAGAATTTCAGCCTTCAGTGAGTTTTCTCTCTGCTCCATCCTTATCGATGAGTTCTTCTCTAAACTAATGCTTCAGACTATGGTGTACTGTACAGAATGGTAGGAAAGCTCAGCACATGTCTAAGCAGGCTACAAGAGTGCAATACAAGGAATAAAGTGTTAAATCCAGGACAGAAATCCTATTTGAGATTAATTGGATGGCCAGTTGCATAAGTAGCATGCAGTTCTGTCCTGCAGGCAGTAAAGCAGTATAACTGTCTCTGCTCCACAGCAAGGATGATCTATTTGTCCAACTCCACTAAGAGGAAAACAACATCAGCAACAGAAGTTCCAGCAGTTTGATTAACGTAAGCACCTCATATCGCAGCTGTTTATCTACATTTTTCTCAGTTAGGTTTCCTAGTCTAGCATTCATTCTTTAATGTCAATGAATATTGCACCTAATCCACTTTGAAGCACTCTTCTTAACTATTCACTATACAGCTGTAGGTATTCACTAGCAATTTGTGAATAGAATCCTGATTAGTCTTAATTTTTTAGATAGTCATTCAGACAGAGAACAGAACCAATACCTAGCAAGGTAAATTAACCACTTAAATGACATAAATATGAAACATTACAGACTTAGACGATTTTCAGATAAGTACATGCAAAAGTAAGAATTAATAACAACTACCTATACCAAGCCATTTGGCTACAAAACTCTGAACTTGAAAGAGAGAAAGAAAACGTTCAAGCATTTTGGAAACATCACCATGCATCATTCATTAGAGAGAGAAATTTGCCAAACTTATTAGTTACAATGAGCTGTTGGATTCAGTGGAATGTGACTGGTTCATAGGTAGATATAGTTTCAATTGCAGTGGTAACGCACATAGAGAATCACATCCTCAGACGTCAACAGCCTTGAACCCTGCAGGAATCCGCACGGTTCTGACTTCAGAAATGGCCTTTTGTCATTCATAATTTAGAAATGTGGAAGGGAAATATTGGCAAAACCCCAGCAGCAGATTTGAATGAATTAACTGTAACCCAAAAAAACAGGTGGGCATACTAATCTGCAATGAAGACCACTTGGTTCCTTCCACCCGTATCCAAAAAAAGCAATGTCCAGGTGAAGCTCTAGCATGCCCCAGATTATATCTAATTGGCTTTTATTTAATTTGCCTTATCTTTCCAAGAGGAGTAAGTATCAGCAACCATAAAACAAAAAATAACCCTGTATATAGTACGCCAAAAGGGCTGGAAATTATGGCTCTAGAGAAGATGCAGTGTCAGGCCCAACAAATCTGGCTCCGTGACAAAAGGCTCAGAGGACTCGCACTGGCAGTCCTGCCCAAACTGGCCGTAACCAAAGGTCAGCTTCAGTTTGCTTATGTTAGTCTAGCTCTAGTGGACAGGTCTCTGCAATACTCAGTCTGAATGAAGCACCGGCAGCCTTCTGAAACCACAGTAAAGCAATAAGAGGAAGCTTCGCACCTACCTGCCTTGTGCAAAACCAGAAAACTCCAGGCGCTGGGCTGTTCTTAGCAAATACAAACCTACTAAGAAATATGCCAACGGGACAACATGATCACTAGTAAAAGCTCGGTAAAATTGAGTACCAGTAACATTTAGCTTTATATCTTCTCCTGTCTTCCTGTCTCTGAACAACCTCAGAACGCTGTTCTGTAAACCTTAAAATAATCACTGACAGTGTAAAACAGCAAGGGCAAATTTAGATGGAAGACCACAAGGCAATTCATTAGTAACCAACCTTTGCCAATAATTTTCTGCATAACTCAGGTAAAGAATTTAATTTCTGCATTACCATTTTCCCAGCTGTAAAATGGACTTGGGTGGACAAGAAGCTCAATCTATCAATGTAATAGAGTAAGAACCATAAAGCGCTGAATTTCAGCTCCCTTTCTGTCTAACAACTTTTGTCTTGAGATTGCAGAAACTCCTGGCCAGAAAATACACTCTTTAGTTAAGTTACAAAGCCATATAATTTTAAGGCTGGTTTTATTCATGCCATGATTTTTTAAAAATAAATAAAGGCAACTTAACACTTGCCAAGCAGTTAGATCTTTTAATTCTTTTAGTAAATGCAGCAAACACATTACACTACGGTGTTTTTGTTGCGTGTGCTGGATGTTCATTGGGAAAAGCACAAGTGCCATCTCCCAGTCATTGACAACAAAAATTCATCTTTAACATAATGGACAGATATAACTGTTGTTCACCCTATTGGACATACCAAGTGATGGATACAGTGCAGAAAGGAGGGGGGTTGAAATTATGATGATCTATAAAGATCTTGCTGGAACAGAGAAAGAGGAAGAGAATCATTTCTCCTATGATTAATACAGCAACAGAGAAGGGGAGAAAGGAAAGAGATGGGATTTGTTCCCTGTTGTAACACACTACTCCCATGCAATACTGCTCAGCAGGAAAGCCTTCCAGCTGAGGGCTATGAAACAGTTATCACTGTTAGGTGATTAAGTTACTAATTCTTCAGGGAGAAGACATTTAGAGGCCCATATTAAAGGAGAGCGAGGCAAAATTACATTCCGTTTCAATTTAGTTTAGCACTTCTAGTGATTTAGTTAAATGAAAAGCAATTGTTCCAATTAATAGTATTGAATGTTATTCATCAAAAGTGTCAAAACAGCTGTGTTGGTGCATTAGTAACCTATTCTCTTGTCAGAGATATGGATAATTCCCCAGGATTGCACCAGGGAAATGGGAAAGCAGTCAGGAGCCCTCAGAGGGAACCACACATCCTGCAGCGTTAATGACTGTAAATTCATGGTGCTTCTGCCAGGCTCCGAGCAGAATGGCACCGGGGTTGAAAGGGCAGCTGGCTATGCAGAGGTTCAGGAGGGAAAGGGATGGTTCACAAACACACGGATCAGCCTTTCACCCTCTCCCACAGCATCCCACAAGCATGCTTCAAGACAGACTGACTGGGCAGAGCAGCCTCGCACTGCCAGCAAGGGCAGAACGAATGCAGCTGCTCCCCTCCTCTCCATCCCACTCTTTCCTCATGCTTTTGTGAAGGGAAAGGGCAGGGGAAGGCTCCCCTTGCTTTCCGTAGAGCTGGTGCAAGAACAATTAAGGAAGCTAAGCCTCAGCAAGTACTAAATAACCAATTTGATCCATATTGAGTCCTCAGCAGTGGTAGAAATGGCTGCAGCACCTTTTCTCATGGAGCTCATCCATCAAAACAGTGATTAAGAAGCTAAGAGGAAAAGTTCGGATGTAACCCCTGAATACAATGGGGTAATAAAACACAATGGTGCTGCTGGCCTGGGAATATGACACTCTGGCACAAGACAGAACCTTCTATTCTGGGATAAACAGACCCCGATCTGAACACGGCTGAGGGCATCCTGGAGCTCATTAATCTGTATGGCAATGACAGAGACAGGATAACAGGTCTGACAAGGGTTTCCTCCAGCCTTTTCCTCGCACCATGCAGGCCCCTGCAGCCAACTCAGCTCTCTCCTCTCAATGAGGCTTTATACACTTCCTCCCAGGACTCATAATTGCAGTCTCAGTGCAGGCGCTATCATCGCCTTCCTTTTCTTTCAAATTTCCATAGCTTCTTTAGGGGCGATTAGAAAACGCTGTCTCTTTTGGATTCTGCTGTTTGTTTTCTCCAGAAGCTAAAGAAAAATGGAATGTATGCTGTATACCTGACATCAAGGACAAGGAAAATGAAGGGTATCAAGGGCCCAGAAACAACCTGCTCTAACTTGTGTTGCTTCTCAGCAGGGCACCTCACCCAAGATGATGCCCTTGCAGTCCCCGGAGACAAAGTGAAGTGCAGCCAGTCCCATTCCCCAGCACGGCACAAGGTAGCTGTGGGCTCCTCCAGGGCACACCACAAGCCAAGAACTCCAACAGTCTGATGTGCCAGATGACATTTCTGTTCTTTTTAAAGATAACAGACAAAGCAAATAAAAATGTGGAGGACACTCAAGGAGAATCAGAGTCCAAGACATCCCACAAGTGAGAGACAACGCTGCTTTTTCTCCCCATCTCTGACATTGCTTTTCAGTCAATGGTCCCACCTCAGCCTTCCTCACTAAATTATAAAGTTTCTGCAATATAATATTTCTTGCTTCTTATTCCCCACTCCAGTCATTGCCACAGATTATACTCTACTCTAACACACACTGAAATAGCCAGGTGTTCATAAGGTAAAGTGAAAGATACAGAGTACCAACCACACTGGCACTGCTGTAACTGAAACATTATTTACTGGGGGGGAGGGAAGTAATTTCTCGTACTCATGCAAGCTGTAAAAGCTTGGCATCACCTGCTTACACACTCAGGAGGGAGATTCAAGAAACCTGTAGCTGTAAAAACCTTACCCAGCC
The DNA here is from genome assembly GCA_013389865.1 of Piaya cayana. NCBI lineage: Eukaryota > Metazoa > Chordata > Aves > Cuculiformes > Coccyzidae > Piaya > Piaya cayana. The sequence continues at coordinate 48,528 of WAAB01019184.1, forward strand.
TTATAAAAATAAATAAATCAAGTACCCTCATTAGGTTTGGCCCTCCACATTTCCTCTAAACCCCGGCTAGGAACTGTACAGACCTCAACTTTTAACATAAGAGCTTGAAAGGAGATAGAAAATATTACCTTAACTAACTTACTCTGTATTTTGTTATGACCTCATCTGCTTTGCTGCTTCAGTAAGAAGGCTGGTGAAATACAGCCTGCAGCCAGAGCAATTAACAAAATCCCCACGTGCTAGTTTCAACATAGGCCAATGTACAGTAAGTAAATGCTTAACTTTTGAAGAAGTTGGGAGAACAAGCGGATTAACTTCAGATCAGAAGAAGAGAGAACTATTGTTAAGCCTCACGTGATATTACAATTCAGGTTTTTGGCATGAAGGAAGCTCCTGTTTGGCAACTCTTATTCTCTCATTCCTGTTCAGGATAGTAGGATTTGAAATGCCTGCAGGGCATAGAAGGTTACTGATAATAGAACTGCACATTTTAATACACCAGAGTTACTGTAAGTAGATACGCCTATTTGGGTATACATGGCTCTATCTTAGCTATATTTCAAACATGCCACATAACATTTATTATGAAGAAGAATTAAAGAGCCCTTTATTAATTATTTGTATTACTATAGCACCTAGGGGCATTAATCACACATCAAGACATCATTCAGCAAACAGTGCCAGAACATGATCTGTCCAAAATCAAAATTCATGGCAAAGAAAAAGTAAAAAACTGCACAGAAATAAAGGAATGCAAGCACTGGGGGAAGCACAGGGTGACAGCATCAAGTCAGCAAGAGAGGCAGCAAAGAGGGTACATTCCCTATCATGAAATTACTTGGACACATCCCAGGTGAGAAATGTGGGAGTTTTTTTATAAAAGGCTGTGTAAGGATTGGTATCACCTCTCAGTTAGCAGTCAAGCACAGTTTAGTCAAGTTATGGATCAAGAGGACTCTCAGAAGATGTTTTCCAGGTCTATTCCTTTGAATTAAAAAATAGCTACAGAAGTCCTTTAGCCAACTTTCTTAAACCAGCCTAAGCTTTAAATGATTCATTAAATATTAATACCAGAACTATTCCCTTCCTCTGAAAAGACAGGGACCTAATCCACCGAGAACTGCACCTAAACCTGTGGCGGCCCCTGGAGCAGAAAATAAAAGCTTCAGCATTCCCTCTCCTGCCAAAGTTAAACACTGGTAATAAACAAATACCAGTTTCTGGTATTAAAACCAACCTGAAGCACAAACTCAAAGCTCAGGCAGCATCTCAGTTATGATCAGTCACTAATTTACCAGCGTCCACCTTTTGGCTCAACCACCAGCCTGTACCCCACTGCCCAGGTACTGAACCTCAGTGCTTCCAGCATTTGCCCAGCACATACTGGGAGCAGCCATTTGTTCTTAATCATCATTTTGACTCTTGCTACCCCATCACACTTGGAAAACGAGATGTGTCCTAATGGCAGCAATTATATAAAACAGATGTATGTTGTCAAGTGAGCCAATCAGCAAATTATTTTTTTTTCTCCTACACTGATAAGCTTTTGAGGTTTTGGCATATTAAATAAAAGTGAATTTAAATCTAAAAGGCCACTGTTGTACTTCACATGCACCATTTTCCTCCTAAGAGAAGTCTCAAGCAGTAAACCATATCAGACGCCACATACTGCTCACAGCAGCGAAGGCTGGAATGAGGCAAGAAGGTGCCGCAGAAAGAGGGAGCAGCGTAACATGAAATTGCTGTAAAATAGCACATTGGTACACATGCATTAAAGTGCTCATTTCCCAGATGAAGCTTTTTTTTGTTGGTGGTTTTTATTGTTTTGTTTTAAAATAAAAAACGTGCTTATGAACAGCTGAGTAATTAAAAATGTTCCCTTCAGTTAAATAGTTGAACAATCAATAAATAACTCCACGCAGGACTCAAAAGAACTGTTGTCCCAAACCCAGCCACAGGGGAATTTGGTTAGCGCAGAAAATACTTTATTTTTTGTTTTAATTATTTAGGTGCATTCTCAGAAGTTATCAACTAATCTCCTGCTTGATTTCCTAAACCGAGAAAAGGCCAGATGCAGTAATCTATTACAGACATGATATAATTGTACTGTAATCATAACAGAACAATATCAGCACATATGCTTTTGTTAAGCATGGGGCACAGCCTGACACTACTCATTAAGAAACAAATGGAACATTCAACTGCAGCTTTCATTTGATCCTACAAAGATAAGCCTTGCTATTGTTATTGCAGATTGTGTGTGTGTGCAGGACACAAAAGCATTCTCTCAAAAAGAATACCCAGACTGGTCTACATGGGGCAATTGGCCACTAAAACAGTATATTCTGGTATTATCACTCTGGGCTAAAAAAAATCACACTCTGAGCACAGCATTAATACCAAACACCAAGCACGAGACCACTCATTATCTCCCCCTGCTCTAGTCATACAGGTCACTTATCTTAGGCAGAATTTTTTTTCCCTTTCAGATCCAATTGGTATTGTAATTTATGTTGTACTATATTGTACTCACTGGTACTGAAATTTAAACCTAATCTACACTTTGAGTATGAAAAGATCTGGTAGTTACACCAGAAAGGGAAAAAATCAAACAAGCAGTTCACGTGGCTTTAGAACTTACTGAAGGATGTGCCCGGCAGGAAAGCAGTTAAAAAGCAGCAACGTGAAATTGCATCTGATATAGCACAGTGATGCTACTGCATTATAAATAGTGCTGGAGGATGCATTATTTATATGTTTAATATTGGGCTCACTTATGAAGTAAGTTTCTTTCTCCAGTTTGTCTTCAATGGTAATAGGAAGGCAGGATCACACAGCAGAGCTTGGAATGAGACATTTCACCTTCCCTGGAGGTGTTTAAGGCCTGGGTAGACGAGGTCCTGAGGGACATGGTTTAGTGTTTGATAGGAATGGTTGGACTCGATGATCCGATGGGTCTCTTCCAACCTGGTGATTCTATGATTCTACGATAATCCAGGGAAGTTTGGGAGGCAGAACACTGAAAACCAGAGCAGTGTGCTCTATTGCATTTCCTCAGTTTATTAAGCAAGTTGGAAATCTTGGAGGGTTAGGAGCTCAGCTTTCATTCATTTAAACATTCAACAGAAAAAAAAAAAAAGAAAAAAAAACCCTTGGATGTTTATTTGAGCCTTATCCCAAGCCTGTGTCCTTTAACAGCTGCAAAGCTGGCACGGAAATACACTGAGATTTCTGGCACCTCCACGTCTGATCACTATTTTAAACCAAAAGCGGAGAAAGGCTCTGCCCTGTAAAAGTGTTTAAATTGGCCCTTGTTAAAGGGTGGAGCCTATAACCCCACAGTGAGCTCAATCTTCTACAACGTTCATTTTCTATTCCTGTGTTAAATATGGCATTTTGCAGAGATCCAGTAGAAATACAATTGCTACCAACACCTCTCTCTCTCTCGCTTCATTAAAAACTACATGGTATTTTTTAAACAAGTGTGGCTATGAGGATAAAAGCACCTATACATGTGGTCGCTATCCCAAGTCAGAGGACCAGCAGGGGCAAAGGCATTTTTTGCTGCCACCAGTCTAAAACCTTTCAGCTAGAAGTCACCAGTTTTGTGAAAAAAGTCCTGCACAAAGATTTTATCTACTCCTTAGCCCAGCTTCACAGCCTGGAGTGTTAGGTCTATGAACCACAGCCATCTCCTATTTGCACCAGCATTTGAGGAATGGTGATAGATCCCATCCAACTGTTGTGGCCATGGATCAGTTGGATTTAGCTGGAGTTCAGGTGGAAAACAAAATTTACCTGCAAAAATTAAGTTAATTCTAGTAGGTTAGAAACTGCACTCAACAATGCATATGGAGCTGTTGTAGAAGTTAACAAGTAACCACACTGTCTAATCCAGCATGTGCAATCCAGGGCCTCAGGGGAAAATTAAAGCTGTTTTGTGTGTTGTTTTTGTTGTTGCTTTGTCCAGCTTTGCCTCATAAAAGCAAAACAGGCCTGTTCTTGGGACCATGATGCTGACAGTCACATGAACTCATTACTCCAGCTTGTTTTTATGTTAAGATGAGACTAGAATGGGACAATGACCCCAAAAGAGAGCTGGTGGGCTTCTTCTATTAAAAAAAAAAAAAAAATGTGTTTTGTCAAATCATTTACTCCACCAACACTGTTTTGAAAACCTGCTCTCACAATCCTGTGCTCCAAGGTCTCAAATTATCCAAATTCCACATTACAGATGAAAATATTTTACAGTTTGGTCTCTCATTGAATCCAAAAAGCACATTATTAAAACTCACTAAAATGGAGCTCAAAAATAAATGTGAATCACAGAATCATAGAATAGTTTAGGTTGGAAGGAACCTTAAGATCACCTAGTTCCACCCCCCCCGTCATAGGCTGGGACACCTCCCACTGGATCAGGCTGCCCAAGGCTCCATCCAACCTGACCTTGAACACCTCCAGGGATGGGGCAGCCACAGCTTCCCTGGGAAACCTGTTCCAGTGCCTCACCTTTCTCATAGGGAAGAGATTCTTCCTTATATCTAGTCTAANTAGGCTGCTGGATGATAAGAAGGAATTGAAATGTTCAAGATCTAAGGTTATCTGCTAGGCCCAAATACTTCTCATGTATCTTTTCAAAGCAGCGCTAAAGCTTTTCTACTAACACTTCAGTGTTCTTCTGCAGGTTCTTGCTTCCTCTTCATCTTCAACTATGTTTAAGGACAGGATGATCCCTGTCTACAGGCTTCAAATGAAGGGCTCACAACCTTTCCCTTCCTACCTGACCCCTCACAGTAACACAAGTCAGGATAGCAATCAGCATCAACTCACTTGCATTGTAGCATTTTCTGTAGCAAGTTCTCCTGAACAATTCCCACCTAGGGCTAAAACCAGTGATGTGAGAAACTCTTTGTTGGTGTTGAAGTACCCAGGATATTCCCAGCTGTGCACAGAAGCTGAAGATGCAGACTGAGCACACACTCCAGTCTCCAAACTGAAAGCAACTGCACTATGCTCAGATGATATTCCTCAAGTCACCATCACGATACTCAATTTGCATTTCCACACAATTAATTCCTTTAGCCTGACATGGACAAACAATGCCTCTTCCACTTAGTTTTTGGAAGAGGGATGCAAAGCCAAGGTTGACTTCTCACAAGATGTGTGGTTTGCCAATAATCCAATTTTCACCTACAGATACTGTTCACTTAATCCTTTCCACTGGTGAACGTCCTCAAGATGAGGAACTCCACGTGGTGTAAAAAGCACCAAGTCAAATCACATAAAGGAACTTAGTAGATGCTAAACAGATTTTTCCAGGCACACTTCGGAAGTCAAATCTACTCAGCACTGGTGATGCCAATTGTCCTCTTAGCTGTGCAACATTAGACCTAGTTTAAAGTGGAGAAGCCAAAAAAAACCAAAAATTAAAACCCACTTTCCCTATGTGCCACTCAGCAGCTGTCACAGTAGAAATGCAAGAGCAGTGATTAATTCTTCCATTTACATTTCTGATGCAAGAGTGCCAGGGTCTCAGATTTGGGCTTTATTACTATGCTCTGCTACTCAGGTCAATCGTAAGAGTCATATTTTGACAAATTTCATACTGTGAGGCTTTTAAACAGTCAAATATTGCTTTATTATTTAGAACATCATTTTTCGGTTTTGTTTCCAGCTGTATGTAGTACTGAAGTTTGCATTAATGCACTGCATTATATCATCCTTATCAGACAAGTTTCCTAGGTACAGCTGATTCTCCTTTTTGATTTTCTACAAGAGCTATTAAAAATGCTGACCAAAGTATATAGATTTTCATTAATATTTCCTCTTCTTTTGATCTGTTCCTTTGATTTACCTGACTCTACGATCCAAATAATCAGAGGAGTTCCTGTCTTTCATGCAACAAATGTAATGCCAAAACTTAATCAAACCAAGGTTTTTAAGAAGGAAAAAGAAAGACTGTCTATTTAAAGAGCTCTTCCTCACCCTATCTCACCAGATGACTTTGACAAAAACTGGCCTCACGAAGATGTACCAGCTAAGCATCCAACATCACTAGAACCTTCAGAAGACATTCTCTATTCTGTAGCCATAAAATACATTTCTGCAAATTGTAAAGCTGCTGAGTATAAGAAACTTTAGATTAAGAGGGAAACATCCTTTTTATTTTGGCAGGGGAAAACAAGGTGTTGCTCTAAGGTTTTCTCAATGTTGTCTCTTGTTTCACCTCAGTTTTCTCTGCTAGGTTAAGTAGTCAATCTGTTCTCAGGACACCCAGTTGAGTGCACGCTTGTTTTTCAACCCTGCTTTGGCATAAGGTTGCTGTTCTTATTCCTTTTCGTATTGTTCCTGCACAGGAAGTCAGGAAAATATGTTTCCAGGCTCCTAATATATGTTTGTTTTCCGTTATTGTTGTTCACTCTGTTTACACAGTGGTTGTTTTTCTTCATCTTTGATGACGAAATTTAAACACTAATAGAAGAAGAGACATTTCAGGGAGTAGAAAATTCAAAGGCAGACAGAATAGCAAAGCAAAACACTTAGTTTTTAGTGCTCAACCTTGACTCCAAGATGCCCAAATATGTTGCAAGTGTAACACACACACTTTTGGGAAAAGACCGAATGTCTCTTATTTTTATGCTATTTTTACATTAGGGAATGAGAGAACAGATATGGTTCAGAGAAGTCAAGTCCACCCCAGAACACTACACTGCAATCACTTCAGTGTCATTAAATGACCAAAAGAACAACTTTCTTTGGGAGTTGTTCAGTTGGTTTCGTGTGATTGCTGCTCGAGCCTAACTCTAATGTGCATTTCCTAGCAGCTGAAGAGAAAGCCATCCCCGTGTTCCAGACAAAAGCCAGCAGGGGGAAAAAACAACTTAGTTGAACAGAGAGATCTTTAGTGATATTAAGAAGAGGAGGAATGTTTATGGGCTCTGGAAGAGGGGACAGGCCTCTTGGGTGACCTACAGGAGGGAAGTGAAATTGTGTAGAGAAAAAATCAGAAGGGCTAAGGCTCAACTAGAAATCGGATTGGCAAAGTCTGTGAAAGATAACAAAAAATCTTTCTGTAAGTGTATAAATAATAAAAGGAGGACTAGGGAGACCATACAGTCCCTATTGGACACAGAAGGAACAACAGTGACAGGGGATGAGGAAAAGGCTGAGGTACTTAATGCCTTCTTGCCTCAGTCTTTAATTGTAAAGAAAGTTGTTCCCTCTGTGTACGCCAGAGCTAGAGGAGCAATATGAGGCTCCCATGGTCTAAGAGGAGG
>WAAB01019184.1:56656-78641 GCA_013389865.1 Piaya cayana
TAACTATCTGAAAGGAGGTTATAGAGAGGAGGGTAATGGCCTCTTCTCCCAAGTGACAAGGGACAGGACCTGAGGGAATGGCTTCAAGCTCTACCAGGGGAGATTTAGGCTAGACATTAGGAAAATATTTTTCACAGAAAGGGTCATTGAGCACTGGAACAGGCTGCCCAGGAAGGGGGTTGATTCACCTTCCCTGGAGGGGTTTAAGGCACAGGTGGACAATTTGCTGAGGGACATGGTTTAGTGTTTGATAGGAATGTTTGGACTTGATCCGGTGGGTCTCTTTCAACCTGGTTGTTCTATGATTCTATGATTCAAATGTATGGACACCCCAAGAAGAATCAAAGAATTAGCAATTCACCACTCTCTGCATCAGAATCAAAATTACTTGTGGGGTCCCTTGAGGAGAGGAATACCTGCAGGTTGATGAAAGCATCTGTTTGTGAGGGACAGATTTATCTGTGCATGAAAGTAGCTGTTTGTAGATGTATTTGTATCTCTGTATATACTCGGTCGCTTTTTTTCCACACTTCCAGTATTTACCTGTTGATACAATAATTTGTGTATGCAAATGCCAGGGGATATTTGAATAAGCCAAGGTCTGAGTAGAGGGGTATGGTCACCAACACAGACATTTAGATGATGTATATAAACAAATACAGGAAACTTCAAGCTTCTCAAAAAAGGGCAGAATGACTTCCAGCCAGCTAAATAATGAACAAACCATCGTTTCTCAATAACTTGGGAGAAGTCTTTGCCTTCTTTCTTTTTTCTAAGCTAAGAAGTTCAGATGCACAGAAAAGGGGGAATAAAATTAGTAGACCTGAAAGCTCTTAATCCTCACAAAAAGTTGCCAAATCACCTCTTTCAGTGAAAAACTTGGAGTCTCATCCTTCCAACATATGCACTTATATCCTTCATAGAAAAGCTGAAGAGGTCTCTCCCAGTTTCCCCTCAAGGAGGGAGTCAGCATCATTCATCATTTCCCCTTACTCCTTTCACAGAACTGCTTGCTGCCCCGGTTGCATTGGTGCTGCACCTGGCATTCTCCTTATAGGACCAGCACACCCCAACAGTCAGCATTTCACTCAGCATTATCCATAGCCTTTGCTCTTACAAAGGATGACTTCATCTCAATCCAATTACAACTGTTTTCCACAATGAAATTAATTCCATACCTAATACCATATGGTCAGAGCCATGTTTAAGCATGAACAAACTAAAGTCTAAAACCACACAACAGAACCCACATAGCTGAATAAACCCACAGGTAACCTATATTGGTCTGGGATCTTCCACCACACTTATTTTCCCTATGCTGGACACAGCTTTAAGTGTGAAAACAGAAACAACTCTTTATCTCCCGTTAAAATGAAGAAAGAATGAGCCCACAGGATATTTCGGAGACATTCCGAAAGATCCCTCAACTGTCAGTAAAATTGAAGGAATCAATGGCCAGCTCAGGAAGGCACAGGAGGAAGCATAAAAGAAAAATACTCCTCTGAGCATACCATTATTGTTAAATATCACCATTCCGAATGTAAGAGATAAATTTTCAAGTGTTACAGCAGGTCTCAGAACCCTATTAATAGAAATTAGAGAGAAGTCTAATAGAAAAAGACAGAGAGGAAGCCATTCTCTCCACTGCTCCCTGGGGAAGGTGTGAAGAGACTGAAAGATGACACTTTATCTCTTCTAATTCCCTTGGGACCCATAATCACAGCATTCATTCAGCAAATAATAATAATAAATATGGTCTGAAGTGACTCCAGCTATTTCAGCTTTAATAAATGGGTTGAAATAGTGGCAAATTCAGATACAGAGAGCATCTTTTCAATAAAATCTGATAGGGTTATTAATAACATTAATGGAGCACCACGCAGTCTCCATTTTGTTACTAGTTGCCTTATTCTCCCCTAGTTCATTCCCCACCCCTCTGCAGAGACGCAGAGAAACACACACACACACACTTCTCCCTCCAGTGATGACAAATTCAGACTGTCAGCTTTCTGCTGGCAATGCATCCCGAGAATTAGTCAAATTTGACATGATTTTATTGTTTTATGGGAACTGCCAACAGGGATTTTTCTGCCTGAAGTACATTTATATCCCAGTTCAAATCAGATCCTGGCTTAGTTCATGGACACAAAGAGGATAAGCCAGAAAACCTGCAGCTCCTCAAGGACAAAAAAAAGTTATGACCATGATGGGATGCTTAGAGCCTTACTCCAGGTAATTGTGCCTTTGTTTCAACATGTCCCTTACTCCCAGGACAGCTTTTTACCTTCCAGCTGATGACTCCTCTATCAGGGAACCAATTCCAGTGCATGACCACAATATTTGGGCTGATCCAAAACCAGAGTTTTAAATACAGCTGAAAGTCTTTTCACACTATTTTAGAAGAACTAGAAATCTGCAGGAGAACAAGTACGAGCAGCCAGATGTGCCTCATCTGTCCAGTTTTGTTCTAAAGGGACAGCCTAGAAAGGCTCTTCTTTTTTTTTATCTCTCCTTCACTCCTTTTTGGTTTTGTTTTATTTTAAATAATGTGTGACCTCACTGCCACTCTATCCTGTGAAAGAACAACTACTGGCTCCAGGATCAAATCTTATCTGTGGACTCCTGATAATTTTGAATCCAGTCCCATTTATCCCATTTCACATCAGCCATTAGCAATATTTTGAAATGTCACATTTTTACAGACATAATGAGATAAAATAAAGTGTTATTTTCCCTTTGCATTTTATGCTTTCAGCTGTGACTTTCATAAAATCTTTTTGTTTAGCAAATAAGATGGCTATACAATTAAAAAAATGCATCTCATTTTCCTTGTCCCCTATGCAGACAAGGGGCAGCCAGAGTCAAAGTGTTTTTTACTATCACAGTACTTCCCTTGCAAGCAGACAAAAAGAAGAGAAATAGAATTATAGAGTTGTAGAGAAATGAAATGTTTGAACAGAAAATAATTTCCCTAACTGGTAGCCTGCAGGCATAACCTGTCATAACTCTGCATGAATTGAACAGTCAGGGAGTTCAAGTTTTCTGCAGCTTACCATAAACTAATATGCTCCGTCACATCATCCTCAGGAGACAAGGATTTGAAGGAGCCACTGTATTTAGAACAACAAAAGTAATTCTGTGGTTTAATAGGATTAGAGGGAACCACCAGAAGACCAACGCAACCCAGTGCAGATGGAGACTGAGGTAGAAGGTGACAAAAATATCCCAACCCACACACTGCACCAAAGAGGGGGGAGCTAAGTAGTAATTCTATTTTAAGCTTTCCTAGAGACCAAGGACTTATCAGTTATATCATACAAGAATTCCACTGGTTTACAAACATAGACCCAGAACGGACTCTTTTCTGCTTGAAACAGGGAGTATCACTGAGACTCAAAATGAGGCAAATCAGCCTCAGAGGCTGCTGTAGAAGAGCAGCACCCCAAAAGCACACATTTATTTCTGAAAGCTACAGTAACAGTGCTGAGAAGAAAAAGGAAAACAAATCATAGAAGAAATGAAATACTTTTAAATCTGCATTAAACAGAACAGGCAAGATTCTCTCAGAACTTCTACTTCTGCAGTCTCTTCTCCCTTGGCCTTTACAGGTTTACTCAGGTTTGAAATCAATGCACAAAACAAATAGTGGTGTGAGTCCTAAACGCTGCTCCTAAAAAAAATATAGCTGAAATAAATGTGCTTTTCCTAGGATACCCTCTGTCCTCCAGTCTCTTCAAGACCATTCATATAATGTGGAGTAAATACGATCCTAAATACTGCAAACAACCAGAACTGAAAGACACACACAAAAAGGAAACTTCTTGTTCTCTGAACTACTTGTGGGCCAGAACCAAAATATTATCTCTGCCAAGGACACAGGCTGGAGTATGGATTGGCTGCTCTTGTCTGGAAAAAGGGTGGACTAAGAAGAAAACATCGAAGCACCTCCAGATAGTGGAAGGAAGTATGTTACACATTCTCACTCCAAAAACACTCTTCGGTTTCTCCACTAAACTACACTATGAAAATATCCCCCATACAGAAAACAGGTCTTTACTGGGAAAGCCCTAGGAGAAAGCCATAGCTGACCTAGTGCCAGATCTTCTCATTGCCTTAATAGACTCATTTTGCTCTTTCCATGCATATACGAGACAAATGGCCATTCTTGAGATTTGTTTTAGGCTGTCACAGTTCAAGTCTCAAACTGCTACAGATATTCCACAAACCATGGAGAGATCCAAGTGCTTACCCAAAGTCTGTATCATTCTTTATGGTGCTTGCTGCATACTTTCAAATTAAGCTCCTGTCAGTGTCCCTCACTGTAGCTAGAGCATTCAGGGCATTTGACACCTGCTTCAGGGAAACTGAAAGCTGTCCTACCCCATGGTCAGACCTCCATCCTCCTCAGTTCACCTCCTGAAGGTTTCTCTTCACCTCTTTTAAGCAAGGTTTTGGGAGTCAGCACTCTTTCAACTCTCCATGTTGCCCTCTAGGAACACAAAATCTCTGCCATTCCTACCCCAGATTATGCAGCAACCTCCTCAGAGAGAATTCAAGTCTTTCCCCATGCAAGAACCTACCCTGACTGTAAGCTCTCTTAGCCTACAGTCCACACTGTATAGCCCACGCTGCTGCCCAGCTGACCCAAGCACAATGGTGGCAAATGCCTCAAATACTTCCAACTGTCTTAAATATTGACTTCTACAGGGTGCTCAGCCCTAGGCACTGTATGAGAAATTGTCTGCAATATGTAGCAATTCCTCTGGCACACCTATATGCATCTTATTTGCATGGAAGAATCAGTACACAGCTCTGAGCTACCTGTAACTCACAAGTACTTGTTTGTCACCTCCACAGGGTAAGGTAGTTAACATCATTGGCTTCATGCGAGGCCATGATCAAGTTAGCAGCCGGGACAATTAGTTGAAGGTCAGAAGGAAGTCTTAAACAGACCTGCAAACTGCATCCAGACCTTCCAATGCTCCATCCTAGCATCCTACACCTCTGGAACTCTTTTTTTTCTCCAGGAAGACTGTTTCCTCAATACAGGAAAACACAAAGAAATCAGCTTTCGAAAGAAGATTGGGAGAAAGCAAATGCAAACGAGAGAAAGTGAAGTGACGTGCATGCACTCACAAAGCAAGCTGCTATACAAACAACTGCCCCTGCAAATTCAGTGCTCACTTTATACCTATTTACCCCTTTGAACAAAGGGACAACACCCACAACGTGACCTGTTCAGCAGCAGGGGCTTCTCCAAAGCACTCAGCCTGACCTCAGTGTAATGAACAGAATTAATATGGCAAAGCCTCTAACACGGCACCACTTCCCAGCAGCACAGCCACAGCCTCTAATTGATTAGTCCATAAAAATCTGTGCACTAAATTGAAAGGAGCTGCACTAATTCTCTTTTATGTTAAATTTCTGTCTTTCTCCTTTATCGAATCCTTCGTCGAATGTCCCTTCTGCTGCCTATTGTGGGCTTGCTCTGGGCCTGTTTTCCTCTTGCCCAGATTAAGTACCTAATCAAAATCTTGTCTCCCTTAATGGCATAAAATTGAAAGATAGATATTGCACTTTACACAGCTGATTAAACACTAGAATGTGGCTAAATGCTTTACAGGGCTTGTTACATTAACTAACTCTGTCATCTGCCAGCTATCTTATAATTGCATATGCTCATGTTGCCACTGGTGAAGCCAAGGTAAGATTTCTTTTCCCTCCATTACCTCTTTCCACGCTCCCTCCCTTCCACATTGCTACCCACCAGCTGCATATCAGAGAGGGACTAAGAACTCCCTGCAACTGCCACCTGAAAAAGAACTGATGCTGGTTGCCTATAATTTTCTCTTTTCTGTTCAACTTCCAGTCACTGGTTTGTCACCATCTAAAGTGGCTGATGTGATGGAAAGGAACAGCAAATTCATACAGCATTTTTGTTCAGAAGGAAGTAGTAATGATCCTGTGCATATATGCCTTCTTCGCAGCTTTGGTGCTAGACACCTTGTTCCAGGAGCCTGAAGAATTCAAGAATGGGAGAAAAAGGTGCTTACACTAGCTTCAATAACATATATTAAACAGTCTGAAATTCCCACTGGCTTGTCACAGCACAATCTGACACAGGTGTCTGATGCGGCACATCTTGGCTTTTTCCTTACATTGTAATAATAATGATGCAGATGGACTTTCTGGAAGACTTACAAGTCTGTGCTGGTTGATTTGCTTTTCAGAGGAGAGTTTCACCTTCTCCAAGATATTCCCAGAGAATGATCCCTAAATACACTCTTTAACTGAATTGCTTCAAGGAAATACAAGCAACTCCAAAAATGCCTTACTAGAAAATTCTTTGGAAGAAAGAAGTACTAGAGACTTCTTGAACTAAGAATATTTAACAACTGAAACATTAGTCAGGACCTGTATTTTGCTTAATGATATTAGCTATGGAGACAGATATTCTGCAGGATTATACATGTGTTCTGCGGGTAAGATTAGTCATCTCTGTCACCTACAGACCCAGCGATTGTAGAAAAGTATCTGCTTCCTTGCACAAATGCAAACTTTTCCATATTGATTGCTTTTAAGTAATCACCAAAACACTCTTGCCTTTTAATAGAGAAATTAGACTACACATTACACCCAGATTGTAAAATGTGGATAGCTGCTTCAGTTCATGTACATTTCTTCCTGACACCAATCTTATACAGACAATCTATTTGTTAAGCAATAAAACGTCCTTCGTTTTTTTCTCCCATATTATCCTAAAAACTTTTTCCTTATTCCAAAATTCCTCTGACGGAAGCGTTAGAAGTCACTTTTATCTGTATTCTTTCTAATTCTGCACCTTCCTATACAGAAGCAGGTCTCCAGACAGACAAGGAGGATCTGTCTGCCTAGGAGTCAGTACGCCTCCATGGGGCTGCATTCACAGCCAACTAACAATTCGAACTCTAAGCTTTGTCCTATAAATGCCCAAAGGTCCAATTATCATCCCATGGGCTAAGCAGCAAGGGTTTATTGGGTAGGTCCTCCCTTCACAGTTTACATGGTAGCTAAATCAAGTTGAGCTGAAGCAATTCTGCTGGCAATTAATAATCCTTTAATTGTTTTCTTATCCCACAAGGATTCTGCGCCCTTCTATCTCGCATGCTTTGGCTCCACGTAGAAATTACTCAAATTAGTTCATCATACCACTGTTAATGGCTCAGAAGAGCTTACTACAGGCTATTACAGAATCTTTACTGAGCTCTGGTTTTAAAATATTCATAAAGGTACAATATATATTTTAATAAGATATGTTGCAAGATACAAACTTGAACCTTGAACAAAACATTAATATCCCAGGAAAGATTCCTTTGAAAGCACAAAACTGGATATCAACAGCACCCATAGCTCCCTCCTAACATTCTTTTTTCTTGATTGAGGAGGTAATCTTGTCAAATCTTTTTACCTGTAGTTTCACACATATTAAAACTCTTTGGTTCAAGCTAACATACAGATTCCATATTTCCTTCTGCCACTTGAGAAGGAGGAAAACTCCATTTTACATAAAGGTCAGTATACGATACTAAAGAGCAAAATTTATTTGACAGGTTTCAAGGAAAAGAAATAATTTATTTCAAGATCATTGTACAGGTATCTAAGATAGGTGGAAGCTGACCCAAGTATCAGATAGTGCAAAGACCATCTCAAGCTGGTCATTCAGTATGGACAATTCTTCACCAGTAAGCACTTTCGAAACAGGAAAAATTAGTGGTTTCATGACCTGCCACGACATTTTCTACTGCTGAGTTTTGAGTTGGACTCAAAACCGAGAATAGATCATAAAAATAAGACCAAGTTTGACAATTTTATCCTAATGCTTCGCGGACATTTGGCCAAAGCCACATTCACTTGGCAGTCACACAGTTCAGCACAACCGTCAAAGCCCTTCTAGCAGAGGCACAGCAACTGAGCTACTACAGCAGGTTTTAAGTCGACTTGCAGAAGTACAGAATGAGGAGCAAAGCTATTGCCAGGCCTAGTTACAACCAATGCTACCTATCCCCCACTTTCAGGATCAGCTTCACAAAATGATACATTAAATCCTTTTATATGCATAAATCCCAATGCTATGATTCCTACCAAGCACATCTTTCTGCACTGAAACATATTCAGGAGCCATGAAATTCCTATAATGTGCTTTCCAGCACCACCTGTAGCATTGTGCAACTGCAAAATGTTACATTTCACAAAGCTGATTTGATGAAGTGCTAAACGTTACTGATGGGGTGACTGACCAATACCATGGCGGTATCACAATTCGGTCTGAAGGAACGTGATACCCCTGCCACTGACCAGCCAGAATAGCACCATTGTGCTGTGCTCCATTCTTGCCTGGGTGGTCCAACCCCGCCTTGCTGCACACCTCCCAGCCCGAATCCCGTTTGTCTTCTCAGACCCTGAAATGTTCTGCATAACTCTGCTACCTCTGCAGAGAGAAGCAGAAGGATGGGCTGAAAGCTTAGTGAACTTCACATCCACCTTCCAACATTGTTTCTTCTCTCTTTTCCCCTAAAAGGGTCACAGCAGCTTAGAGATGTACTTCTTGTGGGGTCTGAAGGGATGGGGTCAAGGATAAATAGGACTGGGGTAAATCATCCCATACACTGGGGAGAAAGAAAGGGGGAAAGTGATTGAGACAAAGTCCTTTTCCTATTCAGAGTCCTCCACTTCTTTTCTGCAAATCATTTCCCAGTACAGGATTATTTGGAGATGCTCTGATGCTTCCAGGATCACAAAAGAGCCAAACAACTCACTTATAAGCGTTGAGCTTCTGCAATAAGTGGAAAGCACCTCTTATCAAAATGCAACAATAGTTAGAAGTTTGCATCTATCAGCTTGCATCCTTTGGCCTGCCTTCTTCCAAAGACCTTCCAGGCAGTGGCAGGCAGAAAACAAATTGGGCATAAATATCACAAGAAGGAGTCAGAGTGAAAAGCCACAAAAGGAAAGTCAAAGCAGGAAATTAGGAACTACAACTGTTTTCAACTGAAAAGTCACCGTAAGGCACCAGTGACACTGGGAAATCCCTCACCAGCAGGACCCGAATGAGCTTTAAATAGCTTAACTGAATGAGCAACCTCTGATTTACCCTTCTGGGATGATGTCTATTTTTCTTAATAAGAAAACAAAAATATTAGGAAAATCTATCATTCCCAGAAAGAACAAAGTAATTCTGCCATTTGAAAACCCTGCATCTTCTTGGCCGATCCTCACTTCTCGATTCCTGTTCTGTTTCTCCCCAGGGACTGTTGATTAAATACATGTGAATAAAAGGTATCCATTCCCTTTTGAACTACGCTAAATTAACAGTGACATGAATCAGACCCCACAGTCCTGACAGCAATTACTTATCAATGAATCATCACTCATCTCTAAATACAATTCCATAATCTTTCCAAAGTTCGTTGACTTCATGTGCATGAAAAAAAAAGGACATTCGCAAAAACAGTTCAACAAAGCAGGGATCTGCCAGAGGTGTCAAGTGGATACAAGGAAAAGAATAGACATTAGAGGAATAGCTATCATTTTCTCAACACTTCAAGATTTTCTTCTTCTTTCCAAAATGCAGTCAGAAGCAGAAAGTGAGTTCAGAAGCAAATGGAAACAAAACAAAACCAAAAATTAACATATTACTATGGCTCCGGTTGCTATTTTAGCACTGTATTTCCTTGTTTATCATATATCATGAGGAAGTGAGCTCAAGCCATAAACTTTGTGGCTCTCAGTTCTCCTTGTTTTCGAGACAGTCCGTAAGCTTTCTTTTTATTTGTGCACCATCTTGAACAACAAGATCACAATGCATGAAGGCACGTGCAATGAAAATAAACTGAGCAGGGGGATGAGTGAGCCTTACCTGTTAGCACTGAGGCTACATTATGAGGAGACTATCCTGCTTGCCTATGAGGAAAATCAATCTAAAGCAGTTGTAGTATGATTTATCCTGTAGGAAATCTCAAGCTGATTTTATTCCACCAGGACTTAACTAAACAAAGGTTTTGGAAACATTTTGGAAAAAGTAAAAGCTTTATCTTAAGAATACCACCAAAATTCATTCTACTTGTTCTGGATAAGAAGCTTTTAAAGCCTGTCCCTACAACAGAGATGCAAAAAATTACAATCATACTTTTTATGCAATCAGATTTTAGATCCAAGTAGCAAGGCAGAAACATACTTAAGCAAGCAATTCAAGTGATTCCTCTTGGTTAGTGTCAGAGATTTTCTCAAGTGGAAATTAAAGGTCTTACTGAAGTTTTGAGTTGTGTTGTGCCTAACCCTCCCTCATTAAAAACTGAAAAAAGACATTTTTTTAAGGTCTTGAGTGAACTTGACAACTGAAAACATTTGTCTCACTTGCATACCACAATGGAACTATAATTAACTACTTGTCTTAAAGCAATTTATACATCACATTTAAAATATAAGGGGCCCAGAGTACCCCAAACATTTACCTTAAGGTTTCAGAGGGATCTTTTGATAAGTGAGGTAGCTACCTGGACAGCCTGGAACGTTTCTGGCTAGTCACAAATCTCAGTTCATCAAACCTGGTTTACTTTGCAAGGAGTTTTCACCACTGAGCAGCATGATAGCAGCAGTTAAATGCCAAAGAGCAAGAACATTATTTCAAAAGCCACAATTACAATCTAGTTTTAAAAGATTGTAGAGATAAAAAAATCCAGACAGACAGCTAGACAGATGACTAGCAATGGCATCCTTCCAATTCAGGACACTGCATCCTAGAAATGTAAAAGCCAGGAGCTCGGTCTGTAACCTAGAAAAGCCCAAGAAAATTATGTAAACCTGGATGAGGAGCTCCGATACAGACCTATGCACCCAGCACTGCAACCAGAACACATTTCCATTATTTGGTTGGATGTTGGCTCGCTTCTGTTACTACATTATTGAAATTACAGGCGTAACTTTAAAAGGTCTGGTCCTTGCTGTTACCTGCATTGCAGGGAAGGACAGCGCTAGGCAAACACAAAGATGCAAACGGGGAAAGACACAGGCTTTGGTGTGGATCTGGAAAGTCACATCTAAGGTGATAGAGTTCTCTTTCTGAAAGCCAGAGAAGGTGGCACTGCTCTAAAGAACAGTTAGGCTTGCCTTTACTCAATTACCTTTACTGACATGTCTTGTGCTCTCAGATGCTGAATCAGTACGTGAATAAGATTCAATTTACTCCAATTACTCAACTCAGCAGTTACCTGGAATACTTATGGGGAACATCAACAGCATTGGAAAGCTGTATGCCATGAAGAACAAAAATACTTCCAAGACCTCTAGGTTCCAGATCCAAAAATAAAAGACATTTGTGCCATATTACATGAGGAGAGAGAAAACAAACTCACCTTTCGCACTCTTCCAACAACACTTAATCCCACTGACCTCCAAAATTTAATCCTAATCTGTCTTTTTTATCCTGAACACTGTCTGAGAAGTACATTGGACACCACTGAGTTTACTAATAACCAAGTATGATTTGCTCCATATATTAAAATGAAGATCAGTAAAGCTACAGAACACTGAAGTTTTGAAAACTGTCATCATTTTGAGTTCAGGGAAGATTCTGTCCAGACTTCAATATTCTGAAGGCCTGCAAATTTAAAATGGTTTGGACAAAAGATTCTCTGTTTCACCCATCAATAAACAGAAGATAACCACCACCCGAAAAAAAAGAAAATAAATGAATAAGTAACACAACCAGAATTTAGCCATAATGAATTCAATCTCTTTTGCTGTAAAGGGAAAGTTATGCTTGCAGGCATAGTTTGGGCCTTGTTTTTAAATGCAGAGAATAGTAAAATAGATGCAACGTTTATGAATTATTAAAAGCTGCACAAGGATTTCTTTTCCTCTTCCACAGCTCCTTGTTTAATCCTTGTTCATTGTTGGGAGCTCTGGGGATGACTGACATTTAGCACATCTCTGTCATGCTTCCTTACCCACTGAATGCTTGACATGGGGAGAGAGATCAACCACACATACCCACAAGCATATGCAGATTACAAATGCTCCAGACTGTTTCATTTCTCCTCACTCCCTATGTTCCTTGAACCAAGCTTCTTGAAAAAGAGAAGAGAGAAACCTTGCCATCTGGACCAGCATCCCAATATCATCACTTCATCTGTTAGGTGAATAAAAGCCTTTTCACACCTTGTGAGTAAGAGATATTAGGAATTAAGAAAGGCTTTTTTCTGAAATTAGTATCTATATTTCATGGGAGCTTCAGTAGTAAGGGGATCTTTCGGTGTAACGATACTACTTTCTCTTTATGACAGTATATTTTGGAATAGAGCTTTAGAGATAAGCAACCTGGAAATATTTTAGCATCACATCACATAACAGTCTTCAGGTTACAAACAGAGTGATCCCTACAGAGTGCAGGCTGGCAGTATTAGCTGCTCTGTTACTCCCTGGACATTCACAACATCAGCTGCAATTTAAAACCTATTTCATATTTTCACAGGGAAAAACAACAACAATACAAATCTGGTCAGGAGTTAATGATAATTTCTCATAGAGAATTTTGAGCTGATGGTTGATTCACTACCAGCAGCGTTATAGGAATGACGGTCTGAGCACAAACACTAGACAAGGTTCCATGAAGAGCAACTGATATAAGTAAAAGGGAAAACAGTCAAGTTTGGGACCTTCTGTTCAACAGTGCAGCCATTTATCCCCAGCACCCATTATATCAAACACTGCTCACAAGATATCACCTTCCCTGATAAAGGCTGCCGTGCTCTAAACAGCACAGAATGGAAGAGGATAAGAAACCCAAATCAGCACCATTTCTAGAGGTAACATATTTTTCCAAAAAGCAATTTACCAGGTTTAGGAGTTAGAGAATAACTTGGAATATTTGACACACTGAGTAGTTACAAGCAACAATAAAAAATTTGAAAAATGTTGGGCTACATTATACTACTTGTCTACATAGTACATCCTTAGCAAATGTGTCAACGATGCAAAATATCTTTAAAAAGCTTAATGTCAGCTGTTTCTCCATATAACCAATGTGCACAGTCTACCTACTTCAATCCTAATGCATGGTTCAGTCTATTAAAGTTAGTGGAAAACCACATGTTAATATACGCACGCTTTTAATCAGACCATAAAGAGAAGTTCAAAAGTTTACATTTAGAAACAAAGAAATATTAGAATCGGAATTAAAACCAACTATTACATGAGAGGAAATGCTTGTGAACCACTGCAGCCTTTGTGCTCCAACAGCCAAGCAGTGTACTTCTGCCTCCAAGAACAAACATCGTGCTTTTCACCTGTGACACAGGTATTTAGTACCTTTTTTTTAAGGCCAAACAAAGCCTAATAGTACAAAACACCCAAAATACAAGATGGCAGGTGGGAGGGGTGATCACAATCCAAGGCAATTAAGAGAAATTGGATTTTTCGTTAAATTAAGACAGGAAGCAAAATTTTTGCCTGCATCTTTCTTTAAGAAAGTTCCCTGTATGCTGACGTATTAATATGTGACTTGCACATGTAACCTGGGTTTACAATTCTAACACTGATACAGCTCATGCACTGAGACCGATGAGGTTGCTGGAATTTCTGCCAACTGGGTCTAATTTCACAATNAAATTAAGACAGGAAGCAAAATTTTTGCCTGCATCTTTCTTTAAGAAAGTTCCCTGTATGCTGACGTATTAATATGTGACTTGCACATGTAACCTGGGTTTACAATTCTAACACTGATACAGCTCATGCACTGAGACCGATGAGGCCGTTGGAGTTTCTGCCAACTGGGTCTAATTTCACAATAGCTACTTAAAGCAGAATGTCCTAGAGGACGATACAAGAAAAGCAGCTCAAACCCTCTTGTGCTGTGCAGCACAGTGTCACAGTCTGTATTGACATATCAAATCAAGAATAATTGTGCATCAGGCTACAGAAATTTATAGTCAAGTTAAAACGTTTAAGGAGGGAGGTAAGCTTACTGCAGTTTCCCAAGAGCTTCACCCCTCTGTGTAATCAAACTCTCAGGTAACTGATATTAACAGGTTTTGCTAGTTTTCTACATCTAGAATTTTTCCCTTTTTTATTTCTTCTCTCTAATCATCAACAAACATCTCTGTTCATGAACATACTTCATCACCACATTAGCTGTGGCAAATAGCACTAAAATAAAACACAGGCGCCTTGCAAATGAGAAATGGGAAAAAAGTCTACCCTGGTTCTAATGAAACTGTATGTGTGTGAGGTTTTCATTGCGTAACTGCAGCTATTTAATTGTTCACAAGAGATGCTTAACAGAGAAAATTTCTGCACTAAAAAGATGGGCTTAATGTCTGAGATTATTGGATATTCCTATGTGAGCTTCTTTCCAGTCTCCCTAAAACACATTACATTTAAGTGTTCTTTCAATTTAGTTATTTTTTCCCCTGTTAAGAGTATTGTTTTTCAGAAAAAGTTCCACACTCATTTTTACGCAATTTTAAATTGCCACAAGAAGGCTTTGGTTTTCCTGTGTTTATTAATAAGCTGTGTCTTTAAATCTACTTTGCTGTGCTCTACAAACTGTAAAAAGCATACAAATGAGAGACAAATCAGCTGCCAAATATGTAAGTAAAGCTGGCCAGTAGTAAGCAAAAATTATTTAATCCTCCTTAACACTTTGCAATCTATGCAAAAAAATATTTATGGGAGCAGAATCAAATTTCAGATTTCTCAGATAAAGTTTTGACAGTTAAAGAAGAGAGAAATAGAAAAGATCAATGTTTTTCTTAGCTAACATAATTTATTTATAAATCAACAAGAACTTTTGATCAAGAATTTTCAATCAAAATTCTTCTGTCACTAAACGGCAATTTGGGAAAACCAACTGTATGTACTAAACCAACTGTTTTCAGAGCAGCAACTTTGTTATAAGCAAACAAACAATTTCTCAAGAAATCCTTTCAGAATTCTCACTTGAAAACCAACAGAAAAAGCTGAAAACAAAAATCTCAATACATTGTATTGTGGTGCAAACTGGATTTTCCTTTAGAGGAGCGAGATTTTTAATTCTAAAACCATACGTCAAGATGTATCTTTTGAGTTTATCAACACAAACTGACCTGATGAGTTTATGAAACTGCTGGTTTCAAAACACAGAACAAAACCACCCTTTCCAATCTGACATTTCATCCAGATGCAGAAAGGGGAAGAAAGCCTGAAGTATTTTAAATTATCAGTGTAAATAAACCATTTTCTGTTTGCCTCAAATTTTATAGCTTGGAAAGCAAAGAGGAGTTATGAGTAAATTAAGTCAATAACTGGGAAGTGATCTGAAGTTTAAAAACTGGGAACTGGGTCACATGCAGGCTTTCTGCAACGAGACAAATCTCACCAAGATAATAAAGATAGGCACATCACTAACTAACACACTTTAAACATTTCACAAAAAAAATAAGCATCTTGAAGCAAATTTTATCCTATTGAGTATGTGTTCAAATTATTTTCTTGTCCAAATAATCAGCATAAAACCATTGAGAGAAAGCTGGATCTTCATCTGAGAAGAGATGTCAGCTCCTTTACTGCTTTTTTTCCTTCTGTTGAAGATGGCCTACATGAAAACGCACTTGCTAATTTTGTTTCCTTAAGAAAAATTAAACAAAAGGTGAAAAGACAACTGGCACCATTCTCCCTGTGAGGACACACTGATTTCAACCAGACATGCCATGCAGTACTTGGAAAAGTATTCGCCACCAAAAGAGTGGGGTCTGATGCCTGTGTCTCCTCTCAGCATCTTATATCCCCTCTTATAAATATGACACAGAGCTCACAAAGTCAGAATGTCTCACCAGAGTGGATTATTCTTCCCAGCCAGCTCAAATAAGCAGTTGGCATTACTGACCAATTCTTTCCCACAGTTTGCCTTCTAAAACACAGCAAATGCTTCCCAGTGCTATTGCTTTCAATGGGATGGAAACAAAATTAACAGTTCTTGAAGCAGAATATACCAAATATTCATTCACGATAGCACAATAGTATAAAAAAGGAAGGAAAAACCACCACAACAATGCAGCATCCCTGCTGCCTCCACAGATCCTCACACCTTCATTTGCATAAAACCATCTCTATGAGATGTTGTGCATTGCTGTGCTACTTGTATAGCTAATAAGAAGTCATGTTTTATTCCAGTTGGGTTTTGCAGCGTCCTCAGAACTTCAACTGGTTTGAACTCTTCAGCGAGCGCTGCATTATCAGAAGGTTTTGTGTCATTTCCATGAAAGGGAAGTATTTGTAGTCAACTATGGCCCAACTTGAATAACTGGGGGGGAAGAAATCGAAATGTGGTCCTACCAACTGTTGACAAGGAACGTATGGACATATTGACAATGAATGTATGGCCCTTGTTCCTCAGATTTCACTTTGCAACAATTCACAGGTGATTTCAAGCAATCTTTGGCAGGTGACTTCATATTTGGGAATAGTTTTTGTTATCTACCCCTAGAGCTGTGTGCGACAAGCAGCTTCCATCCTCCCTGCTTCAACTGGAATCTTGTCAGCAGGAGAATCACCGCCATTGTCTGATGAGCAGAAAATATTCATGTTTGTCAACAAATAGCCATTGCTGGCACTTAAAACCATGTCTTTGTCTGGACAAGAGACAACAAAGAATCCGCATCAACAAAATTCTACTTTAATATTTCCCAGAAAAGATACCAAAGCATTAAAGTGAGCGATTTGGATGTTTCTGTTCCAGGAGAGGTGTCCAACCTGATATTTCCTCAAGAATCCAGCTGTCAGTCATCACCATGCACCTACTGTCCATCAAAACCCCACCCTCAGTCATCCACAAAGTGCACAAAATTAGATGCTAAAAGTCACTTGTCAACTGACTATTTGGTCTCCGTTTGGTGTCTGTGGTTGGATCACTCTTCACACAATTTTCATCCTAATCAAGACTTCTAGGTGAATCCCCAATACAAAGAAAATTAAGTTGTAAAGAGTAAATACAGAACAAATCACGGTACAGCTGCACAGTTTGTTGGAGCCTGCAAGACTGTCTGCAGAATCCTTCTTGCAAATCCTCTCTGCCTTGAAAAAAAATTTATTTAAAAAGAGACTAACAGAATAGTCTGTCCTGCAGGATGAAAGCATATGTTAGTCTCAGCATGGATTCCTTTAGGAGGGAAATGTAATTATCACATTCAGCATTACTGTAACTCAGATATACTCTTTCATTTTCTTTCTTTAAATACTAAGTGAAGTGTCCACAAATAATTTGACTGCACAAAATGCAGCTATCCCCGCAGAGATGTCATTGAGTCAAGTCGAAATCAGCTGGACAAAGGACAATCTGTATGGTCCCAACACAGGCTGCAGCTCTATACTCATGTCCCATCTACATACTAACAGACCTCTGGGATTTTTTTGCTTGGTTAGGTGGGGACTTTCTGGTTTGGTTTGATGTTTTGTTGTGTTTTGGTTTGCTTTTGAAAAAAAAAAAAAAACCACAAAGATACCTCATCATAGCACAAAATAGATGAGAGTATCATCCTCTACCAACTAGAAGTAGTTTGGGGAACTAAAGATTGTGTTGAAATCTATCAAGTACATGGACCTCTTCAGATCGTTTTAGTTTCTCCTATGCTGAGTCCAAGGTGGTGGCAGGCAGTTAAAATAGTATAAACTTTACATATGAGTATGAAGAAGCTTTCATAGTTCAAGGAAAGTAAGAGCATCAAACATTCCTAATGCAACCCAGAAGTGAAAACTGTGAAATGAAATAGAAATACCAACCTTACGTGCTAAAGGAGGACCTCTACCCTGAAAATAAATTACTTCAAAAAAGATTTACTGAATGTGCAACTCAACATAGGCTCCCAGCACAATGTTGTGACAGAAACAGCTGTTGGTTTTAGAGGAATAAACAAGAGGAGTAGTAAGCAGGATTGATGAAGTGGTTATACTTTTATTTATGACATTGGTGAGACCATTAACAGGCATACAAAGCTTGATTGCAGTGCCACAACTATTTTTTTTTAAATGTTGAGGAAAAAACAAAGGTCTGAACAACGGAGAGGGGAGGGACAATAACCAAGATCTCAATGAGAGCTGAAAGAGCTCAATCTATTTAGCCTATCAGCAAAGACTGAGAGGTAACTTGATTAGTGTGCAAGTACCTTCATGGGGAGAAAACAAAGGGTATTAAATGGCTCGTTAATTTATCAGAGAGAGGCATAACAAAAACTAATGGCTGGAAACCAGAGGCAGACTGATTTAAATTAAAACCCAAGGCATAATTTCTTTTTCCTTTTTTTTTTTCAAACATTGGGGGGTATTCTCTAGCTTTCAATATATCCAAATGAAGAAAAGTATGATGTTTGGAATACTTGTTTTAGACAGACACAAGTCACCTTATAGTTAGGCACAGAAGTTACTGGGATGAATACTGTAGTAACCAGGTGGAATGCAACGGCTTATGATATACAGTAAGTCAGATGGACACTCTAGTGGCTCCTCTTGGCCTTGAACTCCATGTATCTATGAACTCTAAAAAAGCCATTTCTGGACCAAATCATTCTGATTTTCCACCTACATTCAGACACTGATGAAACTCCTGTGATTTACAACAGGACTGTACGAAAGATTGGAGTAAATTCTGAAGCCAAGTTGAACTGTTCACTGAGACTTAACCCACGAGCTAATTTATCTTGCCTGCTTTTTAAAATTGAGATTTGCAGTCATGGAGAGTAGTAGATTGCTGATACTGGTAAACTATACTGGGGGGGTAGGAGCAGAAAAAGCAGGAATTTAAAGTGGTTCAAGCACACAAAGTACCTCATACAAGATGCCTGAAGGAATATTCTGTAAATGGAAGAGCACAGTTCATCACACGCATTTGTTCTGCCCCAGCCTTGCAATTGAAATCAAGAAAAAGGGTATCAGTAAGCAATTGTGTATTTACCAAATCAGATTCATAGAACTCATCTCCAAGTTATTCAAAGCTTTTCATAAATACAATCAATAGATTTAGAGGGGAAAAGAAGTGGGAGGGGGTGGTAATCAGCCATAAGTTTTAAAACTTTCTAGCTACATGGCAAAACAAAAGGGTGTAATTCACTTCAGCTAAGTTGAAATTTAGAGTTAAATTAAAATTGCATGAACAAAGTATTTTCTTTGGTTCACCATTTAAAATAATGCAAGAACCTATTTTGGCATAAAATCCATCTTCTTTGTAATCTTAAAATTTGGTCACCACGCTGAAAACTCGCATCACTCTATAGCGCTGGGATTGTCTGTATGAAGGATTCTAACAGGTATCAAATGATGCACAAATCTCCTGTTCTCAGCAAGACAAGAGCAGCACAGCCTATTTGCTCAGCCCATCAGATAATGCTCCTCGTGATTAGGGATTCTGGGCAGCGCTAAAGATGTGAAGACATCTCAGCTTTCTTCCAATTCCTGGCCCTAGATCCCCAGGATCACCATCGAACACCCATCCGCCTGCACACCGGCAGTAAGTGCTTCCTGTCCTCCATCCTTCCTTGCCGCTTCCTTCTGGGATTACAAAACGCTTGCTTTCAAAGAAGGAGGCTCAGTTCACCCCCAATATCAGCAGAGATTTCGGTTTTCCCTTCCTGCACACGTATGCCCTTGTGAATGAATATCAGCATGAATGAAGCCAGCTTTGTCCGCACTTGCGCCGTAGATATGCACAAACTCCAGGAAGTCAAGACTTAATTTGAGCTGAAAACCCCCACAGCCAATGCATTTTAAAGACAGAACCACAAAGCCAATCAATAGGGACCATTCAGATACTTGCTGTCAGCGGCTAAAAGAAAATGGATACCGAGAAAGCCATAACTATGATAAATTTAGGCACTGCTTCTCTCTGACTAATGTAGGCACTAAAACACTCCATGAATATCCTGCTTTGAAACGTGTCATATTTCTGAGAGGCCAATCAATCTCGGGTTCTCTGTGGACCACATTAAAATACATTTGTCACTGTAAGTTTATGAAATATTGATGGTGTTTTTTAGGGGGGTGTTGGAGGTGGAGAGGTGGATCAAAAAAAGGGGGAGGGAAAGCTACTTTAATGAATTATCTTTAGGCTAGAAGAAAAAGAAGAAACAAATGTAGGTGCTTATCGTGGATGAGGGTGAAAAACAGGAAACAGAATTGCTTACTGAAGGAAGACATTTGCTGGATTAATAGAAAAGATCATGTGGATGAATGCGTTACCGAGGCTCTTCAGTGTTTCAAGCTCAATTTGACCTAGATTTATGATTTTATTAAATCTTTAATTTTCTAAACTTGGTAATTAATAAAAATAAAACCGGAGTTCCACTAATGACACTCTCAGAAGGGAAATTAAAAGCGTATCGGTGTTCCAGCAGGGAACAGGCTTCCACTGCACCAGGCACTGCATCATGTTTATACCTGAAAGAGGGAACGAGCCCATGTCTACTAGCAAGCCCCACCAGCTCTTCAATGCAGTGGCACACGCACTCCACGTGGAAAAGAAATGGAATAGAACAAGGATATACACAGACCACCTTTCAAGCTGGCTTCTACACAAACTCAGTACACGATGCGTCAGATATTAGTCACCAAGAAAAATCTCATATTAAAGAATTTAGGATCAGAATAGATGAAAGACCAAAAAGAAGCAAGAAGAAACTGGGAAGCAAGGCAGAAATAGGAACTAAGTGACACAGGGTAATTAATTAAAGATTATTTTAAAAGAAGATTATAAAAAAAGAAGCCTGTTGCAGATCCAAGATGCAAGTTCACAACTAGTCCAGGGCTTTTCCAGGCAAGACCACTCTACCTTTCTGTAACTAAATCTGCTAAACACATGAGGACATATCAAACTTTCTACATGAGTATCTACACTGAAGCCAATAAAGCTATTCACAAGTGTAAAGTTAAGCTTGAGCTTAACTACTGTGGTACTGTGATCTATGTTTTTAAGTGAAGTGTGGAACTAAAGTTAGTTTGTGTAAATAATCTGAAATCGGGTAATTTTTCACCTTTTCTGGCAAAGCAAAAAGCAGTTTTTCAGATAAGAACAACTGCAGCATTCACCAAAGGAACAAAAATGAAATCCTCATACACATTTTTAACTCACAGATGAAAAACTTTTTGGTAAAGACATTATGCCACGTAGGTAGGAAAAACACTCTTAGACAATAAATAGCACATTCTGCTTTGGTGATGAATAGCAACAAAAATAAATTCAGGCAAAAGCATAAAATCCTTCATTTTTCACAAATCTGGAAAAAAATTAACTTTTCTATTATTTTTGGCCAGTGGCCTAAACATCTTCCCTTCAGCCCTCAAAACAAACCCCACTCTTTTTTTTTTTGACATTATCCGAACAGATGCACAGATCTATCTTCCGTTTCCCTTGCCACAGCTCAGGTATTTGGCTATAACAAATTGACAGCTTAAGAATCTTGCACAAAACACCAATTTTTCTACCTCCCATCAGCAATTTCAGCCAAATTGAAGATTTCCATGTGCACGGAGGGCAGGGGGAAGGAAGCATTTTACACATTTTGTTTCCCATCCGTTTGATGCGAATTTAAATATTTCAGCATGTTCTACTAAGAGAGAGCGATTTGCTAAAGTATCAGTGCAATATTGAATTACACCTCCTGCAATGCCACAAAGCTTCCCCGGAACGGTAGCTCAGGTGCCCAAATCCTCAGTTTTCTTTCCCCAAAGGCTGCAGCCTTCCATTGAACTACTTTTTCCACCACGCACTGCAGTTTCCTTCTCACTACTAAGCACACACAATATGCCTGTGCCTCAGTATTAATAAACTTAATGACACAGGTGTCAAATCAGCTAGTCAGTTCATAAACCTGGAATGCTTCACCCAAAACCCTCAATGTTTTTGGCCTCAGACAACTTGTTCAGGATATTTTCTACAGCTACAGCATTGTTCCTGGCCATACACTGTTCATTTGAGCAACAAGGCTGG
>WAAB01019184.1:79107-101678 GCA_013389865.1 Piaya cayana
TTGGGGTATGTTTCTAAATAAAATGCAAAATTCATTTAAAAAACCCAATCCCTCACCTCCAAACCCTCTTGTAGTTACTTGGCTGCATCAGTCCAGATCTACCACAATAGCTTGGGGCAACATTTTTTGTTTCTTCCCACTTAGAGATCTATGTGGATGATAAAATACACTTTTAAAAAAAACGTCGTAAAGAGGGTTGCTTAGATTCATTAAGCACCAGGATTCATGTCATCTTTGATAATGTTTTATACTCAGCATTTTCATGTGCCCTCTATTTACATTTCTAAGCATGCTATAAATATCTGCTCTAAGCATACAGAGGGCTGGCAGTCCAGCTTTCACCCGCGGGCCTCTTGCCCCTATGGAAGTCATTCTTCCCAAAGGACAGCCTGACAACACACAAAACTGTTTTATTTGTGGTGTATCATCAGCTCATGTTGGTTTTGGCTCTTACTTTGCCGTATTTTGTATTTCAGCTTGTAATTGTGGCAGCAATTTTTGCATGTTGCTTCATAAATCTTACAAAGGGTCAGATCATGCTGCCTTTCATCAGGGCAAAGTCCCATTGAAATTATGCCTGCACGAAAAGCTTTTGGAAAGACGCATACCTTAAACTTTAGAAGGACTATCAACTTGCAGTCAAAAGTAGCCACCTGAACTGAGTAACTACCTAAAAAATTTGAACTGGAGCGTAACATCCAGTTATATTTCTAAGGTTAGTATGATACTATGATCATGAGATATCCAACTCCAAAAATTCCAGTCTGAGAAAAGGAGTTCCCTTTCAGTATGGCAGTTACAGCCAAAGAAAGAAAGGGTAGTTAGCAGACAAGTGCTTTCCCCAAAAGTTTCACTTTCCTAGGTGTTGTTGCATACACAGGCTACCTCACACAGTCAATGACCAACATCACAAAAACTTCACCTGGGACGAGCTGTAGGTCAAGCATCAACACAGACAATTTAGAAAACACATTAAAGAATAAGAGAAAACACTTGTCAAATACAAGAGAGTTTGCAAAGACAGGGTGGAAAAGTAAGACATTTTAATAACCATTCATCAGGTGGCATCCTAGCAATTCAAATGACAGTTACTGAAGGTCTGAAGTGTTTGAAAATAGATTTTTTCAGGGAAAATATCATCGTGTAATGTGGAAAACACAAAATTCCCACTCAGAAGTTCCAGATTTTCTGAAGACATATGCATATGCTATTTAAAATAGTCTAAGGTATTAAGCTACTATCTCATTCACCAGGTTTTAGACAACTGGTTTTATAGTACATGCCAAAACTACACATTAAAATTACTACAGTAGTTCCCTAAAAGTGTCTGGGGCAGATGTCTGAACAAAACACATTCTGAATGACATTTAGTATTTATTCTTATGGTTCTTAGGAATTTTTACATTTTCTTGCCAAGTTATCCATTCAGGCCACTTAAAACCTGATTTAAGCCATACACATACCCTACCAAGAGAAGAGAATATGGAACAAAACTAGGTAAGTTTCAACCATTTAAATATTCAATAAAACATTTCCTTTGTTCAGGAAGTGTCTTTCCAACGGAAACTTTACTGCTCGAAATTGGTGTCATCTTGGATGCCAAAAAGGGAAGAAAAAGTCATTTATAAAACAATTAGAAATAAGGTTTCAGCCTTGGGGGTCTTCCTCAGGGCATGGTGAAACTAGGACACAGCAAAACTAAACAACATCCTGTTCTTCTTTAGCCTAAGGAAGGCCCTATGGCCAAAATGCCTCCTCTAATCTAATTTTGTACTTTTGACAAAAAGGGTGACCCTTCCCCTGCTACTTACTGTTCTGCAACTTGTGACATATTGTGCCAAGTTTGTCCCTTCATTTTTTAGAGGTCATGTACAATGTAAAGCATTTATCCAAGCCATCTTGAGGCAGAGGAAAGCTATATAACTTAATTCTCCATTGCCTTTCACTTCTGCCAACATTAACTCTCCTGGGCAGGAGGATGAAGTGTTACTGTTCCAATCTGGTAGGAGTTTGCATAACTGGATAAGAGCAGCTAAGGTGCAAAGCAATGGAGAGTAGGACCCAGCAATTTGAAGATGTCACCTGTAAAAAGAAAGAATGGTTTCTGTCACACAAGTTTATTGCAGCCCAGAAATGTCTACAGTAACTGTGGGGATATAATACGATGTGCAAGGGTTTTATGAATGGGACCCTTGTGGCTTCTTGTCAGAACTGAATCTGAAGTGATGACAGGACATTTGTAAGAAGTCTTTCCTGGGACGCTGAAGGACTTCCATACGGAATCATCTTGAAGACTGGGCTCTTGAGGCCTTCAGTCAGGAGGAGTCCTTCCAAAAATCATTGAAGGTTTTTGGTGAGGAGCAACACGGATACCCTCAGAAATAGTGAAGGAGCTGAACTGCTGGGTTTGACCTCTTTGCAAATCCCAGAGTTACATGGGAGAAGCATACGGGTTGGGTGACTGGTGGAAAAGCCCGGAAAGAAAACCAAGGAAGCCCACACCTTCATACAGTTGCTACTAACGCCACTGCTGTCCAAACAATAATCGATTCCTGCTGAAGGGATAAGTTTGACTCACCAAGCACACGTACAGTTGAGTTAATTTCTTTCTAGTTGTGAGTTATCTAAACATTACAAGAAGAAACTGAGGACACTACAGAGACCCTCTTCTCCCAGATAAGCCTTGCTGAGAATAGTTAAATCAAAGTGTAGTTTACATGTGCTCAGCTCTCGTTCACACATATATACAAACAGACTTCAACATAGTGAACTCCTCATTAAGTCTGCAGTCATGGTTACACAACAACCTTCTCCCTAATCCTCTACTCCCACCCTGGAGAGGTGGATTTTACAGTTTGAGAGGCCCCGGTACTGAAGAGCTAACATTCACACACATTCATCTAATTGATGATTACGTTTGTAATGCCTTAGCTTAGACAGAGGAATTGATGCACTAATACATTTTTTATTTAAATAATTATTGAGAAGAAAGTCTATTCTAACTATCAGTATTACACGGTTTGGTGGTCCACTCTGCCCCAAAAGCTGACAAGCATCTTTAGCACGTCTGTAGGACTCTGCTAGTAAATTATGACACACACAAAAAAAAGCCTGCATTACAGTTTACCAGGAATATGGTCACAGGTAGCAACACTGCCAAATCAAAAAGCACAGAAGTACAAAAAGCATTCTTATTGCCTTGGTCTGAGTGCTGGATCAGAGCACCTGGTAACAGGACCTCATCCAAAACAAAGAATTTACCCTGCAGAGTCTTCAGCTAAGATTAGCCAGCTACAACCTACCTAGTCCCATTAATTACTCTTTATCTCTCAGACTAGAATCTCCAAAATGCATCTGAGGCTTTTTTTTTTTTGCTTAACTAAGATTTCTGTACAAAATATTGTGATGAGGAAAGGAACCTGAGGGTCTGCCTCCCCACACACCTCTCTGCACCCTTCTGCTACTTTGACTCAATGTTCACAGTCAGCATGACAGTATCCCCCTTTCCAAATTCCTCTATATTCAAACTTGTTGGAAGCTTTACAGCCTTACATTTTCTTGAAAATGGGTTTATTATAAAAATAAGCAAAGGACAACCCTGTAAAAAATGAGCCATTTTATAAAACAGCAAAAGCGATAGTTGTTCCTGGATCCTCTGATTAAATCAGTGAGAACCTGCTCAAATATATTCCCTGCCTATAAAATGAATATAACATTTGCCACTATTGCAGGGAGGTCTGATGATACATTCGTTAGTGTTCCTAGAGCAATTAGAGTTTGGGTAAGAGGCTACAATAAGAAAACAAAGAGGTGTCTCGGGTGGATATATTTCTGCTCTGCCTCAGAGCAGTTGAAGCAGAGAAACACCCACAGGGGACTCAGACTTGAGCAGAGGGAGGAAAAGGCAAGGAGAGAACACTGCTTAAAAAAATAAAAGCAAAGCAAAATAGAAAGGAAGCTAGCGCTCTGTCTTTAAACAAAAAAAATCCCTCACCTCTACAATAAGAGTATGTGCCTTGATGATGCCGAGGGATGGATATGGAAGTAAGGGCTGTCATTTTCTTATTTTCCAAAGTGTTCATGTAATTAACAAGCTATCTCTCCCCCCTCACTTTGAAAGTAATGCTGGGATTTCAAGCAGAAACACTTTGTCGAAGGCACTGAAGGAAGGCACTGTGAGGCAGGTGTCCATCAACCTTGTTTAGAGTGATTCAAATCCACCCTGGTCCTTTTGCTGCATCAAGTGTGGGGTTTGCCAGCATCCTGCATCCCAGAGTCGTATCTGCTGGGGGAAGCTGCATGTTGACAGGTCTTTCTAGTTGCCCTCAAAACAGAAGCAGAACGCACTCACTGTAGCATCTCTGCTGCCACGTGACTATCGAGAACATACGCCTGATTTGATTTTCAACACAAAGCGCGCTCCCTTTAATTGAAACTTTGTGCATGAAAAGTTTATTAAGTTAGACAGTGAAGCCGCAGAGAGCAGTGGTAGAAATTGCCCTCAGGCTGATCATTCCTAGCCTGGCATTAGGTGTTGTTACACTTAATTGTTGGTGAAGGCGACTTAGCGCCTGATCACATTGCTTTCACATTAAACCTTTCCTTTAGCACAGGTTGGTTGTTAGAGGCAGGTTCTCCTAACATACCTGCACAGACAGAAGTATCTTAAAACCAATGGAAACTTTACAAGCAAGGGAAATTACCAGCGTTGTTAAGAGGCTGACAACTCACAGAGGACTGTGAGATTAAAGCCAGGAAAATTCGAACAGTCATTAATATAACAAGTATATTTTGTATTTTCTTCACACCTTTCACGCTGCAGTCTTTAGAAAGACCTATTCCCTGTCCCTAAAAGGCTTAGACTAATAGCTGACCAGGAGCATCAAATTTAATGTTGAAAGCATCCTTAAAAATTGTAATTTTTTCATCTAATGGATGCTGAAATTGACCTGACTATATAAACAATAATTAAAAAAATAAATATGCTGGCCAAAAAAAATATTCCTTTGTAAGAGAAGATAAAAAAGCAATATTTAAAAGTTGAAAAAGAAAATAAATCTAAGAGGAGGCTAATGGAATTAACAGAATATCAACAGACAATAGCTAAGCAATGTATTAAAAAAATACCTAAACCACAATAAGCAAGTATATATTCATTGCTAAATGCAGACAGTAAAACTATGCATAGAGAAGCTGAAAAGACAGGGATGTTTCAGACCTTTTCTGTCCATATTTAAAACAAAAGACTGCAGTGTATATATGCATTCCCTACACTCTATATCTAGACTAAAGGGTTTAACAAAGAGTTGTGGCTTTACTTGGTTTGATCAGACGCTTTATCATCAAGCAAGTTGTCTGCATTATCTTCATCTGTCTGCCAAAGGTAAAGGAAAAAAAAAAAACAACACTAAATCAACTCACCAAGATAACAGAGACCAAATTGTTTAAGGAACTAGTGGGCTGTTGACTTTTTGATACACCGTGGAAAACAATCTCATAAATGCTAGAATTTGCAGGATTGCCAACATAATTTCAATTTGAAAAGAGTTAGGGGTGACTCCAGAGAACTGTGGACCAGCTAGCCCAGTCTTAATAATTGGCAAAATAATAAAAGATTTATTCATGAACTATCAACAAAGAATTGCAGACTAGAACTACAATTATGATGTTTCATGGAAAATGGGTTTAAACAAACCACACTTATCTTTTTCTGGCAAGATTACAAGTCTGATTGATAGAGACAGCTGTGATAATAAAGTGGACTTGGACTTATTCTATATTTATGACTCAACTGTACCTAAATTCTTACTTAAGGATTTATATTCTAGTCACCAAGGGGTTCACTGACTGACCTCAAACTGTAGCAGTTAACAGAGAGCTACCAGTGAGCATAGCAGTTGCACCGAGGTTGGGTTTTGGTCTGGCCCTGTTCAGTATTATGTAAAAAATCAGGGCAGTAATGAAATTTATCGGCACCAAAGTTAACAGATGACAAAAATCAGAGTAGTGGAAAGGTTTGTTTCTTTGAAGGCTGGAATCAGCTGTGACAAGGCAGCTGTCATCAAAACAAAGCACAAATTATTCAGGGTAAAACACTTTTGAAGAAAATGGCCACTCATGCAGGCTCACCTCTACACAAAAGCACTCACCCTGCATTCAGGTGTTCCTGCAATTAAAACTTATGCCTCTTGATTATGGGTTGTGAGTCTCTCTCCAGCCAGGGAAGAACTGTTGGCACTTCACAGGACTGCCCAGCACCCTCCAGCAACACTCCCAGTAAACAAGGGCAAAATGGGTTAATACTCAGGAGAAGAATCCCAGCAGACTGTCCTAAACCATGAGTTATACTGCTTTTGAGAAATAAGGCATCCACTTCTTGCTTATTTAATGTATGTGCACACAATCCTTTGTCCCCTCCCACCGTCTCTAAGTAGTATTGGTAATTAGCAAGATGGGAGTAATGCAAAATAAGATTTATTGACAGCTGCTGAAGTTTTAGTATTTAGTTCAAACCCACATCGCACAAGCTGAATGAAGCGTCAGTGAGGTTGAAAGCAGCATGTTCAGTAATAGACGTAAAGCTAGGTGTAAACAAGCTACTTACAACTGCAGTGTGGGTAATTAGATTCCACTTCAGGTTCACATTTTAGCTTTTTGCACCACACTTTTCCTATGTGACAAAACCAGGCTGAGTGACCCAAGCCTCCGCAAGAGTCAGATTGCATCCTGATTGGGATGTCCTGCCATATCCTTCATTGAAACATTTTCTGACCTGATGCAGAGAAGAATTAAATACAGCTGCTCTTCTGGTGAGTCTTGGGCTCCTAAATGAATGTTTAAACGAGCTAATACAGTACCATATTCAAGATGTACCAGGTTAGGTGTCCCCATGGCTTTGTGTAGCAGCTTGCAGACACTAGCCCCTGGCATCAAGACAGCCAGCTCAGTTAGTGGTGTGCTGACGCTGCTTTTACACTGCTGCTCCTCCTAGAAAATGGTCTGAGATATTGTAAACAGTAACCTAGATGTACAAAATCAAGTTTTTATTACAATGCACTGAACACAAGGTCAGGAATTTAGTTTCCCTGACTTATTACAAAAAAAAAAAAGTTTAGACATTATGCCACAGCAGCCTTTTATGGTTATTTAAGAAAATACCTTAATATTTCTAAATTTCTCCCCTCAGTATTCCCATCTAGAATGGAAGAATAATTGTTTTCCTTCAACACAGACCTCATCACTACTGTTGCTATATCACTTCAAATATTTAAAACCATCCCACATCAGTGCTGTTCTGTACATACTTTAAACTGACTAAACTTCCCTGCATTTTACTGCAAAACAGAAAGATTATTGCTCTGCTAACTTCCCATGCTGTATTCAGTGACAACGATTCAGGGACCTGGGACCAGCAGACATGCCCTGCCTGAGGTCCACGAAAAGGTGGAAGAGCTTCCAGGCTCAGGCTGGACTGATGCCAGAGGCTGAAGAAAGTTTTTGCTAGAAAGGTCTTGCAGATAGAGGTTTGGAGGTGACATCAATAAAAGTCCACCCTAAGATTTCAGACTTGCATGTGATTCTTTACCTTGGACAGAGTAGTGATAAATAAGCAGCAGGTAAGCTCATCTGCTTGCCACACATGGAAAGCATTTATACTTTATATTCAGCAATTATTAGAAATTGATAAAATGTGCTGCAGAGGGCCTTCTCAGACAGCATACCGCCTTTCCTCCAGACACCTGTGTGCTGACAGCTTTTATGGCTTATCCTAAAGCCTACCTAGATAAGGCTAACATCTGCTGTAACAGTACCCAATCCTTTTTGAACAAGTTATTTAGTTCGCTAGCATAGTGCAGGGGCTTCCACCAGCAGTACTACACAGCTCTTTGGATTATAGGATTTTTGGGTTTAGTGCAAAGGCAAAATTGCAAAAGGCTCGGTTTGCAGTTCCACAGCTCCTCTTGCAAAGCTTTACGTGGCACCATCTCAGCCAAACTTAACCCATTTTCCAGAACACGCTCACCTTCAGCTGAGGCAGCGTTGGATTTCCTTATGCCCACACTCTTAAGAAGGAGAGGGCAGGTAGGTAAGATGACTTCAAGGAGAAGGAACTGCTGAAACCGTCACTAAGGTCCCCATAAATATTCCCCATGGACCTCATTACACATTTGAGCAAACATTACCTTCACTCACACAGCTAAATTTCCTGTTTGCTTGGCTGATCAATTCCTCATCAAATTTTAATGTGGGGTTCAGGCTGTCTGTGGTGTTTTAATTAGCCCTAAGATTGCACGGCGTCGGAGGCGAAGCTAAGAACCATTGAAGTCCCCTCTGCTAGATATAAAGGTGGGAGGGGGTTGGGGAAGAGGAGGGAATGAAGAGGCCAAGAGCTAATTACCTCTTGTTACTAGGTTAAGTCTGCTCTCTAGTGGTCACATCACACAATAAATACAGCATATTAAAAGCCTATGGAAAACGGTACGTTAAACCGTAGCTGAATTCCTATCAAATGTAAGAAAAAATAAGTACTATCCATCGTGCTTACCCCTGCTGCTGCAACTTCCAGCGTTTCTTTCCCCGGTGAAGAGTCTTGTTTTCTTCTCCCCACTCCAGAATTTTGTGTATTGTCATCAGCGCTCTCAGTTTTGGCACGAGAGGACAGCGCGATGAACTGTGGCTATTTAAGATCTTAACACGCTTCGCTCCAATCAGCATGAACAGCTTTGAATGATGGAGAACATGTAATCTATACACTCTGCTGCCTGTATCCGTGAATCACAAATGCCCATGGTCAATCCAAGCATCGTCCAGGAGTATTTTGACCTGCAGTCTGTTACTGGCAAACCTGAAAATTTCTATGCGTTTCACTCATTATGTGAAAAGCTTTTGATTTAACTGCATTTAACATGTATCCTTCTCTTTGACAATGAAGGCAGTCACATAATTTGGAATTGCCACACAAGCAATCTAAAGAAACTTTGTATTCCAGCAATATTGCCCCCACACTCTTAATATAAACAAGATACACAAAAGCAACACTGAAAGGTAAGCATCCTGTCACTGGTCTGTGAACCAAGCAACTTCCTGAAGAGAACTTGTACCAAGCTCACGTACACGGCACCAGGGATGTGCAAGAGCCAAACCAACAGAACAATTAACAGTTCTATGGACACATGATGACGTACGGCAATAATCTGCTTCATCCCAAACCCCCAGACTGGGGCACTCTTAGTGTTCAATTTGGGTAGCTAAAAGAATTATGGCACCAAACTCCTCTGAAATCCACTTGAATTTCATCCTGGCTAGAAAAGTTTGATTTCTATTGAAATCTGTACAAATTTATTGAAATAAAAAGACAAAGAGTGCAAATAACAAAATTATCCTTATTTTGTTTAGAAGCAGTTATTTTGAGGATTAGTCTGCATACGGCAAAGCAAGGTATATATTTAAAACAGCTACTCATTTCACACAAACAGTTAACTATATTATGATTTGCTTAAAATTCCAAGTTCCTTTAGGCTAAATAAATAACACCAGCATCTGCAAGCACATCTATTTGCTACAGAGAGGAGTTGTAACATACCTCGCTTCCAGTGCTATAAAGAAGAGCCATTTACTGTCATGTACAAAACAGATCTACAAGTTACCTAGCAAGTGCGTGTTTTCAGGTTCAAAGTTTGCATTTTAGCTATGTTTATTTCTTAATAAATGGCAAGGTGTTCACCTTTATTCCAGCAGAGAGAAGATTTGCACAACTATATCAAAACGAGTGGAATAAACAGTTCACCAGAGCCTAACCTCCTTCCTCGAAACAGAGATGCGCTTAATTTAACAAGTGTGAATTAATCAGTGTTATTAAAATATCATTTAGCAACAAATACAGGCAGACTGCTAGAACGTAAAAACACATTAGGTGGCCGTCATAATCACCATGTCTCACAAGGTGTGGCCCATCTGATGCTCTTTTTACTCACAACAGGAACTATATTTTAAGAGTTTGCAATAAACACAGGTAGTGCTGGCATCTGAGCAAGAGCAGACTTTGATCCCATACTTTAGTACCAAGCTTCACCAGTGTGGGAAAAAAAAAGCAGAATCAAGGGACAAATATAACTTTATATATGGTTAGGAAAAGACTGAGGAAGAAACACTTTATCAGAATTGATTTTACAAGACAAATGGGTATTTTTATAAGCAAAAGCAACAGAAAAAGGGTTTTTCTGCCCCAGCTCCAGTTCTTTGCAATGTTTCTGACACCTTTATCGGTTACAGATTGCATCAAGCAGTGACAGCACTTTTGTCTTGTTTCTTCTCCACCTTCCACAGACAACATGAATCTGTATTTATTTGCATCTTTCCCCCTTACAAATAAAAAGCAGCTACCCTCAGGTTTTAGCCACTTTGTTTAAAAATAAACAAAAAAAAAAAGTCCAAAACAACTCACACAGAGCAAATTAATACAAATGTACTGACACCAATACTTGTGCATAACCAAGTACTGGGAATTTCATCGAGTTCACCAATAAACTTTTATCTTCATGTCAGCGAGTCCTCCATTTCAAAGCATTCTACAAACCAGACCATGTCTCAGAAGCTTTTAAAACCTGCTCTTTGCAGGCAAAGACATTCCTTCCACACAGCCCTCAGAAGGCAGGATTTGGTCCTTTATTGGATGCTTTGTTCACACCTCAAATGCCACCACAGCTGCTGCACATCAACACTCAGTAACAGTTTAAGACAAGGTTGTTCAGATTCAGAATCTCATCGACACTGGAAAAGCAGAATGGGTTGGAGGTTTTTAGTTTGTGTAAGGGGCAATACCTTGTACCCTGAAACTAATCCTGTGGAATGCTTAATGGTTTTAGTCTTATGCCTTTTGCCAACTATGTGATCAGAAGCAATATGCTCCGATATCAGAAATTTAATCATGATAAACACTATACAGACAATATTAGCTGCCTTATGCTCTATCACTGCAAAACTTAACATGGAGAAGTAACTCGTTCCAGCTCAGACTCAGGTGTCAACACGACTGAGGTTAGGTTCAGCCCCTCAAACCCAGAACAACTATCAGGCTGCAGCAGGTGTCATACACCACAGGCAGCTTTCATTTCCAAAAGGTTTCCACTGTCAGGACCTCTTCTCCAATCGATGTTATCAATCCTATTTGCAATTTTACAGACTTCAAAGGGTTAAGTCAGCAAGCACGTTTATTGACTGGTGCTTCTTGGTGGGTTCAGTAAAGCATGACTGATTAGAGCCCAGTTCTAAAGAGCCCAGCTTTGTGAGGCTGGAATAAATGGGAGTCTGTCAATAACTGAGAACCAGGCATATTGACATAGTTTACAGCCTCAATAGGCAATTAACACTTTACAGTGGATATTACCCAGTGGCCTCCCCATGTTTTACTGCACATTTTCTGCCGTCAGCTGCAATATTGAAGGTTTGGAATAAAAATGATATTGGACAGACAGCACCTTTGTTCAGCTCCACAGAAATTTCTTTAACATCTGGGAGAGATCACAGTTTCTTTCCTTTTTATTCCCTCTCTCAAACCACTTGTCTCACTTTCTCTGTCATTTACAGTTTCTAGCCTGCATTGGTGAACTCAAAAAATTCTCTTAACTAAGTAATTAAATCTGTTACGTGCCAAAACTCTCTTAGGGAAACCCCAAAAAGGTGATAACCCCAACCTTTTCTCCTAGCATGGGAGAAGCAAGCTCACAACTGAATGCCTCTTTGGCAGACAAACTATAATGACAAGTAACCAAAACTCAGCCAGGAGCATTTAAAGCAGAAATAGCTGATAAAAAATTACATTCGGCTCACGGGCATCTCTTATAACCAAGTCCATATCCCACCCTGATCGAGACAGAATTACAATACAGCTTCCTACAAGTAGTTCCCTCACAGAAAAAGAGCTAAAATCCACAAGAAGGTTTATTTAGCCACAGTGAAATACTGTGACTGGCATTTTGACACCACTATCATAGTTGTTTGGTCCAGTTCTTTTTGCACCAGCAGTATCAAAAGCCGAAGAACTGAAAAGCAACCCAGAACCCCATGCCAAGTTACCAGAGGTGGCACAGAGACATCTACACTGGCAGAAGATACCTGGAGAAGCCAAATAATAAAGAAGAACCAAAGCATATTTATAACAACATTTTGCATGACCAACTTATAAAGAGCTCCTTCTCTTTGAAGGCAATGAAGAAAATATTACTTACCCCAGGACAAAACATTCGAGAGAAAACCTTAACAACTCCACAGCACCCTCCTTCGAGGCCAGAAAAGAGAGAGTTGGGAGAGGGAACAGCCATTTACAAAGTGGACTCAGCTGCTTCTTGTTGCCCTGATCCCAGAGTTCCACTAGGCAGAAAGCAGGTAATTAGCAGGAAGGGAGGAGAAGAGAGGGGGTTAGGGAGTGCTTAGAGGATGGTTACCCCCTTGCAGCTTTTAAGGCTCCCTGAGACATGTCAGCTGCAAATTTCACCAAGTTTTGCTGCTCTGTTGTGTTGTTTGGGTGGAGATGAGGTGCCATTCAACATGAACCCTTTCTGCTTTAAAGATAAGAATAGCCCTGAAGTTACTCCTGTGGTTGTCCTGTCAAACAGCTGCTTTTTCCCAGGTGTGCTCCACTACCATGAGATTGCAGCAGTCTGTAAGTCTTACACGTGGAGGTGACAAGGAAAAGGGGTTTATTCTTTAATATTACACAAAGTTACAGGTTCTGAATGAAAGGGAAATGCCTCATTGATTCATACACAGGCGGCTCAACTGAAATTACACAAAAATGTAACACAAGCCATAGAATTCCCACAGGCACCATTTTCAGCAAAAAGAGGAAATAATTTTCTCTATCTATGTCTTGCAGAGGATTCTCTCTCTTGCCTCCCTTTTTCTTTTAAGGGAATGAACCTCTAAAGATCACAGATTACATGATTGTGAGGGGTGATAGGGAATTGATCTTCATTTATCCTGTGTCCAGCAGCAAAAGACACCAGTGGAATTTTCCAAGATCGAGTAAGATGCAAACCCAATCCTCCACTGTCAATGTTTCACTTACCTGAAAAATATGGAACGCTTGTAAATTGTTTTAAAATAAGTCATGTATTTGACTCCTCAGTTTTCTGACTAGTGAAATATCACATAGATTTTAACTTGTTTTGGATGGACTGAATTTATCAAATAGTTGAAAT
This sequence comes from Piaya cayana, assembly GCA_013389865.1. Lineage (NCBI taxonomy): Eukaryota > Metazoa > Chordata > Aves > Cuculiformes > Coccyzidae > Piaya > Piaya cayana. The sequence continues at coordinate 92,307 of WAAB01019184.1, forward strand.
TGATATCCTGTATTTACATGCATAGAATCATAAAATCACCAGGTTGGAAGAGACCCATCGGATCAAGTCCAACCATTCCTATCAAACATTAAACCATGTCCCTCAGGACCTCATCTACCCGTGCCTTAAACCCCTCCAGGGAAGGTGAATCAACCACCTCCCTGGGCAGCCTGTTCCCTGATGCAGCCTGCATCAGACACACTGGAAAACAGATTTGCCATCAGCAACTCCCATTTACTTTTAGACTGGAGAACGTGGAATTATAACGCTCAGACAAGAGTAATTAAAGACAAAATTACCACATTTCAGAGAAGGAACAGTCCGATTTTCAAAGATGGCTGAAGTGTCATGGAGCCTTTATTCCTGTATCAAAGGCTTCCTACATTCAGCAGTGACATTTCAGTAAGTGTTGCAGAGCTGCAGCTGGCCAAGCTAGGACCTGAGCCAGGGGCAAAGCCAGCTTGAAGCTACAGCCATTCTGATGGGGTACAGCATTACACCCACACACCTCCACTGCTCCTAGGAGACCGTAAGTCCATACTCATGGACTGCAATGAATGTGTTCTGGTGTCAAAAATGTGTAGCTCACTTGGCAAAACAAACAAATCTACTGGGCTTACATTCTGGAGTTATTTACGTGGACGTGAAGATTTTACTCCAACACTCACTCCAGTGAAGATTTATTTTCCGTTTTACTAGAGCAGAAAACCAGATTCATAGATTACTGGTAGGAGGTGAACTTTTTGTTGCCTCCATCAAGTAACATGTCTCCTGCTTAAAAAGCCCAGTTTCCTGAAAGAAAACAGATTAAAGAATAGGAGCAGAATTCAGAGATGACAGTTGGATCTACGTAATGGCTGGCTTTTCCCTTTGAACTTCTCTGGAGGAATTGAAATAGAAATGCCATAGCAGCTTTCTTCTCCCTGTCTCTCCATGTGTATGGAATTGAGTAGCTTAGAGCTGTAACCTAGAGAAATAGATATGAAATTATATCCTCCACACTGAGAGAAGTCAATGGAAATGGTTTCCTCCAGGACAAAAAATAAGTAAATTTTAAGTCACTTTTCTGAAGGAAGAAAAGATAAATAGCAGAGTCCTGAAGATGACACCAGCCATTTCTGTCTGACATTTCTACAAGCTCTAAAGAAAAACTATCCCTGGCAGACTGGGATGTAGAGAGATGTAGCTGCAAGTTTGCAAAAGGAGACAAGTACAACCTCTTCCTGACTTGTTACTTGAAGAAAACAATCACTTCTAAACCCTTGTCTTTAATGACTTTCACTGACATACCAAAAATTAAATACATACGTAAGAACAATGTGAGCCAAACACAAACACGCTTTTCCTAAAGTAGAAATAGTCATGGAAGTCTCTACTCTGGACTTGAAATTGCAAAGGCACCAAGAGGCAAAGAGCTTGTCAGGAAATAAGATGCTGTTCCAGCTAAGCACAGACAGGCAGCTCTGACCCTAAAGAGTCAGGGTGGCTAAGCACATCTACTGAAGGGAAAGAAACCACAAAAAAAAAAAAAAACCACACACAAAAAAACCCCAACAAAGACTAAATCAATTCCCAACTGTCGCTTCATGTTTGCATGGAGCTTGTTTCTTCTGTGGTCCCTTCTTCTGGAAACAGGTGATGTCCCCATCCTGTTTGGCGGAGGCAGCCAGCCCAGTCTGGCAGCCGGAGCCGTGACCCATGTGCTGCGCTGTGCCAGGCAAATACATCTGGCAGCTCTTCTGATCTGAAGTCCTGTGGTTTCCTTTGTGATGTGGCAAAGCACATGGCCCCCAGTACATCTGTATAATTAATGTGAGGGGAAAATATGAGCAACAACATAAAAAAGAAATTAAAAAAAAAAAAGCGCTCAAAGAACAGAAGCTGTTCAGGGTCAGCAAAAGGTCTGATAGCAAAAAGATGCAGCACAGAGCCAGGGGATGGGGTTGCCTCTATACGTTGGAGTATTTGGGAGATGAGGAGAGCTCTGATTGCACATGTGCCACTGAAGAAGTTCTCCATCTCTTGGAACATCTGTTTTACCGGTTTCTAGTAGTTAGCAAGCCCTGCAGGGCAGGGACATTCTGTATTTACATACAAGGTCTCAGCTGGACCCAATAACAATAACGACAAAAGAATAAAACAATCATCTGCATATTGCAGTGAGCAGGAAGTACCACATCTGCAGAACTTCTCCAACATTGTCTGTTGTGTTTTGCTACACAATTTTTTTTAAACATTTTACTTAGGTAAGTGGCAGGCAGGGATAACAGGAAGAAGAGGCTGGTAAAGGACAGCAAAACATTCAGTTGCAACAAGGGCCGAGCCTCTTGAAGAGCAGAGCTGGCAAGCTGAGCTTTGAGCCACATGAAACACCAAAAGCAAAGCTGCAGTGACGCTAAGCAAAAAGCACCCGCTCTGATTGAGGACCCCAGGAGGGAGCAAGGACACCAGGGGACAGGGACTCCCAAAGCCAGTGGGGTCATTTCTGAGCTGTTCCATTCAGATCTCAGTGCTTTGCAATTGCACTGTTTGAAAAAAAAAAAAAAAGAGAAACAAAAATAAATCTTTTTCTCCTTTAAGCGAAAGGGAAATCCTGAAATTCAAAGGAAACTTCTAATGTGATTTATACTATTTATAAAAGCCTGTTATCAGGGAAGTGTTGTATTAATTTCTTCCCCTCTATACACACTGAAGGTCATAGGTAAGGGATGAATTTCCATGTTTTATATCATGAACACTCTTCCGTTCAGAACTCTGTTGTGCTACCCTCCTTCAGGGGGATTTCATTTGTATTTGTAAAAGTCTGAGTGTCGTTCCACTGCATTAAAGGATACTTAACACACTACCAAGTATTTTTTTGTAAGCCCTTATTTCAGATTTCCCATGATTATTAATTCATTTTACGCTGGAAGTAATAGTCCCACTTCTAATGAATTCATCAGGTATTAACATGCCTCTCGCAAATGTGTCCATTGGTCTTCAAGTGCAATTTAGCATCAGTTAAATGAGACTTAATGGACACTAAAAGTGCTGCTTATTTTCCAAGTGATCCATTAACACACAGACACACACATACAAAAAAAAAAAAAAGACAAAAGTCCCTGAGCAGATTCCTTTTGCAAGATTACTCAGTTATCTGTTCTCCATATGCAAAGTTTGATACCAAGGGTGGCATATAAAGCAGTGGATGCATGTCACAGATGTCAGAGGGCAAGGAGCTGATGCCAAAAAAGAGAAGGAGAGGGGGAAACTGGAGATATGGGGAAAGGAGGCAAGACTAGGACAGCAGGAACTCATCACCTGGTACCAGACAGACAGAGGTGATGTGGCCACTGTTAACCTAGCAGTCCCAAACAAGTAGTAAACACCAGTAGCTCATCAGTGATTACTGAGAAAAAGGTCTTATGTGAGTTAAACTAGTCTTTATTTTAAGTAATCACTTAATTTTTAATTAGAACTAGTCAACTGAGATAATTACTAATAAACACACTGAGCCTATCTGTGGTTAGCTTCATCTTTCATAAAACTGTCATTTGCAAGTTGAAATATCTCAGCATTAAATCAAAACAATTTTAAGGTTGTTAATAAAACATGATAATTTTAACTAGGTGAGGAGGAAGAAAGGATGTCTTTCCCAGGTATTCAAATTCAAGGGAAAGCAATCATTTGTGAATCATTTCAACAAGAAATAAATCACTGAAGCACACTTGATCATAGGGTAAAAGCTTCTTTGCTCTATATTCCACCATTTTTTTTCAGAAGGTGAGACACAAGAAAACCCAACATACAAGTTCTGCAGCAAGGAAGCTCCAGGTGCTACAAGACTTGCTTTAGTGAGCAATGCTGTCAGCTCAACATAAGGATAATCCCAGCAAGCAGCATATGCCGAGTACTCATGCAAAATAGTACATGTGCTTACCAAACATCGTAACACTACCAGTGATAATTTATTAATAATAAATTACCATGCTGCCTCTTACCAAAATTATTACACTTAGAATTCTTTTTCTATCTGAAATGTGTTACTAGCACTTTTTTCCCTCCAAACTGCAGTTCATTATGTTAAGTGTTCTACAGTTCAAGGAGTTCACCCTTCAGTAATACAGGCATCCTCCAAGTTCTCAGTCCTGCGTCAGGGTTTATAAACGACAACATTCATTAGAGCCATGGAAATGCAGCACTAGGAGATGCCGAAGTAAGATCAGAGCCTATTTAATGAATTTTGCCTTGAAAACAAAGCTGCTCTGTAACAGTTCCATTTGGATGTGAGAGACAAGCATAGATGTAGGGTGACATTTCCAAGCAGAGGGAAAAAACCCCAAACATATATAGATGTAAATATATATGTATATGGGAAAGGGGAGCAGCAAAGGGTGTTGTGGCCAGCTGGGAGGCGTAGAGAGAATGTGGCTCTCAGCAGGTCATGGGGAGCAGATGGAAGGGAGATGCAAAGGCAGCAGAGAGCTGTGTGAAGCAGAGCCCAGCAGAGGCAATGTGGGCCACACATTTTTCTGCCGACTTCATCCTTCTCTCTGTTGGCGCCAGTCTAGGAAATGCTTTCCTACAGCTCCGTTCCTCTCTCTGAGGTAGGTAAGCATACAGCTCAACAGAGCATGTTAAAACAACTTCATAAACAACCTGAAAAGCAAATAACTGAAAGCATTTTACTTCTAGAAATCCACTTTCATCAGTTTAAGGTAATTAGTTCTAGGAGATGATGATAGAGCGGGTAAAGTTGCTGCAAGTGACAGCAATGAAACTCCTGACACAGATACGGTACAGATTGCACCACCAAATAACATTCCCCATGTTTCAGAAATCACATTGTCAACAATGTTTCCAGCCTGAAATTAGCTGAAGTAATCAGGAGCTGCTGGCAGTGAGCAGCAGGCAGCTTGTTGGATTGTTTTTCTTTTTCTCTGCAAGAATCTCTGGTCATAGCATAAAAAAACCCTCACACCTGTAATAGCTTTCAACTGAGTTTCCTTCTGTCTCTGTTCAAGGGGCAGCCTCCCAAATCCAATGCAAAAATCAAGGTCCCTGGACCTCCTACAACACTTCCCCATCTCCTTCTCAGCCTCAGAGAGGAGCACAGCTTGAGTGGCCACAAATACAGCCCAGACCAGTTTTGTTCTAGGTAGAACAAGCCCTCTCTTTTCCTATTTCTGTCAGAAATACAGAAACTGTAACATTCTAAGAAAACACTTGAATTGTTGGAATTTTTCCCCAAGACATGTCTTGCAGTCTTCAATTTTCTCACATCCCTGTTGCAGTAGGGATGATTAGAAATTAGGCATGTCATTTCTTTCTGAAGCGGACTCATACTGACTTCATTCAGGTAGCAGCTCTGAGAACTGGATCCTAGTTGGTTATGATATGCCAGAAAAGCAGACATTTATGCAAAGATCCCCAAGATATTAATTCCCCAGACTGTTGGGTCACTTCCCTGAGGCCAGATTTTTGACCCTGTAGTATTTCAGAGATCTTTCGAAAGAAATATATCTGTTTCCAGAATTTTTTGCCCGTGCAGTCACAATACAGGACCTACATGCCAGGAGAACAGCCTGCATGCAGGACAGGTTGCTCTAGGACATCATAGAAGAACCTTGGGTTTCCAGAGCAGCTCAGAGAAGGCTGCCTCAAAACGTGTCTCTACAGTCTCTGGAGGGTTGCTCAAAGCCAGCACATAACTTTTGCAGAAGGCAGCACAGGATGAGGCCTCTTCTGGTTTACTGTGAAGGTCAGAGGTGTCCTGATGAACAGGAATTTTCCTCCCTCCCTGGCCCAGCACCTGTTTTTCTCCACTTGCCAATTATCAAATGAAGCACAGCAATAAATCATCATCACTTCAGAGGCAAGTCCCCTTGCAATCACAACATCCTAATTCAATGAAAGACTTGCATGTTCCAGAGTTAAATTGCTGCATGCTCACAAGGGCACATCTTGTTCTCCTCCCTTCTGTTTCCCACTACTTTTGTTGTTCTTGTCTATTCTCCAGTATCTTTAGACTAACATCTCTAAGGCAGTTACAAGGGAGTTTATCATTTGGGGGTTTCTTACACTCCTTAAAACCCTTGAAGAATTACTTAAGCAGGATTTTTAGATTAACTCTCACACACCATTTCCCAGACTTTCTTTTTCCACCACAGAAGTTAAAAATAGATAAGAAGGTCTAGCAAGGCAGACAGTCAGTGGATAAAAGCCCAGGAGATACAAGCCACAGCGCTAGGGTTGTTAACTGGCATGATGCAAGTATTGAAACTGGTTCAGTTCCCAAGGTCTTTACCTTCTGCCCCCAAACCTCACTTCAGTTCACTGATCCTTGTTATATTGGGTCAAGGTGAGGTACAATATACAAGGAGATAGGTCTTTAGTTGACAAAAACATAATTCTTCTTTTGTGGAAGCTAGAATCATCTCAAGCAATCACTACATAGTAAAGTCAACCTTTGTTCTGCCTCAGAATGGAAAAATCATCAGCCGTATGTTCAATAAAAAATGCCAGGACATCAAAGAATGACACCTCTCAGTCTGATAATAAAATCAAGAAATAAAACTAGTTTTGAAGTAAAACTTTCTCTTCTAGGTTTCCCTACCAAGTTGGTAAAGAGAAAACCCTTGGAGTAAAATCTTGAGACTTTGACCCTTATCTACATCCAGCTTTTGAAAAGATAGTACAAATTTGCTTTTTCATTATGCTTTGAGTTTCAGAAGGGAGAATAGAGAGATTTTTTTGATGGCCTGTAGAAGAGGTGGAGAAAATCAGTATGAACATGTAACCATTCAGAGATCATGGGAGACAAAGTCTACAAATGAATGATCAAATTCCTGTTTCACAGCTTTAGTTTGCCTTTTCATTTTGACCCTATTGTGATACAGTGAATCATGTTTTCAACCTTGTTTTAATAACTATTAAAGAGGGAAAAAATCCTTTTTAAAAAAAAAATAATATTTAATTATTATTATAAGGGGGGGGGAAGCTCAACAAGTATGAAGCCTTCCTTTTCCTTAACATTACTGAAAAGTAAAAGAAAAAAGCATAGGTTGATGATATTGGGATCATAGCTATTGTCCTAATATGTGACTGCAAATATGGAAGAAATTAGAACACATAAGAGGAGAACAGAGTTCATCAAGTCTGTTATAACTACACCAGCAGAGCAAGGGAGAGTCTAACATCCTCAAAAAGAAAGGATAATTCGACAGAAATATTACTGCCAAAGGCCATAATTATAACCAAGCAGTTTAATCTTGCACCAGGTCTTTATTTAGCCTCTAGGGTTTGGAGTACACAGTTGGCACATGTAGCAATGTCTTGTGTCCTTCTTCTAAAGGTAACAGAATAATATAGCGGAGCCTCCAGTTCTTTTTTATTTCTTTGTGATGGTGAAAAAAAGAGCTGACTTTAAATTTGACCCTTTTGTCTTTTTTTTCTTACAGCTTGTTTGTGGTTCAATTATCATGACATTCTCCCTACAGATAGTAATGCTGGGGGAATCTGGTAATACTTAACGAAAATAAAAAAATAAATGGATCCTGGAACACACAGAAGGCAATAAAGTTACTGAAGGAACAGTGTTCATTAAGCAAGATAAAACACAGCAGGGCACACATGCCTGACCCGGTCAACTGTGCCATACACAACATCAGGTACTCAAGGGTTAAGATAGTAGTTCTACATGTAAGAGGGTGTAAAGCTGCAAACCAGCTGGAGAACAGAGTGCTAGTGAGTTGAAAGCTCCAATGACAATACCTCACCGCTCTTCTAAATCAGCCCTTGTTTAGATTAAAGTTCAGTCGTTGGCTGAACAAATAGTTCCCAACAATATTCTTAGCCTAAACTTGCTCCTCAACATTATTCCAGTACAGTGCTTTGCACCTATGAATTCTAGGCTGGTTGAAGAATGGCCCTCAGTAAACATTTGTGGCTTTGTGTTAGAGAGCCATCGAATTCTCACTAGGTGATGCTGGACTGCCTCTATTTCTGAACATGCACCTGTACAAAACAGGACAAGAAAACAGAAATAAAACATGCAAGTCCAAACTGTGTTTCCAAGTTCATTTTTTTCTAAACATTCACACAGAAATCCTTTAGTTGGTGTCTTTAGGTGAGCTGCAGTAAGACAAACTCTGCAGAAACTCTATAAAACATTTACTCTGTAATCTGATAGTTCTAATTCTGGGGCATGCCCAGTCCTAACACAGAAGATGCTGCATTTAATTGCTGATTGAAAAGATCTCTGGTGCGTGGTAAAGAACTTCAGAATCACCCATTTTAATCCAAAACTTTCTCTTAAATAACTATGGCTGTTGCCACAGCGTTCAGTTTTCTTATGTTGCCACAACATAGGAATCATAGAATCATTAAGGTTGGAAAAGACCATCAAGTCCCATAGTCAGCCCAACACCATCGTGCCTACTAAACCATCTCCCAAAGTTCCACATCGATGTGATTTTCAACCCCTCCAGGGATGGTGACTCCATCACTTCCCTGGGAATCCTGTTCCAATGCTTCACCACTCCTTTCAATGAACAAAGTTTTCTTAATACCCAAACTAAACCTCCCATTGTGCAACTTGAGGCCATTTCCTCTCATCTGCTTGAAGTTATTATTATTCCCACGTTACAAAAACAAAGAAAACTTGTGTTCATAATCATAGAGAAGGTATGTGGCAAGAGTGGGAAGTAAAGCCAAGTCTCCCAGCCCTCGTCATACCCTAATTCCTGATCTCCTTCATCATGACCTAAGAAATTAGGGGATTTTTTTCCTTTGTTTCTTTTTCTTCCTGTCCTCAGAACGTATTTAGGTTTTATTTTAAACCTTTTCCGTTCAGCCCTTAAGGCTAGAAACATGATTTGAACCAGAAATACGCAACTCCAGTACCTAATGCTACCTAGTAATTTCTCTCAATTCTTGCCAACTGGTTGCAACGACGAATCCGTACTCCATAATGACCTAGAATGCTTACACAACAGGTAATATGAACATAACCAAACCCCCTATATTAAATTATTGTAAAATAAATTAAACATTTAGCCCCACAATGGACAATTCAAATATGCAGCATATGTGACAGAATCAGTGTTTATTTATGTTCCACAATAACACACCGTAGTTCACTATTTCTCAAATACACACACTTTATTAGAGTGTAAACAAGAGCCACGCCAAACAGGTTTAGAGATGATGGCTATTCTACTGATACAATTAACTACACGATATCAAGGCTGCATTTTGATGGACACAAAAAGTGTAGCTAGACACTGATCTCAGTGGATACTTGCCAGCATATTGCTGCCAGCAGCTGCATCCTCACAAAACAGCAACAGCAACTGGGGCTGTGGAGTTAAGCACACTGACTAAATGCAGGGA
>WAAB01019186.1:0-19798 GCA_013389865.1 Piaya cayana
CTTTTCAAGATCTTTATATTATTTATCCTATGCAAGTTGTAAAACATCTTTATTTCTCCCCTGTAAAAGTGACCCCAAATCATTTCTCAGCAAACAAATGCCTTTCCCCATTCATAGTCATAAGTGTCATGTGCCACGTGTGTCATCTAGTTATTGCTGCACTTAAATCTCATCAATCAAAACCCATCAATTTACAGTAGTAGAGGGTCCTTACTCTGCAGGCTGTGTGCTGACACTCCAGCTCCTCAGTCAGCTCTGGAGAGGGGTGACACAGCACCGCGAAGGGTTTAGATTTTTCTTTTGCGTGTGAGTGGAAAAGGGATAAAGATATGCTGAAATTTCAGAGAAGGTTGAATAATGGCATTACAGCAACCACAAGACTTTCTCTTATATCTGAGATTGCAAGTTGCTGTGATTATTCTCTGTGATGAATCTACAATTTGTGTTTGGTGAGACATGGTAATAACTGGAAAAACACTTGATTATTCTTGGACTTTCTTTGTCTCATTTGGTTAGTCTAAAATTAAAGATTAGTGCTGCTAGAAAGCCAAAACTCTGCAGCTGGTCCATTTATCTTTGGGCAGCACAGCTCGAGTGCAGGAACATAAAAAGACCTTTATGGTCTTTAGGAATGTTAAAGCATTTGCGACATGTTCAGAAGACTGAAGAATGTGTCAGTGATTGATCTGCTAAGAAATAAGTTGGAAGCGTTCCCCTATCTTACTTAAAATAGAGCTTTATTTTACATTCAGATCTTGCAGCTTTGGACAGTCAGTTTGAAGCAAAAATCTTTCAGATCCTACCAAGCAGATCTCACCTTTGATAACCTGTTCTGTGTATCTCTCGTGCTCAGAGATCTGTGCAGACAAGGTGAGCAGGGTAACCGAGTTAATATCAGTCACGTAGATCTCAAAGATAAATGTTATCATTAACAAATGCTCCAGCCTGTTCCCCTTTCTTAATGAAATAACATGAATTTAGAGGGCCTGGTATTTATTCCAAGATGATGTATTTCCCTAAATCCTTAGACTGTATATGTTGACTTCTTGTTTATGTAATTTAAAATGCACTAATGACAAAGCCAGACAATTAGCATGCACTGATTATGCATCGTTAATACTGAACTTTAAGCACTACAAGAACAAATGTGAGGTAAATGTCACACAGCACTTGGCAGCAGCATGAAACAAGAGGTTAAGAAAAACAATTAAATCGAAGTAAGAAGAAGCAATAGAGGGTTTGAAGTTTGTTACATCCTGCTCCTGCCACCAGCAGCGTTAGAGCCCACCCCAGCCTGCACAGTAACAAAAGGGGAGGGTGGAAATGGTTCTTTTAATGTCTGCACAGCAAATCAGACACTGACAAATCTCCCAGGGTACGTTCAGCTGCAGTATTTATGCCAAAATCACAAAGTAGGTACTTGGGTGGGCTCCAAGTCACAACTCCTCAAAATCGTAAAATCAGATTCCAATCTGTTCAGATCACAGGCTGATACCTTGAACACAGCCAAGGTCACTAAACAACTAACAACAGTGTTCAGATTCGATCCAATACACGACAGTGCCAAGAGAATGGGAGGTACAGGAAAATAAATCAGAGAAGGACAGAGGAAGAAGTAGTAGTAGGGGGAAAAGGAAAACTATCACAGCTCCAGGGGGGCACAGTGGCTCCTCAGGAAAATGTGGTCCCTGTATTTGGCAATTATGTTTTGTAGGTCTAGTCTCCTTGTATTAATTAACTGTCCCACTGTTGATCATGTTTGCANGGAAATTTTTCTTGACCTGGTCTGATGATAAAAGAATTTAGCATATTATGTATTTCTTCACAGAAAGGGTCATTAGGCACTAGAATGGGAGGGGGTTGACTCACCTTCCCTGGAGGGGTTTAAGGTGCGGGTGGACGAGGTGCTGAGGGACATGGGTTAGTGATTGATGGGAATGGTTGGACTCGATGATCCAGTGGGTCTCTTCCAGCCTGGTGATTCTATGATTCTATGATATAATTATTGTATTATTTTATTTTTCCTTAATATTGTTTAAAATTTTCATGAACAGATTTTAGTTAGTCTTTGAGTGAATTTTGTGTGAATATCTAAATATTGTTAATTCTGTATTTACACCAATCTCTTAAAAGCATCGAAAATTCAGACTTTTTTTTGTTATCTAAAGCATCTGCTAAGCTCTTGAAAGTGACCATTATGGATCGCACACCAAAGTACCTTCAGTTCCCATTTGTATCCTTATTCTCTGTGAAGATGTCTTCAGAAAACTAATCAATATTAGATCCTCTAGCACCCACCTTCTAATTATCTAATTAGGCATAGAAATGTAGCACAAACCACCAGGTTTTTTTTTTTTTAGCTTCTCACATTTACTGATTTCAGCTGTTCTCCCTAAGTGAGGTTATCTTTCTCCCTAAATTTTAATTTATTAAGTGTTTCACCTGAAACCAATCGCCCTTGCAGTCAATTCCCAGAACAAAACATCTGCCTTTTCAATTCTGACAGCCCATAAATGAAGAAATACGCCAGGGAAACAGAATCCCAGTCTCTTTCAGGAGGTGGAGGTGTTTTACTCAGGTGCTGTTCCTCCATCAGCCTTTTCTCTATTATGAACAAGGTTATTTTTGAACAACACAATTAGCATAACTTTCCTCAGCCCAGTTCCTAAATTTCCTTCAGCTCACCTTTTATAATCTTTTTTTTCCAATACTAATTGACCTTTACATGGGCTACTTGAGGTTTATAAGTTCTTCAGCTGATAGCACTACTGGCCTTCAGATTTTTACGAAGCTTTTATTTGCATGACAGTTGTGGGTTTAGTGCTGTCTGAAAAATTCTGTGAAGATGAGCTTTTAATAAATTATTCCTACTGAGACATTAAGGTTCTCTCTTGCATTTGAGCGACTTCTTAATGTTTTAAGGTAAAATTGATGCAAAGGGAGAATTGTATTGTAACAAAACAATCCAAGGAATTAATTTTCATAATATAATACGCGCGAAGAGTTGACATTCACATGTTAGATTCAAGGCTACAATTATCTCTGATTTACTAATCAACTTGCATTTAATTTTTTCTTTTCCTTTGTGCATGGATTGGGAGACAATAGGCAAAGAGCTTAGTGCAAACACGGAATTTGAAATGCAGACAATATGCAAGATGCAGACAGATTTCTAATATTTCTCAGTCGATATTTCCAGCATTCTTGTTCAAGCGCACAGGAGAGCCCTTACTTAAAGGGGGGCATTTAAAATTCTTCTTTTTCCTATGTTGAAGGCAAACTGGAACCTCTCAAACAGAAAATATCAGGGGATAGTGAGACCAGCTGATATTGACAGCAGTGACCACGCTGATGCCTACGTGACTCATCACGCTGAGCTGCTGGTATCACTCTTGTGCATATAGAATAAACTAGAAGAGATAAATTAATACATGATGTTAGGATGAAGCTTAAGGTCTCAGTTTTTCTAGGGAAACAAACTTCAACACTCTCTGATAACAACCCTGCAGACTTTGGCTGTTACTTGCTGTCATCTTCAAGAAATGACAGGAGCTCTGAGCACTCATTTAATTCACCTTATTTGTGGCTATTGTCCTTCATCTACTCAGTTATCCAGAAGAAGTTTCAAAAGAAAATAGATGTCAACAAGTATTAAGGGTTTTTTTTTCTACTAATTTAATTTGTGAAATCTTACCTGACGGATGGACTCGATGATCCGAGGGGTCTCTTCCAACCTGGTGATTCTATGATTCTATGATTGATGTAAGTGGAGTAGGTTTTTTGTTACCGACATTATCCTCAGTTGCAGACACTCTGGGATAGTTATTACTGGGTTTAATTTTACAAAAGGAATGATAGAAATATTCAGATGAGGGTTTACCTGAGAAAGATATTAAAGTTATAAAATCACAGACGTGTTTCTAATCTCACCCAAAGATGTTTTTGCAGCATTTGCTCTATGTGACCTACGCTGAAAATCACTATGAAATAATTATTTAACTGGTCTTACAGCTAACAGATTTTGTGGGATAGATTAATATTTTTTTTTCCTTTGGACCATTTCAGCTCAGTTTTCCAGAGAAAAAGTGAACAAATTAAACTCAGTAATCTGTCTTTCTATCACTTTTACCAAAGTAAATCTGGAACTAATGGAACTATTATACTATTTCAACTGAATGGAAAGATCAAAAAGAATAATTTCTATTTTTTTCTTCTTTTTGCAGTGGTTTCTGAGTGCCTTCTTATGCAGATGCTCACACCAGGGGTGGTTAGAGGAGGAACTCCTGAGGTCAAGAGGTGACTTTGACATCCAAACATCGTGAATCATGATGTGAGCCCATCACAGGACGAATGCTGCTGCTGCCAAGGTATTTATAGGAGAGCTGTGCTACCCCATAAGGAGATGCTGCTGTAGTGAAATTTCTGAGTTTGGTTTTCCAGGCACGTAATATGGTGTCAGACTTTGCTGTTACCTAATATTAAGCACCACAATGCTTTAACCTACGTAAAAGGTACCTTGGGTATCGAGGCTGTGGCAGAGTTGTGGGGTTGGTCCAAGTCTGAAGGTCCTTTTGATCATGAGATATCACCAAGGACTTTCTCATCTCTCACAACCCTTCTCCAAGTTAAAAAAAACAGGTGGCTTAACACAAATGCTAGGATCATTTATCCTGATGTGTGCCATACATCCCAGATTTTTTCCAAGTTGTCATGAGCCCCACAGATTGCTAGGACCTGCTGCAGGTTTTTGACAGTCAGAATCAGGAAAGATGCAAAGTCTGAATTTCCATTAAATGATGCAATGTATTCCCATGGGGCTGAAAGCACAAATTTCTAACCTACTGCTCAATCGCAGCCCCTGACAGCACTGGAGATTTTACAAATCATTGAAATTCCTTACTTTAACAGGCCTGACATATATTCAATATTAGAAAAATGATTAGAGGCATATCCACTGTCCAGAGAGGGAAGCAGAGTTCTGAGGTCAGAACATCTTCCCCTTTGCTTTTCATCTCAATATTGTTTTCAGGGTCGGCTTTTCCCTTAATAACAGAGCAAAGCTTCTACTTGTCTGGATTCTTTCTGAGCTGTCTTTTCTAATTCAGGGTTAGTCCTTTCCTCCTCCATTCCAATCTCCTTCCCCAGAAACTAAACTGCCACGTCTGTCGTCGTAACCGAGTGGGTGGTGTGTGTAGGGTACCAGGGACGGGCTACGGAGGCAGAACAGGGAATCATCTTGAAATTTCCGCAGAACTTGGGTCTGCCTCAGAAGCACAGCACGCCCGCTCTTCTCCTGGATGGGATGAGAGGGTAATTTCAATGCAGTTTCAGACTCTGAGCGCTTCCATTTGCTTAATTCCTTCCCTTTGCTGATTTTCAGTATAACATCAGTGATTAAAAGATACCATCTCACCCCCTGAAGTCGATGCAATTTCACGTCAGCTGAAAAGATCCCCGTGTGCTCCCTTTGAGATCTGATGCTTTGTTTAAGGTGATGCAAACATTTAAGATGTCGTATTACTATGAAATTTAAACCTTTCCCTTACAACTACAATCACTCTGTTGCCGTCTTTTATCCTGATTGCACAGACTAACATTAGAACCATTTATTTTTCTTCCTGTTTAACCTGTATAAGATGTCTTTGAGCACCACAAGAAGAAAATTTGAAGTGCAAATGCATACAAGCCTTGATGAAAATTGTTATACAGGTAGGATATAGCGTAGCAAACATACTAGCTTTCCACTTAGCTCCTCGTAGCCTTGTTTTATTGTCAGTGGTAGGGAGTTACAGAGCTTGTATTACACCAACTCTCGGCATCCCAGTCAAGCAGAATAGGACCAGGCAGGTTTAGGGCTTGGGCAGAGAGCAGAAAGCAAAATTTCTGCCTTCCCATCCGCTCCACTCTTCACTCCCCTGCATATCCTTGTGTGTCATAGTTTGATTTTTCTTTTTGGCCCTTTTTAAAAAAAATAGCCAGATTGTGGCTGAAAAAAAACTACAATTCCCAGGTATCCCACACAACTTCTTCTACGTAACTAAAAGGGCATTGTGGGGGTGGTGACTCTCCTCCTTTTTCCGGGGACCGAGGGAGCCATCTTCCCCTGCTCTTCTGTCCAGACCGGAGCGGCATATTCTGCTATCTGAGGAGCGTAATGATTTGTTTTCTTTTGTTGGCTTAAAATAATCTGTCTTCTGGATTGTTAATTTTTCTCTGTGATAGGGGGAGGGAGTTTTTTCTATCTTCTCTCCGGGAATCACTGTTTATTTCTGGGGTGTTCATTTTTCTGATTATTGTATATGTAGTAGAGAATTCTATATTAGTGTTAATACATTATATATATTCACTTAGCCTTTGCCTGTTTTNGGAACTGATGAGCTTCCAAACCAGGAAAGAGCCTGGACCTCAGCCCTGCTTCGGGTCTGGATGCGTTCCTGTTGGGCTGAGGTATCTGTAAAGAAATAAAGGAATGTTGCAGCTTGGAAAAACTGACACTCAAACGTGCTGCTGAGAGGTCAGAGATGTTCATGCACGGATTGAATCCACTGCTGCTCCACAGGGTGTAAATCAACCAGGGTCAGCAGTTGTTGCTTAAACCTATCTTGCTGTACCCCAGAGTAGGTGCAGTGAGCAAGTCTCTCTGGCCGCGTCTTGCCTCCTGCAGCTTGTGCAGCCCTGTCTGCCCACAGAGAGGCAGGAAAAGAGTGCAAACAAACAAGGTTTTAAGATCTCCTCTGCAAAAAGAGTTGTGATGCTAAATCCATGCAGTTCTGACTACAGAGCCACGCGAATGTTTTCCCGTTAGGGAATTTACAGGCTGCCCGGGGAGTCACCATCCCTAGAGGTGTTTAAAAGATGGGTTGAGGGGGTTCTTAAGGATCTGATTTAGTGGCAGATAATGTTTAGTTGGACTTGATGATCTCAGAGGTCTTTTCCAACCTGGTGATTCAATGATATTCAATGATAAAGTATTTAACAAGTTCTGTCTCTGAGAGCAAACACTGTGATGTCTCCAGCTTACGAACTGCTGTGCCAGCCTAGATCATTAATCCATTTGCTCTGATATTCCATGTTTGACTGGACCTGTCTCAACTAATTCACGACATTTCCAGTGGTGACCAAAACATAATCATGGAGCAATAGAGTCATGTGAAATAATGTTCTCACTATCATCAATTATTTAAAAATTAACTTATAGATGCAGCAGGAAGATTTCTGTTCCTCCCAAACCTTTTAAACCAGATCTTTTAGTGACCAAAATACTGAACCTGACTTTGATTACCTTGTTCACAATACACATTATTATGGGCTGTAACAATTACAGGTCATGTATGTAAAACCTTTGACATAAAACTTTCAGTTCCAAATCAGATTTTATTTTTTCTCTTCAAGGATATTACATAGTTTGCCTGGTTTTTCACTGCAAGCTTTGGAGATAATTGTTTGTGTTTGAAGTGCGTGCGGGCACAACATCTGCCTCAGAGTGAGCTGCTGTGTTCACTACTCAATGAAGCAATGAAGCATTCGAAACGCAGCAACATCCCTCAGATGCCGTTGCTAGTTAATGATTCTTCATGCTCTGAATGTTGCAGCTCTTGCATTCCTTGTCTATTAATCTTAAAATCACACACCTTATATTATCAATTGTCTCATGACAAAAAAACCCCAAGAAAAACTAAGAAAAATTGGACTCTTTCAAGAAAGTGTGTGTTCAAATAATAATGCATCAAAAAAGAAAAGAATTTGTTAGGAATATTGTTCTCTCTCTGTTCCCCTATGAACAAGAGACATTTAACTTGGAGCTAGTCATGGTTAATCAGCCTTCATACACAGAGCTCAGAATTATCAGTCATCCTGCTGCTCTCCTGTGACTTCATCTTTTTATTTTCCTTTTTTCTTTTTTTTTTTCCCTCAAATGCATCCTGGTGTCCCGATATGTGGCTTGCATTAGGTTAGTAGGATGAGTAACAGAGCAGATGTGAATAAAAATCCATGATGAATCCAGCGTGCATGAGGCATCGTACAAACCCAAAATGGGGCACTAGCGAATTTAGACCCAATTAAGAAAGAATTTGCAATCTGGTCAAAATGAGGGTGAAAACCAAAGAGTAATTTGGTGTTTTGGGAAGGATCAATACATCCTTCAAAGGCTCTTGGGGAACAGCTTAAGGGTATTTCAGTCTAAATGTTAAACAACGTATTTGGGGTTGTTTGGGCGTTTACTTGGTGCTCCAGCTAAAACATTAACACTCCTAATTAACTAATGTATATTTTCTATAGTCAAGACTCTTAAATAATAACTAGATATGTTTTAGTGATTAAGCTCTCTGTGTGAAACCCTTTTTTGTAGTCTCAGAAAGGAAAGGTGGGTAGATTTGTAGTAACCTCTGCAGAACGTCGTGGGAGTTATTCTGTAGAGCTTCCCAGTAGGATTGGACTAGCTCTTCTTTTTCAGATTCTGAATGCAAACTAGAGTATTTCGCATTAAATATCACCTGAGCAAAAAAAAAAAATCACCTTGAAGGCTGCTGCCAAGGAAAAAAGAGGAGGCAGCAGGGAAACTGGCACAGAAAAGCATCATCTCAGCAGAAATTACACCAACACTTAGGGAAAAATCGTGATCTTTTTGAATATTGCAATAATCTACTATAATATTCACTTTGAATGATAAATTTTCTTTTGGAATGATACACAAAGCTTTACCCCAACACATTTCATAGTAATAGTAAACCTTAAAAAAATTTAAATCATGTAAGAATTGAAATACTTGGATTTTTAAAAGCCACTTGTTTGTATCGAAGAGGATCAGAATGAGTTCTGAGCAGAAAGACTTGGAAAGTTCTTACCATGCTAAAATTTGAATTGTATTGTTTGACAAAAATAAAAATTTTAATTAATTATTTTATCCCAGGTCATGCAAAGCAAACCAAATTAATTTGTGTATCAGAGTTCTAAAGAATGTTTAAAAATACTGAGCATTAGGTATTTTTGTTAGGTGTTTGTAAGTCTTTCCTTCTTCTACCTTCAGGCTTTTGAGTTGGCTTAAAAGCTAAGAAGTTCACTTAAAAAAAAATAATTTTTTGCATTTGTTGTTTGCTGCTAGGGTGCCCCTAAAAATCAGGGTGGAAAAAGAATATTTAAAGAATCTTGTGTTTTGAAACTCGAAGGATCACACATCAGTCATAGAAAAACCCTTTTCAAACTAACAGCAATTTGAAATCTTTGAAGATTCTTCTGGACTCCTTTAGAATTCAGCTTGTAATGACTGTGGTAGATCATGACACTAAGATTACGTGACTAGTGGATCAGGAATTCTTAAAATCCTTAAAATATATAAGTGCAAAGTAAAAACTAAGTCAAAAAGAACATGTTTTATCTGGCTTCAGGCAATGGGCTGCTTTCTGCATAAATCCCCAGCATTCTAGGTAGTTTCATTTTGTCTTAGAGCATCCTTGTTTAACAGCTCTTATTTCAAATAAAACAAAGAATAATTGTTTGCATCCAATCCATTATGGATCTTATAGAAGTTATCCAGTTAGTAAACTTGGATGGACTTTGGATGTATGGAGGATGAAGATGCTTCCGACCCCAACAAACCCAAACCTGTTTAATATTACTGGAAATCTTGCAGTTCTGGCATAACAGAAACATGATTTACTGCGAGTATTTAATTTATATTTTGAAGATGTGCACTTGACATGCCAGATGCTGAACTATACAATCAATATAAAACTAAAACTTAACAAATAACATCATAAAGCTTTATCTTAACTCACCATATTCACAGGCTGTAAGGTAGGAGCCAATATCAGATTTATGATAATTCTACATTAATGACATATTTCTATTTCTGCTTATTCAAACGTTCTTCGATGCCAACACAATTATAGATGGTTTCACTTGTGTGTTGCACACGATGTCGTTAGTGCATGCTTTTACTTTCAGATGCCTGCGATTATTTAAAATATAAGTATCTATGAGGATTTTAGCATGGTTCATTTCCAGTGTGTTTGTTACTCTCTGTCCACTGCTCTAATCAGCCTCCTGGCAAAAAGCACTAAATGTTTTGAGCGTATCAGACATTCAACCTACTGGAGATGCACAGAACTACGTGTTTCATTTTCATTCAGTTTAAAGAGAAATGACCTAATAGTAAACAGACAAAACCGTCTCAGAAAATGGTTTTGAGTATTGCACTATTTTTATCTTTTTTTTTTGCCTGTTAATTATTAGTGAATTGAATATAATAATTCTTCTGAAATTGTTGGCTTTAGTAACCAGGTTTGCAAGAAGCTTCCTAAACAATCCAGAACAGACGTATTCTGGCACATACCACTTGCTGCTTTGGAGTTAAAAGTATTGTAGAAAACTAACCTCCAGAATGCTGCTATCAAAAAAGAGAGGGATAGAAAGAGCTCTAATAACATTGCCAAAGGGAGTAAGTTCTCAGGGCAAATCATGCGCTGTTCAAACACTAAATCTTGTTTTGCATTCTAGCAAGGAGATTAAAAAAAAGGAGACGCAACAAAGAAAAGAGGCTTCATCTTAGATTAGTCCAAGTAAATGCAAGAATGAAAGAAAGCTGAAAATCATAGAAGAGTTGATTCCACTACATGTTTATGTTAATGGGGTATTTGACTTTTGAACGCTTCATAAACCTTGTTATGTTCAGCGCTATTTGAGGTAGTAAAACAGCTGGAACCCTGCCAGAAGCTTTAATTGGAATCAGCTTAGCAGGAGCTGACAAGGTTTCCTAGTGTTTAGTTTCAAACTTATTACAAAAATGCAAAATTATGCGCTATTTATTTTCCGCTCCTCTTTGCTGTGTGCCCATAAAGGTGAGACATAGCTGGGATAGAAGATGGAAACATTTTTTTCTTGCATCCCCCAGGCTGGTGCTTCGGAGAGGGCAGAGTGGGTACTGTCGGTTATAATTGGATGTTTCCTCACACAGGAGGCTGAGAAGTCTCAGCAAAGAACTCTTTATTTTTATTTTTTTTTTGCACATCTTGGTTATTGATTAGGCCGGCGCGTCAGATGGCCACAATAACACCTCTGTGAGCAATTTGTGACTAGGCAAGGGGACCAAGGGCACCCCCAAAGAAAGATCAGAGGACTAGCCCGATTAAACTCTTCACTTAACAGCAAAATAAGAGGCTGCTGACAAGGGCATCTTACCATATTGAAGAAAGGAGTTATTGTTTTGTGGCACCAGCCCTGCAGGGTGCTCCTTGTGGGGAAACCTGAAAAGGAATTTTGTCCGAGGAAGCAACCGAGAGTGTTAGCACCTTTGAAACCGATTAAAAACTTCGATCCAAAACTATTAAAACCCCCTTGTTCATTCATTATCTATAGCTACAAATTAATAGATTAAAAAAAGTCTTTCTCCCTTCAGATTGTCTGCATGATCTCTTGGAATGACGTACTTGACAAATGTAGGTCATGGGGATATGGAACAAATACAGATAAATGACTTCCACCAAGGTTGTTAAGGCAGGAACGAATCCCAGGATAACGTTACATCGTCAAGAGGCCAAAAGTAGTCAAGGAAGTCATGTCTTAGAAAGAGCTTTTGGAGTTTTAATAGAAATTCTTCACCTTGGGAGACTTCTAGTTCATGGAAAACACACCGTACCCCAAACCTCTGTTTCATTAAGCCATTTCTTAGCAGGCTACTTACTGTCACTAACAACCTCACTGCAAATACTGCTGCATTAATTGGAGTTGTTTCTCAATTTCAATGTTTAAGTAGATAAAGTAAGAACAAGGAATAGTAAAAGTTGTCTTTGTTTACTATTTTTGTTTAAAAATTTGTTTATTTTTGTTTTGAGGAAAGAGTAAAAGTTGTCTTTGTTTGCTATTTACAATTAGTTTGAAACATCATGGCCAGGCAGAGCAAAGGTGCTGACTGAAACATGATAATTTCTCCAGAGCCACCAGAATAGTTTGACCAGTTTACTGCAGCCACAGGCTCCGGTTTTGCAGACTTGAGTAAAAAGGCTGCACAGGCCTTATGAGGAACGGCTGAGAGAGCTGGGGGTGTTTATCCTGGAGAAGAGGAGGCTGAGGGGAGACCTCATTGCTCTCTGCAACTACCTGAGAGGAGGTTGTGGAGAGGAGGGAGCTGGGCTCTTCTCCCAAGGGACAGGGGACAGNAAGGATTTTGAGTTCTCTGGTCTGTGAGTCTGAGGTGAAGCCAGATCACTTGACAACTTTTACTAGCTCTGTGCTGCAGCCCAACAAAAGTGATTTTCACACCACTTCTCAAAGGGCAAAGGCTTTATACTGACCTGGCAGCGCAGCTCTTCAGGACTTGTCTGCTCTTGCTTTGACATGATCTGATTTTTTAGCTTGGTTTAGGTACCACTGCCTAAATTTCCCTTAGTCATTTTTTTCCAGCGCAGTGCATAATGTTAGTTGGTTGATAGTAATTAGCAATTCTACATAGACTGAAGTCTTTATGACCCTAGAATAAAAAATGTACTGTAAGAAAGTTTATATGTAGGATGACACAGAGCCTTCAGGCGAGGTGCTGAGGGACATGGGTTAGTGTTTGATGGGAATGGTTGGACTCAATAATCTGGTGGGTCTCTTCCAACCTGGTGATTCTATGATAAATAAGGTCAGTCTCTTCTTACTAAAGCGAAGCAACCCTGAGAGGCAGGTAAATAGGTAAATCAGTTCTAGAGTAAGCAAGGAGCACACAAACCCAAGTGTAATCTGGAATTCAGAACGAAGGAATAAAGTGAGAGAAGGAACGTTCTGTTAGATAATGTAAAAATATAAACTCCAAGTGGATGTGAAATTAATAAGAGAGGTGTCTACAATGTGGTTTTCACAATCCGCCTGTCAGAGGTCAGGGTGCTCTGCAATCATTACACTACTTTCCCCTGCTCTTCTTAACGAAGCCAGCAGAGCTCCAGTAAATAAAACACAAGAGGAAAGGTTTGTGTATGTAGATTACCTGCAGAGGTATGATTAAGGAATTTTTCCAGAAATCAGGTAATCTGGACTATGAATTTTTTTCTTAATTGCAATTGCAATAATAACTGTTTATTTGGTTTGATTAAGCTGCTAAGATTTTATTTAGATGAGGAATTCTTGGCTCTGCATATAAGTTGTGTCTCGAGGTTGTGGAGAGGAGGGAGCTGGGCTCTTCTCCCAAGTGACAGGGGACAGGACGAGGGGGAATGGCCTCAAGCTCCGCCAGGGGAGGTTTAGGCTAGAGATTAGGAGGAAGTTTTTTATGGAAAGGGTCATTGGGCATTGGAATATGCTGCCCAGGGAGGTGGTTGATTCACCTTCCCTGGAGGGGTTTAAGGGACGAGTAGACGAGGTCCTGAGGGACATATTTTAGTGTTTGATGGGAATGGTTGGACTCGATGATCCAATGGGTCTCTTCCAACCTGGTGATTCTGTGATTCTGTGATTCCTTTTTGCTCCAAACAAGGTTTTAATGTGAGGGTTGGTACAACCTGTATGCACCTTGTTTTCTCTGGACAGTGCACATGCCTGTGGCACAAGGATGATAAAGTCTGTATTTGAAAACCAGCAAGAGCACACGGCCATGTATTTATAATTCTTTATAACATTAAAACTAATTCACTGGCTGCTCACCCCAATTCAATACTGGTTAAGATTTCTAATTTTATATATGTAATTGTTTCTCAGCAGTCTCACCCTGCAGGAAAGTTATAAAATCTATTGAATTACGCTCCTGCATACCTTAATCATTTCCTATCTGAACCAGTTGTACTGTAAATGAACTGGAGTCCATGCCTAGAAGTGTCAGCAAATACCCGTGAAAGATTTGGTAAATTGTAGTTAATGAAAAAGTGAGAAAAAAAGAGACAAAGTGCTTGCATCCCTCTGAAGGAAGAATTGAATGAGAAGAAATTTCTCTCCAGTCTTCTACCATGTCCTAAAATTCTATTCCCAGTTTTATTAGTAACTACTGAGCTCCTTAAACAGAGAAAGGGAAGCATTAATCTTTCTTTTTGTATTCCCAACAGATGTCCAGGCTGAACGTGATGGTTAAAAAAGGTGACGAGAAAGCAAGACTCAGCAGCCCTCACAGTTCTTGTATGAGGTTGGTAAATAAAGAGCAGTTAGAAGTCAGCGTTCGTTTATGCTCGACTTGTTTGGTGCAAAGAGGTTTTGCCTCCCCTTGCAAAGGGCAGTTGAGAGAGCAGCTTATTTAACTGGGCCGACCAGTCTTTGTTCTGGGGTGCCCAGTAGAGCACATGAAAGCGACTTTCTCTGTTTGGCATCTGGCTGCTAAAAATCAATATTTCCCATGATTATCACCTGCTTCATTCAGCAACATCTTTCTTAATATGAAATAAAAATACAAAACAACACAAGTCACATCAATCGATAATTCTGTGTTACACGACTTCATTTTCAAACTGCGAAGATAAATATTGTCCGTACACTTCTTCTCTGCAGTGCTATAGCTGCATTAAAGTAGGTGCCAGAAATGCCAGCTACTTTAGGAGTAAGAAAGAGTTTATTTGAAGACCTAAAATCATCTTTATGCTGCAGAGAAACAAAGCCGAGCGGCGCTGCCTGACTGAGCAACTAAGAGATTAGCAAAAGCCGAACCTCTAGTGATTACTGGTAGAGAGCAGGGAAGATGGAACAACAGGGATTGAAGGAAGGAGAAGCAAACAGAAAACAAATTAGGGAAGAGTTTTGCACAGAGGAATGCATCTAGAAACCTGTAAACGTACTTCAAAACTAGATGAAATACACTTTTGAGCTTCGCATATTTGAATTTTATATTTGCTTCTTTTTTTTTAAGGAGAGATGAGGGCACGACAGATGCGTCTTCTCATATCCATCCATCCCTTGCGGCTTCCACAGAGCCAAGCGCATTAACTGGAGCTTGTTTGAGCAGTGGTAAGTCATCAGCAAACATCATAAGGCACATAAGCGCAACCACTTCTCAGGGAAGAGAAAAGTTTGTGTAAATGGAGAAAAATGCAATTCCTTAAATCACATCGGTATTTCAGTGCTGTACATGGTTAGCTTGCTTATTGAAACAGTTCTGAGTGGTCTGTGTATGCATCTATTGTACATTCACTTGTTAAGATTTTCATTTTTTCCCCTGCACAGGCAGGTAGGTTGCTTGATCCACGACATGATCCAATGTCCATCATATAAAGCAGTTGAATCAAGTTGTTCATAGAATAATTAATTTAAGCAAGTGCTCTCTGTACAGCCAGAAACAGAAGCACTTCGCAGCTGAGCTGAGGGAGGAGAATAACTGGACAAAGTGGAAAATGCTCGACAACTTTCTGCTCAAAGAAAGTTGTGGAATAGGTAAGGGTGTCTAATCAACATTGAAGGTAAATTTGATATATTTTTTTAAGAACCAAAATCTTGGTGTTTGTGTTCAGAGAGCAGGTGACGCAGAGAAAGGGAAACAAACCGCGCTTGATCCAAACTAGTGAGATTAGACTTTCCTGGAGACAATTCCCGGTGTCTGTTGCAGGCACTAGTGCTTAGTGCCAACACTGATATATGCACAGAGGCAGGTTACAGCTGTTCACAGTCATTTTAATGTCTATACATTGAGTCTCTATGCCACTAAAAGTGGTGCTGAGACACTCAATGTATTTACTCTCTGGCTCTGCTGAGGTCACAATACCAACACTCTGCTTTTGAGACAATTTTGACTTCAGCCAAAGTTATTTTGCTTGCTGAGACCCATAAAACTCTCCATTATCAGGGTAACCAGGCTGTAGCAATTCTAACACTCGTGCTAGACTATGATGTCCCGTACAAATCAATCCTCTATCAGTCATTGCATTTATGATCACGCTGGGCTCTCTTCATGTAACCCTCCACTATATTACAATTACCCATTTTTCACATAAATCTGTAGGATTTGTAACATTTCAAAAGGCTGTAAATATTAGAATAGGAGATCTCTTTTACAAGTACTAGAGCCTGGCAAACCATTCATGTAGCCATGGTATAAATGTTTGGTCTTCCTTGCACGCCCTGCAAACGTTAGCCTGGGAGCTGCAATTTGGCTTCTGAGAAATGACAGAGAATTTTCCCACTAGCCAAAGTTTTCTTTACCAAACCCTGATTCCTTCCATTGCTCTCTCCAACTACCTGAAAGGAGGTTGTGGAGAGGAGGGAGCTGGGCTCCTCTCCCAAGGGACAGGGGACAGGACGAGAGGGAATGGCCTCAAGCTCCACCAGGGGAGGGTCAGGCTCAACATAAGGAAAAAATTTTTCATGGAAAGGGTGATTGGGCAGTGTCAGAGGCTGCCCAGGGAGGGGGTTGAGTCCCCTTCCCTGGAGGGGTTTAAGGGACAGGTGGACGAGGTGCTGAGGGACATGGGTTAGTGATTGATGGGAATGGTTGGACTCCATGATCCAGTGGGTCTCTTCCAACCGGGTGATTCTATGATTCTATGAATCTATGAAAAGCGACTGTTAGCATGGTATTACTTATTTCTAATCTAAACTCTTCTTTAAAATATTGTGATGATATGATTAGTTGTGCATACGAATAAGAAAGACGCTGTACGGGTGGCCGTGTTTGTGACAAATCTGATTGCTACCAGCATGCGCCGGGTATGTATTTTTGAAATGATGAAGCTAAGTCGCACTAAAAATTCTGATAGGTAGAAGCTATAGTTTTCTGAAGAGATTATTTTTCTAACCAAGCACATTTATAACAAGTCAAGGCGCACTTCTAAGGGTTTTCTATATTTAAAATGTGTTTGTTTTCTCATGGGAAAAAAAATAGGTGATTTACAGACTGATGAGTTTTGTGACATACAGATTGCAGAAAGGGAATCCAATGTATCATTTCAAGTACCACTTAATGCTGAACGTAATTCATTTCTGGACAATCTAACTCCTTGCTCAGCACTGTCAGGATCAGGCAAGAAACTGCTGCCAGCTGTTGAGGCTCTGCTTATCTTTTTAAACTCTGTGTTGAGGGGACAGCAAGAAACCAGAGTCCTTCCAGTGGGAGCTCTGGGGCCTGAAAGTTGTCTCTGGTCCTAAACTCTGTGATAAGTTAGGAAATGAAGTTTTCTGAGAGAACATGTTATTGCAGGCTGGTTAAATTACTGAGGTTACGTCCACAAGAGAGACTTCTCCTTGTGTGTTTTACAGATTTATTTTGTGACAACATTGCTGTACCCCAGCATGCACGTATTTAACATTAAATGAACTCTCGAGGAGTTATAGGCTATAAGAACAAAACAAGTCCCATCCTTTGTGTCTCCAACCCTGCCTCTTTTCCTCTCTACAACAGAATGATGTTAGTCTGTGCTGTGATGTCTACTGAGCCTGAGATAATCTCCCTGAATTGTCACAAGTGAGTCATTGCAACTCATTATTTTCCTTTCACAGAAGGAATTATTAGTGCTAAATTGTGAGTAATTTTGCCTCTTTCTGAAATGTGAGGAAAGTAAAGCAGAGAGGACATCTCTGGATAAAAAGAAGATGCGAACTGTCAGTGCTTGTTGCTTCTATACAAGTAGAGATCATGTTGTGATAGATGGGATCAAGTCTACAAGTCTAAGAAACAGTTCTTCAGGGAAGAAATATAATTGTCATTTCCTTGTCTGAATATAGAATCACAGAATCATTGATCATCGAGTCCAACCATTCCTATCAAATATATTAAAAAATATATATATTTTATATATTTTTTTAAATTGTTTTTTTGATAGGAANCATCACTCAAAGATCCCAGGCACTGTTCTCTTCATTACAGTGACACCACTGCTCATGAGCAGATTGTCTTACACAGATGTTATTTGTATTTTCTTTTCATTTTCTTTCATTGGCCACAAGACTGCAGAAGTCATTCACACTGCAACAGATCTGAACTATTTCATGATTTTGTTTATTTACCAGTAGTACAAATAAGGGATCTTAGTGCAGTCACCTGCTTATAGGGATTTTCAAAACCGTGTTGCACATTATGCTTTTGGCTGCCTATAAAATCTCAGCCTGGGATGACACCAGCATGCAAGAAATAGCGAGCATACAGTTACGTCAGGAGTTTTACATCATTATAAATAGGATTTAAAAACATTTAGCTTAATCCCAGGAATTTTGAAACTCAACTTGGTCTAAGTGCCTCACAGACTTTGTGAGGCAGAAATTGGAATGGGAAAGTCAAGGTGTTTCTGTCCATGATCATTTCCCCCCTAGGAAAACGTCATTAGTGCTGATGAAAGTTTCTATGCATAAACCTCTCTTTCATGTATCTTCCACGAACTTCAGACAATCTTTTCCTGAAATAATCTTGCCTTTTCTCAGCCCTCTGCTGGGGTAGAATAATCCACCTTTTCTCACAAAATCTCATTATTTTAACAGCTAGAGCGGTATTTAATTGTCTCCACACTAAGGACCCTTGCTAATCAAACCCTTCTTAAATCACTTGGCTAATTCTTTGATGAAGACTGAGAGGATTATAAACTTTCTGGGAGAAGTCAGCAGACGTAACCACTATCCCTGTCCTTTAGGTTTGTAGTGAGGCTTTTCTTTCTGCCTCCTGCACGTTGATTTCATGAACACACACGTGTGTGTTCAGTTATTTTACTCAACGTTTGCTGAGGGAGGCACAAAGTTAAGCTACAAAACTACTTGGAAATTTATCCAGGGCAAAAAAAAAAAAATTTTTGTTCAACAGTAACTCTTACTTGAACTCAAGATGGGTTTGACATGTGGATTCAGTGATTTCTTCGATAAATGAGAGGCAGGATTCTGTTGTGGAGTCACCAGTGTTTACAGCTATGGAGCAGGAGTTGGCTGACACGCTGGGATTTCCCACCCTGTCACTGGGGTCAGGGATCGATGTGCTCTGTGGCAATTTGGCTGCTAAGTGGCTCTGAAGCTGCTTGCTGCCCAGCTGACATAAACCCCAACTCAAACCTGGGGTGTCTCTGCTCTGGCTGTGGCTTAGAGGCTAAAGACTTCCTCGTACCTTTATAAAACAAACCATAACCCTGTTATTTCTAACTAGGATGGACTTTCTCTCTCCAGGCAGCGCTCTGCTCTACTTCAGATTAGTAGGTGGGTGACTCTGGCAGCCGCTGTAAGAGACTCACACTCTTTGAGGATAAAAAGTCAAGTATCTAGACACAATTTCCTCTGCTGTAAAGCAGAAATCGCATTACCTGCTTATTCATTTCTATCAATTTCTTTGTGATCCTTGGAGGAAAGGTCCTGCGTGTTATCCCATTATCTTTGTTCCACACAGTATGTCAAGACCTGAGTTAGGACCTGCAACCTCTTCCTTAAACGTCTTATTGCACAGTGGCTGAAACTGCTGAATTAATGTAGAATATCTGCCTTTAAAAACAATGTCTCTGCTTACTCATAAAATAAAAAGTAGGCATGAAAAAAGTCTCAGTAACAGAAGTGACAAATACTTTTGGATGTGGTCCTAATCAAATTTTAGCTTTCAAATTTTATGGCTAAAGAACTTTATGTAAGTAAAAAAAAACAAACCCAAGGAGGCTCAAGGGTGATTACTGCACTGGCTCTTTCCATTCTTCCATGTGGAAGAACGTTCCTTGTTGAACCTGTGAAATAGAAAGCAAAGGAAGCAAATCTAACAAAATTATCATTTATTACCACTGTTGTCTTGGAAGAATTTTCTTTCAGTAAGCTTAGCCTGAAGCTTTTTTTCTGAGCAAATGCATCTTCGCAACCTCATTTTGCAGTGTTTGTCCAATACTTTCATCTTATAATAATTGTAAATTGATAAAGATTACTGGTTCAGTCTTAAAATCATAGTCATCTAGACCCTCCC
>WAAB01019187.1:0-35141 GCA_013389865.1 Piaya cayana
ACGAGTGATGGGAAATTGGCTCTTGTTTTAGCGTAGCACTGGCTGTGTCAGTGATGCCAAATGCTGAATGCAAAGTTTTGGTATATTCTGTGATTGTCGTTTGTAGAGGGTGCCTGGTTTGAGCCCGATTCTGTGCTTTCTGAAGTTGCCGAGAGCTGAAAAAGAGGCGTTGGTACGGTAATGATGCAGAGAAGAGAGTTTATTTACAGTAATACTTATTGTATTTTCTCATTTGTTTCAGCCAAACAACCTTGTTCACCTTGGAGCTACAAATATTGGTGATTTTAGATTTGAGCTCATTCCCCGCTGCTCCTGTGTGAGCAAGGACCAGGAAAATGAATATCCAGGGGAAAGGCTTCCCCTTGGACCTTGGAGGAAACTTCACTGAAGATGCTCCCAGGCCACCGGTTCCTGGTGAGGAGGGAGAACTCGTGTCCACGGATCCAAGGCCAGTTAGCCACAGTTTCTACTCCGGTAAAAGCGATGTGGTTAGAAGTGAGACATCCACAGCAACACCAAGGCGCTCCGATTTGGACTTGGGGTACGAACCAGAGGGGAGTGCTTCGCCAACTCCACCCTACCTGAAGTGGGCCGAATCGCTGCACTCATTGCTGGATGATCAGGACGGTATCAACCTCTTCAGGACTTTCCTGAAACAGGAGGACTGCGCGGATCTGCTGGACTTCTGGTTTGCCTGCAGTGGTTTCAGGAAGCTGGAGCCTTGTGCATCTAACGAGGAAAAAAGACTCAAGCTGGCAAAAGCTATTTACAAAAAATACATCCTCGACAACAACAGTATTGTGTCCCGGCAGATCAAACCGGCCACAAAAAGCTTCATCAAAGACTGCGTCATGAAACTGCAGATTGACCCCGACATGTTTGACCAGGCCCAAACAGAGATTCAGTGCATGATAGAAGAAAATACCTACCCTTTGTTCCTTAAATCGGATATTTATTTGGAATACACGAGGACAGGTGGGGAAAGTCCAAAAATTTATAGCGATCCGAGCTCGGGATCTGGGACAGGTAAAGGGCTACCTGGTTATCTGCCGACTCTGAACGAGGATGAGGAGTGGAAATGTGACCAAGAGGCTGAGCCCGAGGCCAGCAGGGACTCGGCACCCTCCAGCAGGTTGACACAGAAGCTGCTTCTGGAGACGGCCACCCAGCGTGCCACCTCGACTCGACGCTACAGCGAGGGGAGGGAATTCAGGTAGGTGAGCGCTGGAACGTATTGGGGGAGCCGCCATGGAGGTGATGGGAAGCCTTGGAGGACCTTGGGTGGCGGGGAGCGTCTGCATCAGTATGGGATGGTGGTGTGCAGCTGCTTTGGTAGAATGCAAAGCTTTATTTGAAAGTAGTTGTGGGTTATTTTAAGGATGTCTTTGGATGTTTCTGTCTGATTGCCCTGAGTCATCCGTGCAGCACGTTCCTTACCTGAGGAAACTGCTGCTGGACACGGTGTGGGGGCAGGTGGGCAGTGCAGAGCCGTGGGCGGCCCTCGTGCATACGCAGGGAGTCCTGCAACCTGCAGCGTCAGGTTGGCCGGAGCCCGCACCGGCAGAAGGTCAGTGTTCAGCTATGGGAATGCAGGCGACTACAGCTCGCGGTAAAACTCCTCTGTGTGAATCCACCAGGAAATTGTTGTGCTGAGCCACAGCTCGAGGCTGCGGGAAGCTGGCAGGAGGTACCCTCACCTCTGTCATGTTTATATGGGTCAAACGGGGATCATGGTGCTCCCTGAAAATGGTACTGCTTTGCACACAAGATTCCTGGCACAGAATCATAGTGCTGTTAAAATCGGAATCGCTGAATCTGGTTAAAACCATTCCCTCTTGCAGCATTCCCCTTCATCAAAGCCGTTGCTGGCGTTTGTAACCGGAGGAGTTGCACAGTTTTGAAGCCTGTTTTTTTTTTCTGGGTCCCCCACCCACTTCCAGCAACATGGATTTTGAAACTTGCTGAGAGCTCAGTTAAAATTCCAGACAATTAACTTAGCAGGGAGCTCTCTGGGATCAATAAGCGTGTGTGTGTCTAACCCTTGCTGAATCAACAGAACCCGGCCAGAACACATTCCTACTTCTTTTTTTTCCCCTTTTTCAAATAAAATCTCCTTGTTTTAAGACCTGCTTAGGCTAAAATCTGATGCTTTGTAAAGATTACGAAATGAAGGAGCTGAACTGTCCTCTTCAAAGCCACCTGCCTTATGAAAAGCATTTCTGTGTTTAATCTCCCTCAGCCATCCCTTTGGGCTGGCAGCTGGAAACGCATCCTGCCCTCTGCGAGGTCTCGGCGCCTTTCAGCTCGTGAAATGTTTTCGGTTTGAGTCTTGTTTTCTTCTAGGTTTTGAGGAGGGGGATGTAGCATGAGAAAATCTTGGAGGGGGGAAAGAAAAAGGGGAATTGATGTGGACTCCCGCTGTTTTAATCAGGAGTCGGAAAAACAAAATCCCAGGGTCCCGGGACTTTCCCGTGGAGTTAATAAAAACCTTGAATGTGTCTTGAAGTGCGTTTTGACTGAGCAGTCAGGTACTCGCCATAAACGAAGGATTAGAAAAGTCTACGATTTAAGTAGCCTTATTTCAGTGATAATGACTTTAGGATTGAAAATAACTTATTTGAGGTTCTGCTGTGTTGGGTTTTCTTACTAGAGCAGGTAGCACAAACCTGCAAGCAAGACTGCGCTTCTCGGCTCTGGCTTCAGGAAGAAATGCACTTGATCCATGAACTGAATGTATCTGTGCCAGGTTTTAAAATGGTTTAAGAAACATGCTGCGAAATGGAAGCGTTTTGGAATAGAGTTCCTTGGTCTTGGGGCATTTTCAGACCAGATTGGAACAACATGGAATAACTCCTTACCTGGGGGCTGGAGGTCAGGCAAAATGTGTTGCTGTTAATTTGCAGCGTCCAACAGCCTGTCATTGTGGCTGCTGACACTCCTTTGACCTGTCAGGTAGGGAGGCACAGAAACCTTCACCGTTCTTACCGGCACAGGAGTTGTTTCTCAGCCTGCGGTAACTGAAGAGAAGTGATTTATCATATTTCTCAAACGTTGGGATGTCAGCTCTGGTAGCGTCCAGAGCGTTGCGATGGAAGATGCTGCCGAATTGCGTCATCTCTGCAGTTTTTTATTCTGAAAAATCTGCTGAGATACTAATTTACGAGGTGATTGTTCCTCTGAGCAAGACCTGTGGTTGAATTAATGTAACTTCCTGGATGTTGTATAGCAAGAGCTGTCTTCAATAAGCTGGTTTTTAAGCTGGAGCATCTTTATCTTGCAGACTTTTTTGTTCATTTGCTGTCTCACCTGAATGAGAGTGCTGGAAGCTGGTGGGGCTGCATGCGGCGTTTGAAAAGCTGGGTCCCAGTTTATTCTGAAAATTTCCACAAACCCTTTTTATTTTTCTGCATATATGTGGAAGAATTTCTTGTTTCTCTTCTTGAGGGAATGTTGAAATAAGCTGTTTTGCATTATATCTGAGGGCCTCTTTAATCTTCCCAAGATTGAACTTCTATTCCTTGGCTTCCATGGAAACCCTAAATAAAGAGGAATCGGAGCAAATGCAATAGAAGTATTTCTCTGTTAGCAAATGAGCATCTTGAATCGGTTTCAAATTGGTTTTGCAGCAGAAAGGTCATAAATCTCGATGCGGTGGCTCTGCTCTCGGGAGAGCAAACATAAAAAATTCCTCAAACGGGAGAAGACAACTCGTCATTAGCATTGGGTATTTTGAAGGTGTGCAAATGTCCATGCGTATGTGAGAATATCCCGAAGCCAAAAGCATCGCCATTACCCACTGTGTTTTTGTATGCATAGGAAAAGGCCAATAGTCATTATAGTTAGGCTCCTGCAAATTAATTGGACATTGGTTATGGATCAGTGAACTTCAAAGAGGGTAACCCCCGAAGATCTCGGGCATTAACTCGCAGCTTCCGAAAGTGACACTAACGTGGTTGTGAGGGCGGCTAAATCGTTCATTAACCTTCTTCTGACATGCCGGGATGGCGTTCCTCGGATCCGAAGAGCAGAAATTAAACGTGTGCCTGAGGACCGCCCCGCAACCCCATTTTTGAGCGCATCTTAAGAAAACTGGAAATGTGGTGTTTGTTGGTGAAAGATCACAATTGTGTGTTTTGTCAGGATAGGTTTCTTCTGCTTTCTCTTTAGCTTTGGATCTGGTCTTTCGGGGAGACCTTACAGCAGCTTCCCAGCACAGAAGGGGGCTCCAGGAAAGCTGGTGAGGGGGCTCTTGATTGAAGAGTGCAGGAATATGACTGGGCGATATGGTTTTAAGCTGAAAGAGAGGAGATTAAGATGAGATCTTATCAGAATTGTTTTGTTGCGAGGGTGGTGAGGCAGCAAGCGTTCCAGGTTGCCCAGGGAGGTTGTGGCTGCCCCATCCCTGGAGGTGTTCAAGGCCAGGCTGGATGGGGCTTTGAGCAGCCTGATGCGGTGGGAGGTGTCCCTGCCTGTGGCAGGAAGGTTGGAACTGGATGGGCTGCAAAGTTTTGAAGTCCCTTCCAACCCAAACTATTCCATGCTCAGAAAGAGTGTTTCTCCCACTCCTCAAGTGCCGGGGAGCAGCAGTTACAGCCCTTGCCTTTGCTTTTTTTCCTGTGATGGAAAGCAAGAAGAGCATACGGTGTTATGTGTGAACAGCTCTGCTTTCGTCACTTCTGAACAACCACCAGGCTGGGAGACGTAGGTTGGTTCTGCCAGTTGCTCTGGGTTGTGACCCATGTCGTGAAGTGCACAGCGTGTTGAAAAGGAAACCTGGAGAATGGTGATGAGCGGTAGTGGTAGGTGAGATCTGGGGATACTGTGGTGGGGCTGATAGGCATGGATGGGGAATTTTCCCAGTGGACGCTTTGGTGTACATGTGGTTTGTTTTTCTTAAAGGAAGCTGGCTATGTGATCTAAGCCTTAATTTCCAGAGTGCTGAGCTAAGCTCGTGATGTTTCACAAGGGTTGGTGGTTCGGATGAAAAGAATGGGTGACCCAGTTCTTTACTGGGGCTGGTAGAAGTCACCAGGAGGGTCCTTATACTTGCACCTGTGCACCAGCAGCCTCCCTAGACACACGTGAGAGCTGCTCTTCCCCAAAACAACCAGCACTCCTTTGTAGCAGGCTGTGCAGGGACAGCAAGTGGAGAAACAACTGAAGGAGCTTTTGAGGGACGTCACCACCTCTGCTCTGAGATGGTGCGATGATGAACTGTGACACCGAGAGGAGCCGTGTAGGCTGGTTCAGGGAAGACACAGATTCTTTCCATTGCTTAGGGCAGTGTAAACTTTCCAGCTGTCAGAAGCTGTGCCTGTATCACAAAGAAGTGAAAATTTATACCTAATTTTGAGATTTGCAACCTTCTGACTCAAGATTGTGCGGTGAGGGAATTGGTGCGAACTGTACGGAATGGGTGGAAAACTGGACATGCAGAATCACAACCGCTGATACAGGAATCTGTGTTTAGAAAGCTTAAGGTGTATCAATGCTTCCTCTACCTAGAACAGCAGCATGTGCATTTTGGAGCTGGGCTACTAGAGCTTTGTGATTGGAAAAAAGCAGCTGCTCGTATATGAAGGCGTAAAGAAAAGTTTTAGATGCTGAGCTTGACTTAACTGGAATTAAAATTGCTGGGTCTGTAGCACCACTTGTAATCAATGCAACCCTGTTTGGAGTCTGTGGCTGTTTCCAATGTAAAGAAAATGAGTTATAGAAGAATAGTTTTGGTTCTGCATTGTTCTGAAGGGAAGGCAGCGAGTCTGGGGTGTGGGGGGGAGGTGGGCACGGGTGCTAATAGAGCTAAGTGGTAATTGAGTGACTCCACACCCTAAGATACACAAGGCAAAGACTGATGGTGGCTTTGCACAGAAGTCATGCCAGCTTTTCTAAATATATTGTTAACCTGATGAAACTTCTGCATGGAAATGCTTATATTAACAGTGTAAAGTATTTATACTGGTGGGTGCCAAGCTTTAACATGGATTTTATTTGAAGAATACCTTTTGTGCACTTAGCTTTGCTCTACACAAATCAAGATGAAGAAGTGGTGTGTTTGTTGTTTGGTTCTGGATCAATGCTTTGGCTTCTTTTTAAAGACAGGTAGTTAAGCTTTTAGCACTCTCTTTTGATAAATGAATAGCATTTTCTCCCCTCCTCCAGCAAAAAACTACCTTATTTTGTTGTGCTGCAGTCTTACTTGGGTTACAGAAACTTTTCTCTTAAAAGAAGGAAGGGGAAGTTGAAAAGGAGACCTGGAGGATGTTCTCCTCTCAGTGCTGGGGAGGTACAGATTGGACATTGGGAAGAAAAGGCTTCATGAGGAGTGTGATGCAGCCTGGGAAAGGGTCACCAGAGAGGAGGGCATCTCCATCCTGGAGGGCTTCACAGATGGATTAGAGCCACAGCCCTTCTGGTCCAGTGTTGGCGATGGACCTCTTTTAATGTGCAGTAATGGCACAAATCATAATATACTGGGTTCTGAGAACCAGGCTGGAAGTCAGGCTGATTTAGCTGCCCAGTTTCAGAAAGGATTGGGTGCTAAGTGGCTGACTGGGAGCTGGACTAACCCCAGGAGCACACAGGAGATGGCGCACGGGGTGGGTACACCTTAGTTTTGATCTGCCACTTGGCTTGGCTGTATGTTTTAAGAGTTTCTTTGTTGTTGCTGTAATGGACTAATCCCTCGAATCATTAGTTACCGTTGGACACTTTAAAAATGACTGCCTCTTGGATGTTTTCCTTTAACAGTCTGTTAGATCCTGGATTTATTAACTATTGAGACAGACTGTGAAATCCTGTTACACCAGGCTTTCTTGGTGGAAAAGGGACGGAGGAGAGTGCGGGGGTGTTGGGTGAACACACGCTGGTCTCGTGTTAGGGTAGAGCTGTTGACTTTCCCACCTTCCCAAACCATGCAAGGAGTCCTGCCTCCCCACTGGACTCAGTCATCAGAGCACACAGTGGTTGTGGGGTCATGGCTGTGGGTCATCCTGAGCTTTGAGGTTTCAAAAGGGGCTCCAAACCCCTTGGAGTTCCAGCATTGTGGAAAATAATAATATTTTCTGTGGAAAATAATGTTGGGGTTGTTCAGCCTGGAGAAAAAAAAGACTCCAATGACACCTTAGAGCAGCTTCCAGTACTGACAGGGACTACAGAAAAACTGGGGAGGGGCTCTTGATCTGAGAGCACAGGGATTGAACTGAGGGAAAATGGTTTTAGGTTGAAACAGAGGAGATTGAGATGAGGTTTTATCAAGAAATGTTTTGCTGTGAGGGTAGTGAAGCCCTGGCCCAGGTTGCCCAGAGCAGTGGTGGCTGCCCCATCCCTGGGGGTGTTCAAGGCCAGGTTGGATGGGGCTTGGAGCCCCTGATCCAGTGGGAGGTGTCCCTGCCCGTGGCAGGGAGGTTGGAACTGGATGATCTTTAAGGTCCCTTCCAACCTAAACCATTCCATGATTCTGTGATTTTATCAGCAGAGAAATCGGGATTCAGAAGTGCCTGCATACTGCAGAAAACCATTGTGTTTCAAAAAGCGCAGAACAGAGGTGTTGATTCTAAATCAGTTCCTGGAAATATCAT
Organism: Piaya cayana; assembly: GCA_013389865.1. NCBI lineage: Eukaryota > Metazoa > Chordata > Aves > Cuculiformes > Coccyzidae > Piaya > Piaya cayana. The sequence continues at coordinate 7,581 of WAAB01019187.1, forward strand.
TGGATTATTAGGCTCATCCTTAAATCCATTAAGCAAATTACAGTTAATCAGTCAAATAAAAGAAGAAAGATCTTTTGCAAGGCCCTGTCTTTCGAGTCACATGCAGAAGCTGTAGTAATATTTTAATTTTCCATCTGTCAGTGAATGTATTCAATCACTTTGCTCCCTTCTGTGGAGGATTTGAAATTAGAAACTGAGGTTAATTATCTGCATTAAATGAAATATGTGAAGACCACAAAAGCAAAAACCTTCCCGATTTGGTATGGTCTGTTAAGCCGGGCAGGCTGTTTCAGAAGGAGAGGGGTTATTTTTTCCCGGTTTTGTTCCAATTGAAGGGTTTTAGTCACAGTAATTGAAATGATTAAAAAGTCAAATTGCTGGTGAACATAATTCTGAGTATCTTTCTGAAAAGATTTGACACTCGGTTGAGAGTAGCGGTTTGCTCTGCCTGGCAGTGCGGTGGAGCCAGTGATGTGCCATCCTGGCGTGGTGAGGTGGTCCTTGATGCCTTAGTGCCCTCCTCTTCCATGGCAATGGGCTGTCACTGGGTTAGCGGAGGTGATTTGGAAGTGGAACAATACCAGAGGAGAGCTGCGCTTCTGAGCGTATCGGATATAAAATGAGTCTGACACCATCCATCCTAATGCCACTAATTAGCTAATTACTGCCTACATCACTTGGAAGTGAAGCTTTGGCCTCTACAGAGATGACCCTCTTGGAAATGCACCGTCCCCAGCGGACAGCCAGCTTTGGGGTGATTTGTTTAAGAAGCTCAGTTGTTTTCATAGAATCACCAGGTTGGAAAAGACCCACTGGATCATTGAGTCCAACCATTCCTATCAAACACTAAACCGTGTCCCTCAGCACCTAGTCCACCTGTCCCTTAAACATCTCCAGGGAAGGTGACTCAACCCCCTCCCTGGGCANTTCCATACACAACATGGCTCATGTTTGAGCTTCTCTGGGGCCTGCAGTGCCCATCTCTGCTTGGCGAGGGCAAAGATGCTCCTTCACTGGTGCAGCCCTGAACCTCTGTTCATTGTCTGGGGACCTCAGGAAAGGGCTGTTCTGGAGACACCCATCTTCTTGCTCCCCTCTGCCGTGTGCCACCGCAAGCAGCTTTGCCCATGGTTACACTCAGAAATTTAATTGTAGCAGGTCACGCCTGTGTGTAAAGGCAAAACCATTGTTACTTGCAGCCCTGGTCCAGGTTCTTCACTGTTGTAAAGCAGCGATGGATTTAAGTAGAACCGTTGCAGTTTTAGGTCAGATTATCCAAATTCAATAAAACCCACGTGGAAAATGGATTTGTACCTTTGAAGACTAGAGAGTACAATTCTGCAGCAAGTCCTGGAATTTTGTGGTCCTCTGGCCCTCAAGATACAATCTGTCCTGGAAGCACCAGCTTTTTGAAGACTGATCTAAGTAGCTGATAGATGAATGGCTTTTGTCTCTCCTGATGAAAAACAGAAAGGGAGGGAGAACTATAGCTGGAGGAAATGAAACCCTTTGAAGTACCCAGTGAGACCTGGTCCCTGGACCCACCTCCAGAGCAAATGACCAGAAGCTACTGGGATTCATTCTTCCTCTGACCCCCACATTCCCTGTTTTGTTGTCTTCCAGGGAGTCTCAGTCCTCTCCCTCTCTCCATTTTAATTTTCCTTTTTTTACTGGCAGTTTAGGGGTTTTGTCATTTATCTCTGGGGTGTGTTCAAAGGAATTCTGGTGCTGGAATCAGACCGGTGGGAATGGGGAGGTGGGATTGCCTGTTTTTCAGCAGTCCACATTTATAGAGTGAGTTAGCTCTACTGGAAAACCGTGTCTTTAGCCTTTGATTTACCATTTTGAGTCATAAATTTTGGTCTTTTTCTTGGCTGGCAATCAGCTTTTCAGGCTGGGCGAGATCTATCTGGAAGAGGGACTTCCTTGTTGTGCTGCTCCTGCCAGCCTGGTCTAGGTGGCTACTTTGGAAGCCCCGGCCAGTGCATGAATTCAGGTGGGATCCATCTTTTGGTAGCCCAGGACCTCTCCACACTTTCACGAGCAAGTGCAAATCAGAGCTGAGTTGCAGGGGAGCTCCTGGGAACTGCAGGTCAGAAGAGGGGTGCAGGGACTCTGTATCCAGCTGCAACTACTGGGTTTGATTAACTTTATCCTGGCTCTGCCCCGCGGAAGTAAGGGCTGTAAAACCATTTGGCACCAGACATGCAAATGAGAGCTGGGCTGAAGTAAGGGCTGTTACCCTTGAGGATCCCAAAAGAGGGATCAACAAATAGAAATTATTCTATTAGCGGGGGCAAAGTTCACAGGTTAACCATCGTGTCAAATCAATGAAATACAGCCTTGATCTCCTGCACAAGGGCTTTATTGTGTATAAATAAGAGTGCCCGAGCAAAGACAGCAAGTTCTTGCACTGTAACATTTGCAGCGTGCTGAAGAAAGGGAAGCTCTGTACAGATTGCAGCACAAAATGCCTCCTTTGGACATTGGCTTCATTCCTGCTTCAAAAGATTGTAAAACGTGACCTTGGAAACTTCTCATTCTCCTCATGGCCCTGCCCAGATTGGATTTCCACAGGGCATGTATTCTTTTTTTTTTTTTTTAATAAAAAGTTGGGGTCTCTAGCTAAGAAGCCTTGTCTTTGTACTTTTAATTTAGTCCATGTGACTGTCATAACATTTATGTCTTAGGAAATGAAAAATGTTTCTTCTTGAGCAAAGCCGCAGAAAGCAGCTGTTGGGTGCGTTGGCAACCTCAGGTGTGTGCAGCATGTGTCTTCTTCTGGCTCTGGTCGAAGACCATCGTCCTGAGTCCTTTATCGCTCAATCCATGGCTCTGCCAGGGAAAGAAACAGCAGAAGCCACTGCCTTTTTCATGGAAGTATTTATATTTGAATGTGTCTTTGAACACGTGCACATTCGGGGAAACTTGAAAAGCTACTTTCAAAAAGGTCCCTTGACACTCTTTTCTTCAAGATGGTGAGGTTGAAAGGGGATGGAAATGGGCGGTGAAGGATGTGTGGATGTGTCATCTGGGGTAGGCAGTAAAAGAGCCTTGTGTTTTTCCCCTCCAGATACGTGAAGTTTGTGACCCAGGGGTGATTTGAGTGTTGCCTCTGGGGAAATCAGCCCAACTGGTGGAGGTGTTTGGCAGGACCGAGCATCCTGCTGTCCCCCCAGTGGTAGGTTTGGGTCTTCCCCAGAAGAAGCGTTCCTGCTAAATGATTCATAAACCTTCCTTCTCCTGCGGAGAGGAAGCTTTCCAGATGGGCATGGGGAGAACTTTCCTTTGGTAATCCTGGAGATAACAGGTCTTGCAGCTTCACCCGGTGGTTCTTGCACAATGGCTTGCGGTCAGGCTAAAATGTCTGTTTTAGAAAGGCATCCAAGTGATGGGAGGTCAGGCAGCATTTTTCTTATCTCTTCCCCTGCTTAGTTACTCTCACTGGTCTCACTGTGTTCCTTATTGCTTCCTTCAGTTTTTTTTCCAGCCTCTGTTTCTGCTGCCAGGTTTTGGTGTGTCTGTGCTCACTTTAGTGCCTGCAAAGACCTTTGTTTGGAAAAAAAAAGAACAAACCCCACTGAATGGGTGTGAATGTTCTCCGGCAGTGGTAGCAGCTTTGTTATGGAAGGCCCTTCGGTTTTATTAGACTTTTCAACCCTCCGGTCGACTGTTAAACAAGCCGTAGCTTGTCATGGTTGACAAACCTTCGCTCTGGTCTCAGACCTAACCTACCAGTTTAAAAGGCAGTATTCTTTTGTGTGCAGGTTTCTGGGTGGGGACCACGGGCTTCTTGCAGCCTCTTTTTCCCTTCTCCCACCTCAAATAAATTAAGTTTAGTGTTAACTGTTCTGTCACTTCTAAAGGCCAAAAGGAAATGTCAGCCTGTGCTTTAGGATTTCTGCTCCCTGAAGTGCTCTGCTCCCCGCTGAGAGTGCAAGTAGGTGGGAATATGTATTTACATTAAAAACAAAGCAGCTGCACAATCACTGTCAGCAGCTGGAGATAAAATTTAGAAAGTTTTTTTTTCAGATGATTCATCCGTAATTATTTAAAAACATGTTGAATTTATTCTTAAGCTTTGGAGGAGAATTCCTGCAAGGCTGGCGCTTGCCATCCCTGATGTTTATACACCTGAGTAAATGCCTGGCTCAGCAGTTTGCTGGTGTTGAGCACTCCAGATCTAAATCCCGTCAGAGGTAAACCTTGCACACCTCTGTCTCTGCGAGCCTCTCCATCTCCAGACTGCATGGGTAAGGTGGAACCAGTCCTAGCAGTGGCTGGCACTGGGATAGCCTAGGTGCTGAGGCTCATGCTGGTTTAATAACTGTGCCAGGTGGATTTGCTCTCTGGTGGCAAGGATTGTAGCAGTTGGATGACAAAAATACACCGATGTGTCTGGTGGAGAGGTGAGAGGTGGCTGGGGAGCAGCAGCCACAGCTGAACCGTGGGCTGTGTCTGTTCTCCTCTTTATGCCCCTCCAGCAGCCTCCATGAATTATAGTGGTCCAGGGAAGAAGTGAAGTCCCTTTATGTGATCTCTGCTGCATATGACAGACTTGCAACTACCTCCTGCATTGGTCTTAGGGTGCTTTATGGTATCGTCCTTTCCCTCATGCTGCTGCAGGTGCCCATGTTTAGTGCCCACTTGGGCAAAGCTCAGTGCTTTTATTTTCAGACAAAGGTAGCCTGTGGTGTGAGGGGCATTTTTCCCTTTTTTTCTCTCACAGTGATTACCAAGAAGTTGGAAACGCACTGCACTAAATTGACTAAAAATGGTTGGGGGTTTATTGTTTTGCTGCTGATGTAGCACCCTGCCGGGCTCCCCAGCCCAGATAATATCGGTGCAGGGCAGGGCGCTTGCCCACGTGGCCAGGAGGGCAGCCCACGCTGCTGTGGGCGTCACTGCCGAGCAACCAATGCCTTCCAGTTTCATCAGGCTCAGCAAGAGGCACAGCACGGATGCATCGGCAACTGGCACTGCCTTCACTTTGCTCACTACACTGGAGCAGGGAGAGGAGAGGAAAGATCTCGGAGAATGACATTGCATCCCTGAGCCAGGCATTACCAGGGTGCCCACAGTCCGTGGGATGGTTCATCAGTCAAGCTCCATTGCACTGCTTGGATGGGAAATGAGTAAATCTGAGGAAGGCAGGAACCCCCAGAGCATGTTCTATCCTCTAGGCTGCTAAGTCCTGCTGCCTGCAGTGGCAACTTTAGCCAAGAGCTCGAGGAGGCTTTTCTGATCCTGTAGCAGTCTTGGCAGAAAGGTCAGCTGGCCCCATCTTCATCTGGTTTCCTTTCTCAATGCAGTGCTAGAGCTCCTCTCCTTAAAGCTGACTATCCCTCGACTTGTGTTGGGCACTTGGTCTTGGAGAGGTGGCTTGTTAGAGCTGTAGTGAGCCAGTAGCCCACCAATTTTATGGTAAAGATGCTGGCCTTGCAGTCCTCCAGTGATTGCCCACAGCACTTTCACTTGCTCAGAAGGGTAGATGTATCCTGCAGCTCCCTGAATTTGCCTCCCCAGTAGTAGGATAGACTTTGTGAGGCAGCAGTTCCTTAGACTCAGCAAGGTCACCTGGGTTTTGGTCATTGTCAGTGACGCCCTGAGTCAGCTTTTTAGGGGTTGCTACCTTTCTCACCTCATGTAGATTCTTCTGTCTGGAGACATCAACCACATTGCCAGCAGTCAAGCTAGGAGCAACCCTTTTTCTTTGTTAATTGCTGCCCGTGGCTTGGCACCAGAGACGACAGAAACCCTCCCAGGTAGCCCATCTTGGGCTGTGGACTTGGGTGTAGTGTATTGCCTCAGGTGGTACAGAGTGTAATCCTCTTACTTCCCAGTTTTGGAAATCGTCCTGGAAGTCTGAACTGAAGAAAGAGGGTGGGACTGGAGCCAAACCTCTCGTTCCAGATGGGACAGTAGTGGCAGGAACACGTATTGTCCACAAAGGTGTTGCCAAGCCACAGAAAGCAATTAGCAGGGAAGAAAAATGTGCTTCCTTTAAAATCTACATTTTAAAAGTAGTTTTTCCTCTTTGAATGGGATTCACACACATTGATAGGCCAAGCAGGCAACATCAGTATCGCAAGGGCAAGCATCTGAAATTATCTAACTCGTGTAGGTAGCAACTTAATGAAATAGGCGGGTTTGTCAAACAGGATTGCAGCCAGTCCTGAGAGGTAACTGAGCACGGACTGGGTTTATAACATTGGGTTACTCTGCCTTTGGCACAGAGGACAAGTAGAGCACCCCTGGAGTACAGCAGAGGGGTTGTTGCCAGTGTATTTGTGGTGGGCATAGAGTTTGAAAAGAAATGTTGCCTCCTTTTTAGGGTCAGCAGTTAATGTTGCAAATCTAAACTCTGTATGAAACAGTCAATCCCTTTGGGTGCTAAAAAGGTTTCCACAAGCTCTCCCTTTCCTACATGGACCCTTCTGCACCAAGTTCCCCTCCCCAGCCGATGTTGCAGCCATGGTTTGTTTGTGCTAGGCGGCTGGATTTCCCATTTTGCTATCCCAGCGCTCAGTGCATCACTTCCCTCTGGGTTACTGTAATCAGAGTGTGAATTTGGAACCAGAGAGCAGGATTTAAGGGGTGGGAAATCCTTCTGAGGTGCTGGGGCGAGAAAGGAGATGGGCAGCATCAGAGTGGCAGTGTCACAGCAGGGAAGGAGGGGAGGACAGTGGGGAAATAACACCAGCAGTCTGTGACCTGCAGTGATCCAAGCTTGGGGAGGTGGAGTGGTGTAGGTGATAGATGATGTGGCCCCATGTTGGCTGGGGACCTGCTGACCATATGAGCTGTTTGAGGTCAGGGTGCCCTCCAAGAACTCCAAGTGCCTTATTAGTACTTCACTATCCCTCCTATTTCCGACTTCCCATAAGGACAAAACAGGTGTGTCATCTCTTGCAGAGGTGTGTTAAAGCTTGTCCCCAGCTCTTCTAAGCCCATTGTTGACTTTCCTTGGGTTAATCCTTCCTTCTTGCTCTTCCCGTGGTCCCTATGACGCAAGATCAGAAAAAGCTGTTCCAGTATCTCACCACAGCTGATCATGATTTTACTTTTCTCACTAGATTTCTTAAGACATTGATGTTCTCAGTAGGTGTCTCAGCCATGGCCACCTTACCTGGTGTGGACAGTAGTCGCAACAGAAGCTGGAGGCTGGACTGCTCTGCTCCTCATGGGGTCCCTTCCAACTAATACCTCTGTGATTTTAGTTCTCTGGAATCCTAGAATCATGGAGTGGTTTGGTTTGGAAGGGACCTTAAAGCCCATTCAGTTCTGAGCTTTATGCTACAGGCAGGGACACCTCCCACTGGATCAGGTTGCTCAAAGCCACATCCAGCCTGGCCTTGAACAGGGATGGGGCAGCTATGACTTCTCTGGGCAACATGTGCCAGTGCCCTCACCACCCTCACAGTGAAAAATTTCTTCCTAAGATCTAGTTCTTAGTTAACTGCCAAGCGTGTCCTCATCTGTCACGCGTGTGTCTGAAGCACGGCATCTGCTTCTAACCAACAACAAGCCCTGCAGGAATTCATAAGCTCTTACAGCTGAAGTAATGGCACCAACAGCTGGACTGGTGGCCAGGAGACAGGGAGGCATCACTGCAAATAGTCATGAAATACAATACAAAAGCCCTGCTCTGAGATAGAAATTTAGTTCCAGCAACCCAAACCACGTAAGCAAGGAAAAGCATTACCCCCCCCCCCCAAAAAAAAAAGCATCAGAAGTGGGGGATGAAACTGCCCCACTGTACCAGACATCTAGGCTCGATCATATCCTTGTCCGTCTATCCTCCTCTGCACTTCTAGGGGTGTTTTAAAAACTCCGGATTAAAAGGTTAATGTTTGAAAAAAGAGAAAGGTATCTTTCCTCTCAGTCATTGAATGATTTTTAATTCATTGTTTAGTCCTGGTTCTCGTGCATTGACTGCGTGGGAGCTAGAGCATTGGGTTACAAATACAGCAGGTGGCTGTTCCTTTAAAAACTACAAGGCTTAAATCAAATTATGCAGTATTAAAATGGAGTAAATTTTTTTTCAAATTACAGAAGGAATGGATTTTTTAATTGTTGTTTGCTGGTATAGGATCCCCCCATAGTTTTAAATATCTGATCAAACATCCGCTCTCCTGGTGGTGAATTCCTCTTCACAGCACAGTGACCAAAGGTCCCGCATCTCGCCTCCAAGGCCAGCGGAGGTGGGTATGGGCAGGGTGCTATTTATAGAAATCGGCAGTGATACATTCCAGGAACTCCTGCCCTGTTTTTCAGAACTGAGTTTGAAGGTTTTAAGCACAGATAGGAAAATATGTCGTCTGTGTGGATTGCTCTAAATTACCTGCAATTTGTTGGGAGTTGCCATTTCTAAGTGCTTATTGCAACTCTAGATATTTGAGGAAGCTTTTGATTATCCTGAGCTTGTAAAATGTAATTGGCTATTTCTTAATTGTTGTCCTCTGTGAAGTATAATTACCTGTAATGTAGAGCTTTTTATTTGTCAATGCCGCAAACAGGAAATCAAGAGTGTCTGATTGAGATAAGTTTGGGGACTCTGCCATGACTTGTAATTGCATCAGGTGACTTGTTTGTACTGGGACTTGTCCCTCCTGTAAAGTCCTGGAGGCCTTCAAAGAATCAAAAAACTTTAGAATCATAGAATCATGGAATGGTTTGGGTTGAAAGGGACCTTAAAGCTCGTCTCATTCCAACCCCCTGCCACGGGCAGGGACACCTCCCACTGGATCAGGGTGCTCAAGCCTCATCCAACCTGGCCTTGAACGCCTCCAGGGATGGGGCAGCCACCACTGCTCTGGGTAGCCTGGGCCAGGGCCTGCCCACCCTCACAGGAAAACATTCCTTCCTACAATGCTGGGACTGCATTTCCTGATCAAGAGCCCCTCCCCAGCTTTCCCAGAGCCCCTTTCAGCACTGGAAGCTGCTCTAAGGTCTCCCCAGAGCCTTTTCTTCTCCAAGCTGAAAAACCCAAACTCTCCCAGCCTGTCCTTGGGCGGGAGGTGCTCACGCCCTCGGATCATGTCCGTGGCCTCATCTGGACTTGCTCCAACAGATCCACGTCTTTGTCTTGTTGTGCATAAGTCTGGTTTATTCTTTTCTAAAAGACTCTTCAGACAGCTACCTGCCTCTTAGCAATGGTGTAGTGGCGTCTCTTCACTCTGACTTATTGCATGAAGTTTCAAAAGGAATGGACTGAATTGGAATTAATTGCTTAAATGCAGATGTGGTAGAGCTTGCTGATGTTCATGAAAACCATAGATAAATCAGATAATTAAATCTTAGCAGCCTGAAGCTGGTAGATACAGAGAGTCCTAGTTCTCATGAGTGTGTGATGGTACCTGGATCTAGAGCAGAGAATTGGCCTCGAATGGCCATGCTGAACTTGGATCTGCTGTGGACTAGAACGATCTCTTGTCCCAGTCATACATGTCTGCACAGGGAATTGGCCCTTGTCTCTCATTTACTGCTGCTACTCAGCTGCCCTTGACCCAACTGTGCTGGCATTCCTCTAGGACCAGGGGAATGTGGGTCTGGGATGCTGGGGTGACTTGGTTAGGGGTGTGTTTTATGGCCAAGGTCTACCTGTAAACTTGTCTCCCTGGGTTCATCTCATTCTTGCTCGTGCTGAAACTGTCAGTCTCCATCTTACCAAGCTGCATCTGTCCTTGGTGGGGCGTTAAACATTATTACTTCATTGAACTTGGACCTTATTGGGGATTTCTTTGTTGTAGTTCTGTGTGGGTTTTATGTTTTACAGCAGCAATAGACGTCTCAGGCTGCATATGTTTGTCCCTCCTTCATCTCTACCCGGGCTAGGCTGCGTGAGCCCAAGCACAGCTCTGGGGAGAGGCTGAGGAAGATGTAACGTAGATCAATGCAGTGAGTCTGAGGTTTTACATTCAGTGTAAGTGGGTGGTGAGGTGTAAACGGAAAATGAAAAGCCCTCTCATTGCCTGCTGCAGCCCTGGGAGATGCTGTGCCAAGTCAAGCCCGTTTACAAATTCTGCTCCCATACCTGAGGGTTTCCAGAACTTTTGTGTACAAGTGTTTTCCTTACATGTGGTCTATAAGTTTAAATGTCCTCCTTGCTGTGCCCTTAGAGCATGGACTTAGAGGCAAGAGCCACCTGGGAGTGTCCTCCAGGAGCGCCTGCCTGATGCTTGATGCTGCCGCACAAAAGTGGCAACAGCACAACCTTCCTTTGGAGGAACGTCCTAAAAACAAAACCTTAAAATAAAACCCCTCTTCTTGCTAAACTAGCTCTCTGCAAACATAGAATTATTTAGTTTTATTTTTGCTCTTTTGATGGAGAACTGGTGCCGAACAGTTCTCGGGGAGAGTGGTGAGTCAGCTCGCCCAACAGTGACTCTATTGATAGATGGAAGGAGTGGCGCTGAAGTCTGTCTAGTCATTGTTGGTGCTTGGCTGGGGCGCCGGGGGCTCTGAGGGCAGGCTCAAACACCTTTCGCCAGCCTTAGGAGATCAAACGCTATGAGTCAGGCTGCAGAAAATCATGATAGGATCCAAATTAATTACTTTTTTTTTTTTTTTAATAAGCCCAGTTTTGAAAGCAGGAAGGGAAGGACATGCATGCATCAGGGTGTGTGGGACCCGCCAGCTCGTGTCTCGCTGCAAGTTGACTTTTCTTTTGCCTCTCAAGCTGTTCCAGTGGAAACTCTGCCCCTGCTCTGCTGCAAAGTGATGGAGCTACCAATTTTTTCCTGTCATGATAGCCTCTCGTCTTTCACCTTTCTGTGTAAGGACATGAAGCAGAACTGGAAAATAAACACTTAGCACTGACACATCACTCTTACGTAGCCTATCTTCTGGTTATTTTTCAATTAAAAATGCATGCAAGCTAGAAAACATTTCAAGAGGGCCTTTAATTCATTGTGATTTATGTGCAGTTTTGATCAAAGTGGGAGAGGCAGGGGATGAAGTGATGGTGAGAAGTGTGGCTGTGCTGCAGACCTACCAACAGCTTCCCCTTCTGGATTTTCCCATCTCCTTTTCCCAAGTTACAGCTTGCTGCCAAAATGGGAGAACCACATCCACAAAGCCCACGGCTTCCAACAGAGCCTTGTCTATAAACTGAACTTTAAAAGGTCATGGGTGTGAAGGACCATATCCTATTCATGCAGCAGCTCTTCATGCCAGCACTGGTATCCCATGCTGTGCCTTAGGTTGGTATCATCTCCAGGGCAAGAGAGGGTTACAGTGGGTACTGGAAGGCCTCAGAGTTTGCTTTGGTCTGTTAAATGCAAATGCTAAACACTTCGCCACCCCAGGCCATGCTGCCCCGAGCTTTCTTCAGGTGCTCTGAACACACAGTGTTCACCTCCCATCTCACCAGGCACCAGGCGCTGGCCAATTTTCAGCATAACGCACCATCTCAACTATTTTATTGCTTAATTTAGGCCATAAAGTCCCTTTGATGTGTTGTGTAATGCAACGTTCATTCTGAAAAAGTGGGTGGAGTAGCTTTATGGTATTATAAAAATAAATAAAATGCCTGGCAGGATTTTGAAACCACATGGTCATTCCTCCTCTCTCTGCAGATAAGTTGATTGTTGAGAGAGAAATCTTGCTTAATATCTAACTTTGGGTGATTTATTTCTCCAGAGTCCTTTCATCTCCAGCATGTATTGGGTTATCTGCGACTTCTAATCTGATTGTTTTAAGTGTGATCAAAGAAACCAAGAGAATGCGCTCTGTTTTCCCACTGTATGAACAGAATGCTGTTTGTACAGTGCATTACATCACCTGTTCCTGCTGCTCCCGACTCCTGCACCAAATGGCTGCGGTATAAATAGAAAACAGAATGGACTTGTAGGGGGTGATGAAATCCATTCCACAGAGTTAACTCAACGAATGCTTTCTTTACTCCTGACACTCTACCTCGGCACAGAACACCACCACCATCAGGAAATGTTCAAAATAACTTTCTTGTGCCAGGTATCGAGCTGGCTTTTGGCAGGGTCGAGGAACCGCACCAAAAATCCATGGGAGGTGGCAGGCAAGGAGATTGCTGGTGTTGAAATTGCTGGGATTCTTTCCAAGCTGTGCAGAGAAAGAGTTTGGCCTTGTGTCGGAGTTGTGGTGGTGTTCTAGCTGTGATGGTCCACAGGCTAGGTCTGCTTGGAGAGGTGGTCATCCTCCTTACCTGGGCTTGGTGCTGCATAGAATCACCGGGTTGGAAAAGACCCACCAGATCATTGAGTCCAGCCATTCCCATCAAAACACTAAACCATGTCCTCAGCGCCTCATCCACCCATCCTATAAAACCCTCCTGGGGAGGTGACTCAACCCCCTCCCTGGGCAGCCTGTTCCAATGCCCAATGACCTTGTGTGTGAAAAACTTTTTCCTAATGTTCAGCCTAAGCCTCCCCTGGAGGAGCTTGAGGCCGTTCCCTCTCATCCTCTCCTCTGTCACTTGGGAGAAGAGCCCAGCTCTCTCCACTCCACAACCTCCTTTCAGGAAGCTGCAGAGGGCAGTGAGGTTGCCATCCCAAAGAATCTCCTCTTGTCGAAAGCAGCTTGCTTGCGGAAGGTCTGGAGGAGGTAGATCCTGGGTATACGCTGGGTTGTTGCTCCAGGATGCAAATTGTGGATTTCTGGGGGAGAGGTGCTGAGGAGCAGCTCTGATCCGTGACGGAGGCCTGGGAGCTGCCTTTCTCTGTTTGATCTTTAAAATCCCCAGTTCAAGAAAGGGTGTTTATTTTCTGACACGTCTTAACACTTCACCACCACATAACCTCAACGCTTCATGGAGTTCAGCTATCCTCTCTGCAGATTTGCCACGTCTCCCCCACCAGCCTCTACTGGCCTCTTTGGGGGCACCGAGCAGCATTTTCACTCTAATTATCTAATCGATTAACATATTTAACTTGGAACATTTGTTCTCAGCCTGCGTTTGACTTTCAGTTTCTTGCTTCTTTTGCAGACCAGGAGGGTAATCTGAGGGCGTGAAAGCTCGCTTGCCAGCTTTTCCAAGCTGTAGCTCTTGGATTTAAAATAAAAATCCCAAACCTCTCTCCTTTACTGACCTTGCGTCGACACACCTACAGGCCCTCAGGAAAATCCCACCCTGGGTAAATAGCTCACTTCTTTATTCAGAGGAGAGCTGCCATGCACCGAAGGGTCAGGGAAAATCATTTGGGAGATAAGTGGTGGTTTTATCTTAAGTAATTAGTCCTTGTTGGATTGGTTTTAAATTTTCTAATTGGTTTGGAGGTCGATTTGATGCAGCATTTGATTGCTGTAGGATTACTGAGCTTGCAAAAATGGCTAAAACTTCTCTCCCTACCTCGTCCTGCCCCTGTCACCCGCTGGCTGGGAGGCAGGAAGCCACCAGCATTTCTGACGTGCCATTCCGGAGGGATGAGCTTAGGACTGCTATCTCCCCCATCAAGCCTCTGGGTAGGGGCGATCTGGTACACATAAAGGTTTTGCCCATCTATCATGAAGCTGCTGGCAGGTTTTCTGTCTCTGTATCCCCCAGGCTGAAGGAGCAGAAAGGAAGCAGGGAGAAGACTGAAGCATGGAGATTTCCCTTTGGATGTTGTTGCTGTGCAGATTAGGGTCAGGATCAGCATGGTTTCAGCAGTGCCAACTGCTCAGGTTTCTTCCTTGCTGCAGCCATCACCCCATGCGTTGGGGAATTGTCTTTCTCAAAGCAAATTGAGCTGCTCTGCAATTTCTTAACAGTGGATTATAGGAAAGTGATTTTGTCCTTCTGCCTTGGAAGTTGTGCGGCACCAACATGGGATTGACTGAATTACGAGGTGTTCAACACTAGGTTGGATGGGTCTTTGAGCGACCTGATCCAGTAGAAGGTGGCCCTGCCCATGGCGGGGGGATTGGAACTGAATAGTCTTTAACAACATCCCTTCCAACCCAACCCATTCTATGATTCTGTGAATCGAAGCTTCCCTGTTGGGTGCTGAGCAGTTGGAACGACTGTGTGGTTATCTGGCCTTGTTCTACCACTGCTGGCCAGAATGGCAATGCCGAAACGGTGACGCCAATCTCACTCTCCAGACGCTCACCAGCAGCACAGTGTTGCACACGTCAAGGTCACATTGCAAAGGTTGCTGTAGCCGAACCACTTCTTGTTTATGGTTTGTGTAGTGGTGGTGTTTGGAGGACCCTACTCTCTTAGCTATGGGGGTGAAATATCATGGTTTGTGTTAGGATGGAGGATTTTCCAACCCTCAAGGAACAACATCATCTTCAGTGAAGTTTCATCTTCCGTCTGGTGTGGCTGGATGTCAGGCAGGGGCGCCCATCCACAGCAGCTGGGAAGCTCCTCTGTCTCTGAGCCCTTGTGGGGGAAAGAGCTGAATTCCGGGGTGTGGACTGATGAAATGAGTTCAGCTCACACTGTGGCAGTTTTATTGCTGCTATTGCAGATCCTAGAGGCGACCGGTTGGACTCTGAGTTGATAGACCAGTGCTAAAACAAGCTTCATCTGTTTGAACTCAGCCACTTGGATATGAGAGTTGAATCTGTGCAGCGCTCCTTCCAGAGCAGAAATCTGTATTTCAGTGTGACACACTACTAGGATTTTTTTTCCCCACAACTGCCTTATGCAAAAGCATTTAACGAGTTGCTTCAAAAGCATCCAGAGGTGTGAATTACAGCTGATGTAATTAATTTGTGTCTGTGGGCCTGGCCCCCTGCGGTCTAGGTGGCATGTTGTTGGGCTGGCAGTTAAGAAGAACAAAAGTCTAATCTTGGAGAAGATTAAGAATTATTTGACAAAGGTTAAGCCAGAGAGCTGCTGCCTTATCATTTGTACCAGTGTCCTGTGGCAAATCTGTAATTTAAGCCATGAACAGTAGGCAGGCTGCTCCTCATGCTGACTTTAAAGCAGCAGCATCTCTGCTCACCTACCTGGTTGTTTTGCAAAGCAAAAAAATGGTTAGGCATAAAAGATGACTGGGGCACCTCGAGATCCAAAAGTCACTGCAGGGGTGCCCGTTGCAAGGACATTCAGAGCCGGAGCCCGCTGGGTGACTTTTGAAGTCTCTCCTTCCCAAACCCACCTCCATGCTGTCCCCGTGTCTCTTTTGCTCATCTCATCCTTCTCACCCTGGGGTGAGTGAACAGCATAAACACCGTGCATCGCCTGAGCGCTGCAAGGAGAGCGGAGGATAAAACGAGGAGAGAGGCAGACAGACCAACAGGCAGCTCCAAAAGAGGGAAGCCAGCCTTGCCTTTCCCGCGGGCTGCCATGGCGTGCTGAGCCCCAGCCCGGCTGCAGCAGGATTTAGTCCCAGCACACTTCCAGCCAGCATGTCGTGGCAAGTTTCCTCAAGCAGCAGTTTCCACTTTTCCTCTTCAGTGCCTATTGTTTTGTTATTTGGGGAGCTGGAATCCGTGATCGAGGTTGAAATGTGGTTAGCATTAGCTTGTGACAGAACATGGAGTTCTTTTCCCTTTCAGATTGGTCTGAGCCCGCCGTATATCTACCCCTGGATAGCTTGAGGGGTCCGCACCTCTCCTGTGATCCACACGTTGTGTGTAGTGTGGGATGACCATCACATTTAGTCTCAGCAGAGCTGCAGACTGCTAGCTTGGGCTAGGTTGGTCAGAGGATCACTTGATCGCAAGTGAGGTTCCAAAAGAGGTGGAGGCAGGCTGAGTGCTGATGGTTTCGATTTAGCCATTTAATACACAGCATCAGGAATAGGTTATGTTTGCAATTATTTTGATTTTAATCTAATGTGTTAATAACGTGAGGCTCTTCAGATGAAACTGTATTTCCAAGTTGCTCTAAGTATTCGCTAGCGTAGTAAGTTGAAGACATATGTGAAGGAAAGGGCCATCTGATGAGCTGCTATTGTTCTCTTAATTCAACCCATCCCATTTGGGCCACTCTGCCTGAATGGCTTTGTGTTTGCTAATAAAATCATGCTATGTTCCCTGCAACACGTGTTCTGCATGTCCCAGCTCATCATCAGCAGCAAAACCTTATTTAATAGGTTTATGTTACCTTCTCGCCTGTGGCTTCTTTTAGAGACACCAGGACTTCCAGAGTTGGCCTTGGCATGCTTGAGCACACAGGGGTGGCTTTGGGAGTTGCCATAACACTGTTTCTGGCCCATCTTTCCCCTTTCCCTCGCTATCTTGTTGCTGCCTGCGTGGCTTATTAGCGAGCATGTGTACCTTTTCACCCAAAGGGTGGTGTGTTAGCACATTGACCGCTGGAATAGAAATATAAAAGTCCTCCTTAGACTGCATCCTCTGACTTCTCCCCAAAATGTTTGGACAAGCTCGAGTTGCTTCTCAGGCTGGCTCAGGGAGGGTCTCAGAGCAGTGGCAGGAGCGGGTCTACTCCACAGCCCTTTTATCTGCTGAGCTTTGGAGACTGTAAGAGGTTGTGGGAAGAGATCTGCTGTTGCCTAAGCCCTGGAGAGCTGAAACCAGCCCGATGGTTTCTTTGGACAGTCTGTAAGACAGAGGGATGAAAAGCAACCTTCTGCCTTAGCACAGCATCTCAGAGGGGGCTGCTCCAAGCAGTTGGCTGGCAGTGGTCCTCCAGGAGCCAAGTCCAAGCTGGGGAGGAATCAGTATGCAGAGCAGTTTCTCCCTTTCCTCAGTGCATTGTTTTTTAAGGGCTGTAGGGTGGAGGGGATTAGACCAAGTTCTTAGAGGAGGAGAATAGCCAGCAGGGGATGGCTGGTCATTTTTGTTTCTTTTGTGGCACAAACAATCTCTGCCTTACTACTTGTAGGGGCTCATGAGCCTTTGTGATGTTTATTAGACTGAAAGATTTGAAGACCTCTGTTCTAGATAGCTCTCCAACTGAGAAGAGGAATTTAGCCACTTGTGATAGCGGGGCCAAAGAAATTACAATAAATATTTGGGAGATCTTAGTGTTTGGTATTTGTCAAGAATGGTTTAGTGTAATGAAATCTTCAGTGGAAAGGCTGGAAGTCCAGCTGAAATGACAAAGATGTGCCTGGGTCGGCGTTGGCACATCTTCCACACTTCAGGGATTAGAAGGAATTGTGTAAGAGCAGCGTAATGATCTGCAGAATTGGCTCATTTAAACTTCAGCTGCTTTTGTTTAAGAGAAGGACTTAAAATCTGAAAGTGGGTCAAAATCTTTTCTTACTCTAGAACTAAAAGTTCCACACGTTTCAGACTTTTGTTTGAAGTGATCTCTTTCCTATTCCTTTCTTGGCTGCTCAAGTTTCAGCCAAGCAGGTGACCTTGGCCTGCTATTGCTTGTCACTTGGGAAGGTGGCATTGATCAGGATCAGATAAGATTTTGTAACACCTGGTGATCACCAACGCATCCTCTCCTGCTGATCGAATCATGGTCCTTGGTCCTTTTTGAGACTCATGGAAACATTTCTCTAAGATCAGCAGCCGAGCAGGCACCGTCCTGGGAGTGTATTCACTCTTCTGGATTCTTATCTATACAGTAAATGAGTGATGTTCTAACATCACATAATAGCATAACATTCACTTCTTAGTGTGAATGTCAGCATCTATCACTTCATGAACTTGCCCTAAGCTACCAGGAAGACAGAATTCTTCCTCAGCAGTGGCCTCCTTCCCAAAAGGAAACCCAGCTCTTCATGTGCAGCGAGTGTCCTGACAGCTGTTATGACTCCATATCTCCTCAGCTTGCAGCTAGGAATAAAGCCCCCCCAGAGGTTTTTTGGTTGCAACTGCATTTCCAAAGTAAGTGAAGATTCTTCTTCCTTATCCAGAGGCAGCTACTCACAGACATGTACAGCCTCCTGATCTCCTGGGGTTGGCCTCAGTCAAGGAAATGTGCAGGTATTCCTTTGTCCCAACCTGTTCCCTAACTTTTCCCATAGAATAAACCCTAAGGGGGGAGATTTCCAAGGTTAGTGTCGAGAAATAGCTGCTTGGGAAAGCTCATTTCCTTTCTACTGGAGAAAGAAGCCTGATTAATTATTCTGATGGCTCATCTGGACTGAGATAGACTTCTGAGAGCAGTTGCGAGGTGGAAGATTTGGAGGTCAGGAATTATGGCCTTTTGGCAGGCAATCCCACCAGGCAGTCTACTTGGTGCTCACAGGCAAGTAATGGAAGTGATCCTGCACGTGGAGGATCTCCACAAGTCACCAACAATCACCCTCTACTCCACTCTTGTGAGACCCCAGCTGGAGTACTGTGTGCAGTTCTGGAATCCCCAATGTAAGAAGGATATGGAAGTGTTGGAATGGGGCCAGAGGAGACCACAAAGATGATCAGAGGGCTGGAGCATCTCTGCTGTGAGGACGGGCTGAGAGAGTTGGGGTTCAGCCTGGAGAAGAGAAGCTTTGGGGACACCTTAAGGTGTGCAGTACTGAAAGGGGCTACAGGAAAGCTGAGAAGAGGCTTTTTACAAGGGCCTATAGTGGTAGGATGAGGAGGAGTGCCTTTAAATTGGAAGGGAGAAGATTTAGATCAGACATTAGGGAGAAATTCTTTGTGATGAGGGTGGGGAGGCCCTGGCCCAGGTTACCCAGAGAAGTGGTGGCTGCCCCATTCCTGGAGGTGTTCAAGGCCAGGCTGGATGGTGCTTGGAGCCCCTGATCCAGCGGGAGGTGTCCCTGCCCATGGCAGCAGGGAAGTTGGAACTGGATGGGCTTTAAGGTTGCTTCCTACCCAAACTGTTCCATGGTTCTATGAATTCATAATACCATTTATTATTTCCTTAAAGCTGCACAACAGACGCATGTCTGCAGCATACACAGACATCTGTTGTGATCTTGAGCAGAGAAGATGCTGCCATTGAGCAGTTGCTGTGTTAGCAACATGCACGCACAAAACAGACGAGTCTCTCTTTGCTCACTTACTTGCGTTGTGAAGCATTGTCCTGCAGATCTACACATAGTCCAGAAGGATCAGTCCTAGAATAGGAACTGCTGGCAAATATTGTTCTCTCCCCTGGATCTGTTGAGGTCCTGGCAGCAAAGGTTGGCAGTGGAGTCTCTCTGCTGTCACGTTGCGTCACGCAAGAGCCTCCCAACTGCAGATGCAAATGTGCAGGCTCAGAACTTGGTGTCACAAGCTCCTGCATGTTTTGATTAATTCATCTACGGGTTTCACACACAGGTTTGGGGATGGGTGGTTTCATCAACTTGACAATCGAAATGTGTGCCAAGGATATTCTGACTCACGTTACAAGACTCGTCGTAGCTTTGCAGGGGGGATTTAAAGCAATGCTAAAATATCTCTCATTTACCATACAGGCAGAGCTGCTGGTGGTGGCTGTAGTCACGATTGCCTAACACTTCCCATTATATAAAACTTTGTTGTAGTTGCTCATATCTTTATCAGACTGTGTTCTTTGGTGTTCTTCCACACTGGGATTCTGCCTGAGGCTGAATTATTTTGGCAAATTTTAGCAAAAACAGAGCGGGAGGAAATAACATTGTTTTGCTCATGTCAGAGTCTTACAATTTACTTTTCATTGATAACCTTCCAGCTTTCTGACTTTGAAGTGAGGGTGTATCGTTTGGCAAGGGGAATGCTGGAGGTGGGAGGAACGTAGCGGCAGCTTGAACATGCTTCATGCTGTCCATGTGAGAATCTGTCCAACTTGATTAAATTATCAGCTTAGGAGACTTGCACGAGCTCTATAGTAGATGGTTTAAAGTTTTGGCAGCCAGAGCACCTGAAAAGTGGATTTGCTCTGATGATGCTCATGGCTAAGACTTCAGAGACTGGAAGCTGCAGTTCTTGTTGCTGATGGTCATAGAATCATGGAATAGTTTGGGTTGGAAGGGACCCTAAAGCCCATCCAGTTCCAACTTCCCTGCTGTGGGCAGGGACATCTCCAACTGGATCAGAGGCTCCAAGCCCCTTCCAGCCTGGCCTTGAACACCTCCAGGGATGGGGCAGCCACGACTTCTCTGGGCAACGGCCTCCCTACCCTCACAGAAAAACATTTCTTCTTAATATCTAAACTAAATCTCCTCTCTTTCAGCTCAAAATTATAATGGTGGTGGACTCTCTGATGCTTATCATTAGGTGAGCTGGCTCTCTTCTCACATCCTCCAGCAAAGGCACTCAGCAGAAAAAGGGGTTTTGGAGCAGTGACAGGGAGGAGGGTGAGATCCTCCTGCAGTGTGCAGGTGATCTTGGAACTAGTAGGAGACACTGTGCAGGGTGTTAAAACTGGAAGGGGGTTTTCCAGTCTTCCCAGAGTTTTCAGGTGCTGTAGCTAAAGCTGCCTGTTCAGCCTTAGTTCAAGCAAAAGGAAGATACTGCTGACTCTCTAATCTCAGCCAGTTTTAATAACCAGATAAAATTACTTTTTTGTGCAAATGAGTGGCAGGTTAGAGGAGAGAAATCCTGTTTGCCTCCAAGGAGCAGAGCTGTGAGATGACCCTAACTGGATCATTGAAACCATATAGCCTAAGGGAGAGAGGGGCTAGGGATGAGGCAGGCAAGGGATGATGCAAACCTGATTGATGGGTTCAACAAGGCTGAGTGCCAGGCCCTGCAGCTGAGCCGCAACAACCCCATGCAGCTCCAGGCTTGGGGAAGAGTGGCTGGAAAGTTGTCTGGCAAAAAAGGACCTGAGAGTGCTGGTTGACCATAGCTGAACATGATCCAGGTGGGCAAGAAGGCCACCAGCATCCTGGCTTGGATCAGCCATGGGGTGGCCAGCAGGAGCAGGGTACGGATTGTCCCCCAGTGCTTGGCACTGGTTAGGCTGCATTGCAAATTCTGTGCTGAGATTTGGGCCCCTTGTGGCAAACAAGATATTGAGGGGCTAGAGCGTGTCCAGAGAAGGGGAGCAGAGCTGGGGAAGGGTCTGGAGAACAAGTCTTATGAGGAATGGCTGAGGGAACTGGGGTTGTTTAGCCTGGAGAGAGGAGGGGAGACTTCATTGCTCCCTGCAGCTCCCAGAAAGGAGATTGGAGTGAGGTGGATCCTGGGCTCTGCTCCCAAGTAACAAATGAGACAACGAGAAGAAATGTCCTCAAGTTGCACCAGGGGAGGTTTAGATTGTATACTAGGAAAAATTTCTTCATAGAAAGCAATCCTAAGCCCTGGCAGAGGCTGCCCAGGGCAGTGGTGGAGTCCCCATCTCTGGAGGATTTAACAGATGTGTGGATGTTGTGCTTAGGGACATGGTTTAGTGGTGCAGTTGGCAGTGTTAGGGGAAGTATTGGAGTCGGTCTTAAAGGTCTTTTCCAGCATACACGGTTCTGTGATGCACGAGGCTGTCGCCGGGAGGTCCGTAAGTTTCGCTGCTCTTGTAGCTACTTGTTGACCGGTGATGATGGACTCTTTCTCCAGGACTCCTGCTTGCTCAGTGTCTGGGTTGGCTGGTGCTGGGGAACTAATGGAGCAGGTAGGAAAGAAGGTGCACAAGGTACCTGCATTATTTAAAAGGCCTTGCAGTGGGAGAGGCAGAAGATGCAAGCAGAAGAACACAGGTGCTTCCACGCTGGTTTTTACCCAAGACATCCTGTAAGACAGCTCTTCTCCCTGGGAGAGAGGGTCATGCATAGTGTGGCACAGATGCATTATGTTTGGGGCATGCAGATGGGCTCCCGTGTTTCACAGCTCTTGTGCTCCAGGCCCTGCACAGAAAACAGCATTTTTCCTTCACCTGCAGGATTTGTTTCTAATTAAGGCAGCTGGGATAGTAGCAGCATGTGGCAGCGGGTCAGACTGGCCATGGTGCTCCGCTCGGCTCCAGTCTCTGCTTGCTGTAGAAGAAAACAGTGACGGCAACACATCATGTCAACTGGCGGTGACTTGGGGCTCATCTGAAATGCAGAATTAAACCAGGCCTCACAACTGGGGCTCCAAAAATGTGACTTTTGCAATGGACCCATGCTAACTTTGGTGTCTGGGAAGGTTTCAGCTGGAGCTGAAACTTCTGTTTGCGTTTGAGGCAATTTTAAGATCTCTTCTCCATGGCGGTTTTCTGCTGAGATCTGTCCACAGCCTTGTCGTTATTCAGAGCACTTAGAGTCTCTCCACATCCTCCTGTTTTCACTAGTTATCACAGTGTTTTGGGGGCCTCCCTCCCCTGCTGGATTCGGTTGAGTGTCAGCAAATGCCTTGCACTTGGAATTTCTGGAGGGGGTAAAAAGAGATTGACGGGAGCAGGAAGAGTTTGATCACCTGGGCTTCTGTCATTAAGAAATTGAGGTAAACTAAACAAAGTGGCTAATTTATTTAGAACGAAAGGCACTTTGCTTGCATTGTCACTTATTTTTCCTAAATGGAACAGTCAACTGTTTTTAATTGTATAAAGATATGTAGGAATGGAGCGAGAGTTCAAATAGCTCTTTTACAGCGCTTTAAAAAGGCATGGTACTTCATATATATCCCGGCAATAATGCATACCAGATGAAAAGATACTGTGGAATTTGTGTAATAAAGGTAAAAGCCCATATATCTGCCTCTTCTAATGGATGAGAACCAAAACAGAAAAATTCTGCAAGGCAAAACTAGCACCAAACCCCAGCACAATTCTTGGAGTCAGTCTTCTCTTGCTGTAAAGTGCATGGAGAAAAAACAAGCACAGAACTTCCCTGAGCAGCAGTGAACACAGTAAGAGGATAGAGCCTCCCAACGGCTGCCCTAATGCTCTCGTGCTGAAGTAGAAGGTATTTCATCTCCCCTCTGGGCTGGAATTGTCTGTAAGCAGTTCCTTATATTTTTTTGTTCCTTCCTCTGCCTCCTTTAGCTGGTTTTCACTACATTTTAATATCCATTTAAATGAGGTGAGCTGGTTCTTGCACCTTGAACTATTTAGTGAACGCCTCTGGAGATATTGTCACCTTCAGGAGTGGAGCGTGCCCAGTGGGATTCTTCTACTTATGGCTAAGGTGTACGACATAAGTCAAGATTGCTAACCAACCTGTGCTGGCTTCAGGTGCTGACCTCCTCCTTTCTCACTGCTGAATTCTGTGCTCTTGGTTGGCCAGTCAGCCACTGAATTTAGATCTGTTTATAAAAGTACAGCCACAAGAAACTGGAATCTGAACCCACTCATTTCCTTGATCATTTTTGAAGGTAGCTTCATGTGGCTTCAACACAGCTATTGGTGGTTTTGATTCCAGCTCTTGCTTGGAGATAACATGGTTAGGTGACTGTCCCAAAACTAGGGCTATGAATGAAGCCTTCTTCATTCCACACAACTTGAGGAAAAGTTACTTTTTTAAAAGGAAGACTGACTGTAGCACCTTTGCAAGACTAACCTCACTCTGCATACCTATTTTGTGGGGACTGCAGTGAGTAATTTGCTGTTTGATTCTTAAAAGTGGGAAAAAGGATATAGGAGAGCCAGAATCCTTTTTTCACAGCATCTGTCTCCCTTATAAACAGTTTCTGTGTGGTTTATTCATTCTGGTTGTTGTTATTATGGTTCTTACGGGGATTTGTCATTGCTGTCAAGCTCTGAAGGATATTGGCAGAAGGACACCCTCATCCTGTACCAACCACTGCGTTATATCAGCCAGGTCAGCCTGAGGTAAGAAGGCAACGTGAGATTACAGGCTCCCAGCAGAGACCAGGAACATGAGTTATGATTTATAGATTTATTGCGATGCCAACATCTCTTCAGACCTGAGCAGAAAATCCTAGAGCAAGTTTAACAGCTTTTTTGCAGCTTGCCAGCATTTTGTTGATACAGGCTGCTGTTTGTTAATGTGATCCAACAAGTATCCTTTAATGACCCCTTTTGGGGAGCTTGTGCGACTCCAGAGAACTGCTAGAGAAGCTCTGTGTTGGGCTGCTGTACTTCTGAGACCCGCTTATCTGTCATGTTTGCAGTCAACTGATGCTTGTGAACTCCTGCTCATTATGAAGTACTGATTGGAGGCAGAAGTTTTTGGGGTGGGAGGTAGGGTTGTGATGTTCTTCTTTCCTGTCCTGATCTAATGGTCTCTTGACTTTTAGCTCAAATGTGTTCCCTAGACAGAAGTAAAGTTAAATAAGGCTTTGCAGGAAATTTTAATGTGAAGGTATGAAACGTCTTTGTGAAGGTCTTTTGCTCAACCAAGTTGTTTTTTCATGTGCTGCCAATGTCTGATCCTACTTCTTGACCTTTAATATACACGGAGAGAGAAGATTAGGATGTTTCTAATCAGCTGAATCTCCCCTCTGGGAGCACTATTAAATCCTGACTCTCAGCTTTATCTCTGCCAGGTCTTGCCAGCCCTCTGTGTTTTTGGTTTTGTTACCAGCTGAGGTCAGAGTTCGGTCACCTCAAAGGTCCTTGTTCAATTGGAGAAGTTTCTTGTATCCTTTCTGTAGGAGTTAAGACACCAGCTAGTGACTGTGCTTGGAGGCAGACCTTTTCGTTTCATGTGCTTTGGTGTGGCAGACCTCATTCAGTGAAAGGAAGTCTTTATTCGTGCAGGATTATTGCTTGGGGTCCCTCAGTAATCCTATACACCTCATCATTAGTAGAGCTTCCTCAAAGGTCTTTGGGAACAAGCCTGGGTGGTTTTGAGGCACCGAGGTGTTCAAAATACTACAGCAACTGTTTTTTTCTGCCACTGGGATTTGTAATTCCGTTAAAACACCAAGTTTGTTGGCAATAAATTGGTAATGAGTATTGAGTTTCATTCTGTTGTTTCGATGAGGATTTGAGTGAAGCAGTCGTGGAGCTCAGCCTACGTGACATGGCCCAGTGGTAGAAGCAAGCAGTTTAATGTCAAAGCTGTGACCAGCCTTTATCAAATGGAACCCCCTTGAGCTATGTATCTTCCCCTTCTTTTCAGCCATCAACACCACCACTGTTGCGATGTAAGTACTGGGATATTTACTGCTGAAAGCAGTACAGACAGCGGATTGCAGCGCTGAGGTATGTGCCCTCCTGAGAAGCTTCAGTGGTCTGAGGAAGGACTGAGCCAAGAACATGTAGGTGTCCCTGTCCCATCCCATGTTCTTGAATGCTCCAGGTGCTCTGCAGGTACATAGGAAGGAGGGTTTTCTCTGGAGGCAAAACTGGATGCTTTGTTCCCATCCAAAAATGTACTCATCTTACAGGCCCTGGTCTGAAGTTACTGAGCTTGCGGAGAAATCTGCTTGTAATTTCTTTCTTGTAAGCCCTTTTTTGTTGAGCAGAAATTTTGGCAAAGGCAAGTTGTGGCACTGGAGAATCCCCGGTTCTGCCTGGTTATACCAGGCTTCTTCAGATCTTTCCTTGGAACGAGCAGGCAAGAGGAAATACTTTCCATTTCATAGAAGCACGGACAAGCAGTGTCGCTTCAGAGAAGAAAAGCGGCAGACGGAGTTACAGCGCTGATCCTGCTAGCCAAAAGCATGCTCTTGCCTTTATTCAATCATTCCTGGAACACAGTGTTCTTATTGTATTCCTCCTCACCCCGCTCAGCGCCTCTCCTTGGGCTCGGGACTCGGAGATACCCCGACCACAATGCTGCTGGGTTTGGAGAAGTTCAAATGAACATCAAGCGCATCGTGGAAACGAACCCTCTCCCGACGTTAGGTAAACGTGTTTTCTGCAAACCTGGATCCCGTTAGAAGGGTTCCCGCTGTCTGGAAAACAAAGCACTCGTTTGCCTGGTTTAGTCATTAAGTAAATTTGTGGTTTGGTTGAGACAAAAAATAATGAAGAAAAGCTGTTGAAATTCCAGGATTAATTTGGTAGTTTGCAGGCAGTGGTGTTTCTAAGCAGAGCTGCTGCCTTCTTTCGGTTATGAGCTGAGCCAGGTATAAACCTGGGCTTCCCTCTCTCCCTGCGCCTCGAAGGCAGGCATTTGGAAGTAATTTGTTTCACGAAGGCTCTCGCCGTGCAGGCGAGGGGGATGCTCTGGGCTGGAAGCCGTGGTGCGTGGGTGTCTGCGCGGCCAGCCTGCGGCTGGGAAGCCTGGAGATGCTTTCAGCTGCTTGTTACATCTGTGGAGGGAGCAGCATCCTGGGCTGCAGGCAAGGAGGGATGGGTGCTGGCTTCCCTTGTTGGGAAGGTCAAAAGAGTGGGGGTAGAGGACTGGGGTCCCACTCTTCTGGGGGGGATTTGTTCCACGCAAACCCTTAGGCATCAGGAACACATAGGGAGCGTGCTGGAGCATGGGAACCCCAGCTTTTGGGCACACTGCAAGGCTCACATAGGCAGGTCCTGGGATTGGACAAGGTTTGTATCTATTTTAATGCAAACCACGATCTAGTAGTGCATTCGTGCTCCTTTTCTGACATCCCACTTTGTGCCTATTGTCCTGTCTGTGTTCCGGAGGTGTCAGGAGGGTTAAGTAGAAGGAGGGGATTCTACCCCTCTGTTCCTCTCTTGTGAGACCTCATCTGGAGTATTGTGTCCAGTTCTGGAATCCTCAGCTTAAGAGGAAGATGGAGCTGTTGGAACAGGTCCAGAGGAGACTACAAGGATGATCTGAGGGGTCAAGCACCTCCCATCTGAGGACAGGGTTAGAGAGTTGGGCATGTTCAGCCTGGTTTTGTAGCTTCTTAAGTCACTGCAGAGGCTTTTGGATGACGGATGGAGCCAGGCTGCTCCAAAGCATTAAGGCTCTTGTCCAGTCACAACCAATGCAGTCAAATATCTGTATATTTTATAGAAAATGTCCCAATTTAGTCTCAACCTTTCAAGAAAAAAACCACCAAAAAAAAATCTTATGGAATAAATTCAGACTGATGTGAAATGAATCTAAGCAGACACTTTATTTCAGGTAGGTGATCCGGGTGCCCTGTTAATTGATGTGTAGTCATTGTGTTGCCTATATTTTCTCTTTTATTTTAATCCATTTTGGGTGCATTAAGCTCTTAAATAGATGAGGGTTTTGGTCTTATTCCAGGGAAGATGTACTTTGTTTTTAGGAAGGACTCTGTTATATGTCGTTCATGGTGTAAATGTTGGGGTTTTCCTGTGTGGGGACAGGAGTTGGACTCGATCATCCTTGTGGGTCTCTTCCAACTCAGGATATTCCATGATTCTATGGAAACTGGATTTTCATCATTTTTATTTTAAATCTATAACTAGTGGACAGAATACAGAATTACTCTGGGGTGATGGATGAGCCCAGCCTTGCCTCTGTTGGGAAGGAGGAGCATGTTTGGAGATGCACGGGCAGATGAAATCTTTAGGGGCTTGTTCTGTGGTTTCCTTGGAAGACAGTGGTTCCATCCTGTTGTCTGAAAGGCTTTCTTAGGAAGGTCGAGGTGGCGACAGTGCAATGCAGCCGCAATATTTAACCCATGTAGTCTTTATTTGCCTCCTAAGGCAAACAATTTATTTCCTGTATTTCCGCTTGCTTCCTAGATTCTGACAAAGTCTAAATTGCTTTTCTCACCTGTAGCCTGTGATCTAAATAATTGGTTTCATAGAATCATAGAATCACCGGGTTGGAAGAGACCCATTGGATCATCGAGCCCAACCATTCCTATCAAACACTAAAACATGTCCCTCAGCACCTCGTCTACTCGTGCCTTAAACACCTCCAGGGAAGCCAAATCAACCACCTCCCTGGGCAGCCTGTTCCAATGCCCAGTGACCCTTTCCGTAAAAAACTTTGTCCTAATCTCTAGCCTAAATCTCCCCTGGCGGAGCTTGAGGCCATTCCCCCT
>WAAB01019187.1:35377-131978 GCA_013389865.1 Piaya cayana
TGTTAAACCTCATGCCGTTAGACTCAGCCCAGCGGTCCAGCCTGTTCAGATCCCTTTGCAGAGCCTCCCTGCCTTCCAGCAGATCAACACTTCCACCCAGCTTAGTGTCATCTGCAAACTTGCTAAGGGTGTACTCGATGCCTTCATCCAGGTCATTGATGAAGACATTGAACAGGGCTGGACCCAGCACTGAGCCCTGGGGACCCCACTTGTCACTGGCCTCCAGTTTCAATTAATGCCTGTACCTTAGTCCTGCCAGAGAAATAGCGTGACCTTGGGAAATGCAGAAGAGAACTTGGGAACTCAGACTGGTAGATCTTGAGTAACTGTACTTTAACACTTTACAATAATTACTGAAGCTCCCCATTAAATAATCTCTGTGTACTCCTAAAATGGAATTGAATGCCTTAGAATAAAAGAGAAGAAGAGCCCTTATCTGTACTTTTGGTAGAGTTTTTATTTATTTCCCTTCTTCCTTCAGCGTAGGAGGATGAATAAGCACGGAAGAAGATACAGATTTGCAAAGGCAAGGAGCGCTAAAGAGCGTCGTTTTTTTCATCAGCTTTTAAAAGCCAGACTATAATCATAAATTCCCTGATAGCTGGAGCATGCAGAAGGCGTCTTTAAGCATACAAGTGACAGGCTGCTGTTGCTTTTCAAACTTCAGATTTCATTTTTTTGTAAGACACAACTTTGATCTGGTTCCTTTGAATGCTCTGCAGAGTGCCGGGGCCGCCGCGCTTGCCAGCTGCAGGGCTAGAAGTGAACTTTCTTGGCAAGAGCCATCTGGAGAGCTCAAAGAACAGATTAACTTGTCCAGAATTGATGTGATCTTTGAAGAAGCTGCCCTTGCCTAGAACACATGTGATTAGCTTGACATTGGCAGTGATAAAGTTGAGATGCACAGCAGTGTCTGAGTACACGCAGTAATTGGGAAGAGTTTTAAGTGGAGCAACCCTGAGGATTTGCAATCAAATTATCAGCTAAATTCCCAGTTTAACCTCTTGAGCAGCCTTTGTGTCTTTGGTGCAGGTTAAATCCAGTCAGCAGTAAAGATTTTCAGCTTTACGTATTCATAGGTGTTTTGTTCTTGGCTCCAGAAGATACCGATGATGATGTGTTGGAGAACACTGGGAATCCTTTAGGACATTTCTAATGGTTTTATACCCAGGATGGTGTGACTTCTCTGATGGCTGTTAGTGTCATGGATTGGAAACAGGGACTTTTCTGTTCAGGTGGTGAAATAATGTAATCCTGTAAGTCGGACTTCTTGGTGGATGATGTTCCAGCCTCTTGTTTAAAGGTGACCCAGCTGCTCAGACATTGGTGTCAGAACGTGCTGTTTAAATATGCTGAGGGGATTTGCTTCGGCTCATACAGTGTAAGCTAACGGGCACCTTTTAGCCTGATTGACTGGTTGTGATAATGAAATGTGGTATTGTCCATGAAGGATGTGACAGTCACACGCTTGTTGGTGGATGTGTATGGGAAGTAAGAGAGTTCAGATAGTGCCTGGCCAGCCAGAGACTCAGTGAACTGTCATTGTGAAAGCTTTTGGTTATCTTGGGTGGAAGGGCGTAACTTTTTAAATGGAGAACTTATTTTTTTTCACACTGAATAAATGGGAGACATTACAATAATGAGCTGGAAGGATGTCTGAGCATTAGACTGTGCCCTCCTCATCACCAAGAGAATGAGACACCAAGTAAGTGTAGGGCTTATTCCTGGTTCCCCCTGCAAATATAGTTCTGGAAATGGTCACCTGTAGAAACACAGCGCTAGAGAGTTGTCAGAAGTTGCTGTGAAAAAGCAGGGTGAGAAGGCACAGGGTCAGTAGCGGGATCTTGCTGAGTGGCAACCCTGGCCTGTGGTCTGTGGGCACCGTCCCTCAGCTCAAAACCCACCTACCGAAAGAGAAAAGGAGGAATCACGTCCTGCCATGAGGCTCCTCGCCGCTGTGCGGGAGGGAAGGCATCACGGCTGCTTGACCTGCCATCAGCTGTGGTGAGAGAGCTTGAGTTTCCACAGAGCCCATTTGGGGCTCTTTCTTGGGATTTGCCAACATCTTCACATCTCTTGCAGCTTGGAGCTTTCCAAGGCAACTTATGACGCTTGGGTGGTTATCAGCAGCCTCATGGCTCAAGCTGTTCTAGAAGATGGGATTTCTCCATGTTAAAACCAAGCTGCCAAACCATGGTGACCAAGGCTTTGGAATATGTCATGGGAGGAAGGCTTCTAAAAATGCTGTTGGGGGGGAGCGTAAGCACAGTGTGTTGGGGTTTTGTGGTTGTCAGCTTCAGGAGTCTTTCTCTCTCAGGTTTAGTAATCTAGTGTCTCAAACTGCTGCTTCCTTGAGAGTGCAGTGGTTTGGAGGTGCCTCGCCATCCCACCAGGGAGTTTGGAGATGCACTTACCTCAGGGTCAGGCAGGTGAGGGACCTTTTCAAGGGGAGACTGCTAGCCTGTCTCAGTTTTCTCATGATTTCTGTTCTTTTGAATAAAATTTTTCTCCCAGAAAATGTCAGTGTCATAAAAATTCAGTACCAGAGCTGGAGAGGATGGTAGCAATGAAACCTGATGGACCTGATCAGCTTCCTTGTTAGACTGGGAGCTGCTCCAGCCACACTGGAACTGCTAGCAGACTCGGGAAGACCATGTCTCTCAGTCCTGCCAGTGGAGCATTGTGCAACTTATTCCCTCCAGTGAAAATTTAAATTCTACAGAAATTAGGTGTCTACAAGTCTTTAATCTCCAAGGAAGTTTCCTTCTTGCCTTAGGTTTTTTTTTTTCCATGCTTGATGAAGAACATCTGTGAAGGAGGTATGTAAGTATTGAGAACCAAAGGGGGTACCTATGTGATTTGGCTGTGCAGGCAGGATCTGTGAGATCTTTCTCCTGCTGTGGATTGTGAAGGTGATGCAAAGCTTCCCCAGAGCATTCTCTTTTTGTAAAGAGTAACATGTTTGACAAAACTTGAGGACTTTGTGTCTTTAAAATTGAAGTAGCCATCAGTGGGGAGCTGCGTGAAGGAGACTGGAGATCCCAAACTGGAAGGAGAACGATGCCTTTAGGGACTCACCATGCAGTGGGAGCTCCAGCTATGGCAAGTGCACCCAACAGGACCTTACCTCTGATCTCACTTAGGTTGCAGTTCCAAGATCTGACCATGCTGATGCTCAGAGTGCTGAGTGCTGGTCTTGATTGAAGGAGTGGGAGGCTGGGGATGGGATGCAGCCGAGGCAACACGCAGAATAAGGTAGAAGGAAGCCCTAAGGAGGTGCTCGCTGGTTTTCTCTGCCAGTTTCGGCCCTTGTCAGCATTCCTAAAATTGACAGTGATCTGTGGAGGGCTCTGTGCAATGAGAAGGCAGCTGGTCACATTGACTTACTTGGGTCGCTGTGATCTCTATTATAATTGTTCCCTATGTGATTATTTTGAGGGTTGAGCAACTGAGAGCTGCAGAAGAGACGTGCAGCTTTATTTCTGCAACGTGTGAAATGTTCTGTGTTCGTTTCAAAACCGTCCGTTGCTCTTTCTGTCTCAAAGGAAAAGAAATACGGAAGTCTGCAGGAATTTTTGTGAAGTTTAACTTTAAATGCTCACCTTTCCTTTTATCGCCCTTATCAGCACACAGAGCTCACTATACGAGGGTTTTAGCTGACATTTCAAATCGCTCTGAGTGTGCCTGTATCCCTTTTAAAGCAGCCTTCCCTCCCAGATCAGAAGTGACCAATTTTTTTTGTTAGACTCCACGTTCCTTTAATGTCTTCCTCCTAATAGATGTTGAAAGCGTTCTTCAGAGGCACGGCACAAAACATTCAAATAGTGATATGAGCCAGCTGAAGAGAGTTGTCAGGGAGAGGGAACATTAGGAGAAGGATTGAATACAGATGGATTCCTCAAAAGTAATGTAACCTGTTATGATTGCTTTGAAATCCTACACCCTTTCCATCTACTTACGCTTACTGAAAGTTTACATTTGCATTGATGTACTCAAGGCAGTGCTAAAATGGAAGTAATCCCTGCTGTATACATGCTTAAGTGTATAATTTTAAGCACAACAGTTGCGACCAGACTCTTGCCTACATCCTCAGTGGGAAACCCAGAGCCGTGCAGGGCTGGGCTGCAGGAGAGCCTGTCCATCCTGATTCCTTCAGAGGGACAAGGGGCTACCCAGCACCTGTCTACTCACTCTTTGTTCCTTCAGCGATCTCAGATTTATACCCCATGGTTTCTTATAGAATCATTAAGGTTGGACTTCTAGGAGATCATCCAGTCCAACTATCATATTAACACCAAGATGCCTGCTAAACTGTGTCCCGAAGTGCCATGGCTACATGTTTTTTGAACCCCTCCAGGGATGGAGACTCCACCATTGCCCTGGGCAGCATCACCACTCTTTCAGTAAAGAAATTTTTCCCATCTGTCTTTATACCAACAAGCACAAAGGAGAAATTGATTGATCTGTGCATTTTGTTCTATGTATCATATTGCTTTCTTAATATACTGCTAGAACAATCCATGCCACTTCCAGAGAATCCCAGCAGAAGTTCCACTAGAAGTTGGTGCTGTATTTTAATTGGGTTATCCAAAAACTTCCTTGTCTTTGCCCTGAGGGAAGGTCTGAGCTAGCCGTCACTCCTGCCTCAATTTAAGAGGTTGTATCAGCCTCCATCACACAACTGTCATATTGGATTTGACAGGAGAGTTGCACTGCACAGCACTCCTGTAATGTTCAGAACTGACCATTATGCACGGAGAGGACTGGTGAAGGGCGGTTGGTAAGGGTTTCGCTTATTATACCTTATTTTTTAGGGTGAACTTGTTCAAATTATTTCCAGCCTTAAATATTTGCCCTAGAAAACTGTTGTGCAGTCTGATAGAATATAGACGTACAGTTGCTGTGGTGCACATTGCTAGTGACAGTCAAAGAGTTTGTGTGCTAGAAAACATCCATGGTGACTCGTCATCTCAAGTTGCCCCTAAGCATTCGTACCCAACCAGTTCTGTGCTGGACCTGAGCATGGAGAAACCCCGCAAGACTGTCTTGGCCTCAAGCAGCCCTGAAAAACTTCAGCCAGCTCCATTTTGGCTGCTCTTTGCAGGACTCTGCAAATACAGTGAGCTTCGTCCTCCAAGGAGAAAGAGCTTGGGGTTGTGTTGGTTTGTGGCAAGTAAGATATTGCTTTTCGCTTCACGAGAACAGGAGTGTCTTTCCAACTGACCTCATAGTGGACCTAAGTGCTCAAATCCTGTGTTCAGTTTTGGGCCCCTCACTACGAGAAGGGCAACAGAGCTGCTGAAGGGTTTAGAGCACAAGCCTTGTGAGGACCTGGGGACGTGGCGTTACTTAATGTGGAGAAAAGGAGACTTGAGGGGAGACCTTGTTCTTTTCCACAACTACCTAAAAGGAGGTTGTAGTGAGGTGGGGGTTGGTCNGTATTGACTGGTTCTGTGTCTAGGAGCAGAAGAGCAGGGTGAGTGGGGGCCCTGTGAGTGGTGTGCTATCTGAGGACTATCGCCCTATCAAATTTGGGGTTTAAAATACTTCAGTAACACATCCATCCTTGCACACGGAGTACCTGATTACACATAAATCCTGAAAATCTCCTTGTTAAATGGGTTCCTCCTAGTCCCAGTTTGTGTAGGGGCTGTCCTGCATTTATACTGCACGATTACAGAGAAACTTTTTGCTTCTCTCTCGTCCAGTGTCTTCCTCTCATCCAGTCCTTCTACCTGTGTGCTTCTCTTGGATTTCCTTGTGTTATCTCAGTGTAAACTCATCAAGGCAGAGACCGCTTTCTGTTGGCTGTAGGACTTTGACCACTGCAGCAGAGCCACAAAAGCTTTTCACATCCGAACTGGGAAGCACAGATTGCGTGGTGTGACCTCCTTGGAGGTGTTTGCTCAAGGCTCATTACAAACCACATCAACTAGGTGCTGGTTACTGAGTTACTAAATAAAAGGTCATGCTGATGAGCTTCATTGTCTGAATTAAAAGAGGACTCTGTTTTTTCAGAACTGGTAGCAGCTCTTGGAAAACCCAGGAGTTCATTTAAGTTGTCTTACAAACAGTTCTTCATGCCGAGGGGTAGTGGGGGGTTAAGTAATGTGTTGGTGGGAACGTTTCAGCTTGTTCCTCGTTCTGGCAGACAGCAAAATGACTTGCAGGGACAAGAAGATGCCCATGTGGCTTGACTATCCTGTAGTGTATCGAGCTGGAGGCACGGTCGCAGCAGTAGCTCTGCTTTGGCAATGACGGTTGGTGTGAAGAAGCTCCTGCCTGCTTGTTTCATGGGCTGCTTTGTTGTTAATGCAGGTCTCTTCATGAGCAAGGAACTCGCTGCCCAAGTAGCTGATGCAGACACTCTCTCTTCTCTCGTTTTGTTAAAGAGAAGGAGGTTGGCCTGCTTGCATGTGTACTTGAATAACCCGTCTGCAGGACAAGGCCTGTGGTTGTGTGCAAAGTAGCCTCCACAGATCCATGGCCAGATTGTTCATCGGAAAAGCCAGCGTGATTAGATGGTCCTTCCTGGTAGAATTCGCAAGCGTTTGTTGTTCCCAAGTGTGACATTTGAGGTTGGCTTTGTAAGGAGCAGCCACTTTGTGCTTTGCCGGCCTCCCTTGGCAAACATGTTGGAGTAGAGGGATATAAAAGCAAGCATAGAGTAGGTGAGCCACACTGCACATCCTTCACATCAGTGGAAGAGTAGAAAGAAGCCTGATCTGACTGATAAAAATACTGTCTCCTTATCTACAGTGTGTTTAGATGTCCTGCCTTGCTCATAGAACAGCGATGCTAAGCAGTTAGCTGATTGATACCATAAATCCTGATGGGAATTGGACTTCTTCCATATAATCTTGTTCCCTCCATTCTCCAACTCTATTTGTATCATTGTCATTACTCCATTAATTCCTTTTTGCTTCCAGTTATGAATCAAATTGTTCCTGTTTCTGTCAATGCATTTTAATACGAGTGCAGCTTAGTCTGTAGCGTGTCACCAGTGCTGGGGCTCCAGGCAGAGTCCTCCTGCCCAGTGATGCAGAGTGTGGTCAAGGTTGTGTCCTTCTAATCTGTCTCTCTCCTTTTTCTTGTAGGCATGGGTCATGGAGAGAGCCTGTTAACCCTTATTATGTCAACACGGGCTACGCTTTGGCGCCAGCGACCAGTGCCAATGACAGCGAGCAGCAGAGCATGTCCAGTGATGCCGATACGATGTCACTGACAGACAGCAGCGTGTAAGTAACTCCAGCCTGGTGGGATCAGAAGAAGGATAGTGGCATGTTTGTCTCTTTAACAGTGATGCTGCTGTTGTGTTGGTCTGGGGGTGGAATATCTGATAGACCAACGTCATGGTCTTTCTCACTTGTTGTTTGGTCACTGTGCAGTCCACTTGTCGGTCTTGGGAACATTTGCCACCTACAATGCTTTGCATCAAACTAGAATAAATGCTGCTCAGTTGGAGTTTCTACAATGGTTCTTTCCGGGTGCAAGAAGAATTGGAAATGTTGGATAGGTTTGTAGTAAGTGATTGAGCTATAGTACGTGAACATGAGCCAGCAGTGTGCCCAGGTGGCCAAGAANAGACCTCATTGCTCTCTATAACTACCTGAGGGGAGGTTGTAGAGAGGAGGGAGCTGGGCTCTTCTCCCAAGGGACAGGGTACAGGACAAGAGGGAATGACCTCAAGCTCCACCAGGGGAGATTTAGGCAGGACATTAGGAAAAAATTTTCCACAGAAAGGGTCATTGGGCAGTGACAGAGGCTGCCCAGGGAGGTGGTTGATTCACCTTCCCTGGAGGTGTTTAAGGTGCAGGTGGACAAGGTCCTGAGGGACATGTTTAGTGTTTGACAGGAATGGTTGGACCCGATGATCCGGTGGGTCTCTTCCAACCTGATTATTCAGTGATTCTATGATTCTGTCTTCTGAATGTCAGACAGCTTTCTACTTACCTGTGTACTTCTCCTGTTGAGCTGTTTCACTCCTAAACTGTGTGCAGTCTGCAACTGTTCTTCAGGAGGATAAGTGACTGCCCAGTTCTAGTTTGTCTGGTGACTGCTACCCTCGAACACAGCTTGCACCGTTAAACCCTCACCAAATGTGTTTTGCTTTTTTCTTGTTCCTACCCTCACAATGGTGCCCTGTGTCTCACCCACCACCTTCCATAAAGATGGTCTGCAAAGGGAGAAAAAAGGGGTTGTGAGATTTTGTTGTGACTGCATCTCGGTGATGGAAAAAAAGGATTTGGGGGAAAATATTCAATGTTTGGTCTGTTTTTTAGTAGTGCAAATGCAAAGTGTCTTTCTGTAGAGCAGAAAGCCTTTGATTCATCAGGCGAAAGATGACACGTTTACAGAATTAGGGGAAGGTTTTATTAACAGCAGTGCTGTAAACACTAAGTCCCCCAAGAGGCTCATTTAGTGTCACTGTGAATGTCAGGAGCTGTCAGACCTTGTTGGAGAAGCTTTCCAGCCTGTGTCACGGATGCTATTAATGCAACAGTTCCCCACCTGCCCTCTGTTAACGCAGCGAACTGGTAGATGTGCAACATGTGGGGTGGCTCAGTGCGAGCCAGCAGCATCCTTGTCTCTGGCTTCATGGGGGCTTGGAGCCTCTTGGGAGTGATTATCAAGTCCTCTTTGCTCACTGCGACCACCTCAGACTGCATCCACGGCGTCTTGCAAACTGGAGAGGCAGCCCTTGGCCCAAGGAGCGTGGGAGGTGGAGGATCCCCCAGGACACAAAGCTGCAGAGGGCCACTAATTAACGGCTCCATTGATACAAATCCAGCTGCTTTGCCACATCCTTCTGTGATTCTTCATATTCATCAGTTTGTGTGGAGGAGTACTCTGAGGCTGGCAGGGGTCGTGTAACTTCTTGTTATCAGGAGAAGCAGATGTAAGAACTCTTCAGAGTTAATTAGCTTTTAGCACTTCCTTTTCCGCTGGTGGGGCTGCACTGATGGTTACACCTGCGATAAGCTGTGATCAGTCATGCCAGAATCCTTCTACCTCCTAATTTTTATTTCAGTAGCCATAATTTATTTCTTTCACTGGCAGAAAAATTTCTGTTTGACCATCCTATGCATCCTTTCTTCTCTGCTCCTTTTTCCTTTAGGTGTTTTATCCTTTCTATGCCCACCATAGGCTGCTTCTAGGACTTTAATTACCACTGACACATTCACTGCCTTCTGCTAATAACTACCCCCATCTCAGTGCCTCATTTTAAGTAAGTCTGAAAAATCATGCGGGTAAGCCTGTGATCTTTCTTTCTGAGCATCTCAAGTTGGATGCATGCAGATTGATCCTCAAATTGGGATTCTGGACATACAGCCTTGACCTTTGGCTTACAAAGACTCTGTCTGCTTTCAGCTCTTGCTCTTCGTTACATCCTTTCAAATTCCAGTTCCAGGTTTTGTTCGGTTTTTGCATGGCGTTGCTGAACCTGTCTGCCTCCTGAGTTTCAAAGGAATTTCTGCAGAATTGCTCAAGGCAGCAAAAATGAAGAACAACCAGACGCAAGTTAAAGAAGGGGCTCCTGCTGCTTGACAAGACTTGCATGTCTCCGTGCTTTGAATTTAGGCCTCCTCTGAGGAAAATGGCAATGAAAGCCTCATTTGCTGATGAACGAAGTTCTTCCCTGCGTGTGCTGTATACATGCAGTAGTCAAGCTCAAGAATGCAGAAATCTGGCTTCTGCTCCAAGGCGGCGTATGAACTGAGTGTGATCCCGCGATGGAAACCTCCCTGACCTTCCGTCACAGGCAAATGTGTCTGGACAATCAGGATGCAAACGTCGGCTAATTGAGGAGTGCTAATAGTAAACCGTGAAGGCAGGGAGGTGCACAGAGAGCAGGGCTTGATGCCAGGTGTGCTCTTTTAGCCTTGGCCAGCCCAAGTCAGTGGAGAAGGCCAACACACTATGCAGTAGCTTGTACCCTGAGGTATTGCGGGTGTCACCAGCTCCCATCCAAGCTCTGATATTGTAGTGATCATGACAAAGTGGGGTTTGGATGTGGCTGCATGCACAGCTCAGCTACGCAAAGCTGCTAGCAAAGACCTGTGAGATGCTCTGGCTTCCTGAGCTAGGGTGAAGAGAGGCGGGCACAGGCTATTTAGGAGCGCCCAGCTCTGCAGCGTATTTTTAAAAGTCATTTCTGTGGTACCAGCTTGCCTAAAAGACAAACTTTCAACAGGATGTCTTTCCAAACACTGGTAAATATTATTGTAATGGGTTGAACTTACATAACGATGGTGTTATCAGTCCCTGTTGTTGGAGGAGTTTGCTTTTTGAGTGGCTTAAAAAACATTGCTCTTAAATGCCTGCGCTCCGCTGGTTATTTTTCAGTCTTCCTGTGTAATACAAATTCCTCTGCCCTTGTAGGCAAAACAGCTCCGGTCCTCTGCTGAAACCTGTTTTTCTAATCGGCATGGCAGCTGTGTTGTTTTAGCTGGTTTATGCGGAGGCAAGGTCTGGAGAGGACACGGTGAAAAGCTCTGGTGAGCCCCAGCCCAGCAAGCGTGCCGAGGCCATAGGTTGCACTGAGCTGCTCATTGCTGGTGTTTGATGGTGGGTCGGGGCTTTAGGGCTCTGCCTCCCCTCTTTGAGCTGCTCAGAGCCTGCCCCAGGCTTGCGGTGGCAAGTTCTGAACTGCTTTTGCTGTCTCAGATAACCCCCGCGCATATGGATAGCATAGCATCTTCCCAAGCGAGGAGACAGCCTCTGGGTGGGGTGGGGTGTCCCAAGAGATTCAAGGGAAATCAAAGCAAATCTAAGTAGGAAGGCAAGAGGCAAAAGCTGAAATGCATGAAATCACCATGTGATGTCCCAATTCAAATGCAGAAATGCCATATCTTTCTTCTCTTTATATCTGCAGGAGCTTACAAGAGGTAATGTCTCCTCTCTACCCCAGCGCTGTGTCCAGTCAAACAATACTCCTTCCTCTGGATCTTATCATGTGTCCTGGCTTATCTTGGTTGGGAGATGAGCTTTACCTTCCTCCAGGCACTAGGGAAGCCGGTGGGCTTGGGCTGAGGGGTGCTCATTCTTCTCTCATTCCAGTCAAACCTGCCCCAGAGTAAGGATGACCATTCCTCAGAGCAAAGGGAATTAGGACAGTGCTTACTCTTAAAAAAAGCCTGACAGATTAAATATTATTCCTTGGATGACTGGCCTTTGGCCAAAATGCCTGGCAATTTTCCCATCATGCTTCTTTTTTTGTGAGAAAGGTCTCTCGGTGATGGGGGTGCTTTGATAAGAGTAATTGGTAGAAAATACCAGCTTTGCTGTGGATTTGTTTCCTGTCTTTCCTACGGCCAGTGATCCAGAATGACTTTGAGTTCTGCTATATTTAAACAAGTTTAAGAGCTTTTTTTAACTTAAAAGTTCCTCAACGATTATTTCCAGCTTGTTAGGCTTAATGGTTGGGTTTGAAGACCATCTGTGGAGGAGCAAAGACAGCTCTTGTTAGAAGAGTCCAACTGCAGAGCCACAGCAAAAACTCCCTGCTCCCCAGAGGCTTTTGCAGGTTGGTTCTGACAGGAGAGGAAACTCCTACATTCCCCAGTAGCAAACCAAATCCTCTATCATTAAGTAAAATGATAAAAATACTCTTGCTCACCCCACTGCATGTCACAGAATGTCCTGAGTTGGAAGGGGCCCACAAGGAGACCCCAGCTCCTCGAAGCACAGAACTTTCTGGAGAAAATCACGTGATGAAGCAAGAAAAAACAGTTTGGGAAAGTTTTAGTTTAAAAGTAGATATGCTTTAAAGAAGTTTTTTATATATATATATTATTTCTTTATCTACTGAAAATATCTCAAAGCAAGATACCTGACAAAAGGAAAACAAAAGTACGGTATTGGTTTTCCTTGCTTTCCCCCCATCTATTGAATAAGGTTTTGTTGGGATAAAATTAAAGTGCTTATCTTTGAATTTGCTTCCTCTGGTTGAGTTGGCACAGTACATTGAACGAAGGAATGTTCCAAGTTCAGAGGTGGCATTGGGGAATCTAGTTAAAATGACATCAAAGGCAGCACAGCGGGGCTGAACATGTGTTTGAAGCCGGATAGATTAGAGGCCATTATCAGCCTTTCGCTACTGTGCTGGGAACAAAAGTCGCTCTTTCCGCTGGGACTGCTGCTGGGGAGAATTAACAGAAAAAAAAAAAAAGAGAGAGAAAGAAAGAAAAATTGCACCTTCTAATATAATGCCACTTTCCCCGTGAATGGCCGTGCAGCTTTAGTGTGCGAGTTGTGTTCTGGCACCCAGGTTTTGTGCAGCGGTTAAGCTGAAATGTTGTCTATTGATGCCAACCAGTGATGGCTAAAATAATCCCTCAGGTTTATATTTTTCTTCTCTCGAAATTGGTACTTGTTTTGCATCCATCCAGTCTGGAAAAAGGCAACATTGTGATGCGATAAAACTCTTTAATCGTTGTGATTATTAGGTTGTTTTTTTAAATAGAGGTTCACTATTAAAGAAAACAAAGTGGCCTAATGAAAGCTGTCATATAGTGAGCTTGAGGAAGTTGCTCTGCTCCTGCAAGGTACCACTGCCGGGGTGATGCTCCCAGACACACTTGTCCTCCTCCCGCGTTACCTGCAGCCGCTAGCCAGAGCTGTAATTAGTCCGGCTAATTTTCTGTTCTCTCATTTGTCTTCCTACTGAAAGGCACTTGTCATTAATCACAGGGTTTATTTCATTTTAATGGTGTTTAATTTTGAATGCCTGGGTTACTGCATGAAATTGCATTTGTCTGATGTAATTTGGTGGTGGTTCTGCCTGCGCCCACATTTCCAAGGGAGCCAGCGGAGCAGCAGGCACCGAGAGCTGATGGTGACCATCCTTGCATAGGCTGGTGCTTGTAACTCAGCAGGTTTGCAGGAAAACACCCCAGTAAATCGCGTTTCCCTTGCCAAACGGCATCTCGACTTCAAAAATCTGCTGGTTAAACTGTTTGGCTTGTGTTCTGGAGAAGCAGCTGTGCTCGGCACTTGGGGAATGGGTAGGTGCTAAGTACATTTGGCCTCTGCAAACATCTTGTCTCTGGGAGATGTGCTGCAACTGGCTGATTTGCACTGGTTGGAGTTGAAGTTGTTTGGTACTTGCGACAAAACCAAAGCCCCCGTTCATTTCCATGCTTTTCTCTCATGTTGCACAGCCTTCCCAAGCAGTTACTTTTCCTGAAGTGGGGAAATGTGTGAAATAAAAAAGGAAAACTCCAAATTGTCAAGCGCCAGGCTGGGATTTGGGTCTGTTTTCATTGGTTTTTCTTCAAAATTACCTGATGTCTCCAGGACCTGTGCCTGTGTCCTTATCTCATACCTGAGCTCCACCTCACTCTCCTTCTTCTCATCCTAGGGTGCAGGCAGAGCGCTCACAATGGTGAGAACAAAACTGCAGTTCCCTCCTTTCTATGCCTGAAGTTCTAGTCAGCCAGCGCTGACTGGCAGTGCTCAGCAAAGCCTGGTGGCTGTGACCCCTCATTGCTGGGACCCACGTGCCCCACGCCCCCGTCTTTGCAGACAGGCTCTGTGCAGCTCAAAAAAGCAGGTCTGCACCGTCCGCAGTCTCACAGCAGAGCCACAACCCACCTCCCAGGCTGTCAGGATCAAGGATCATTGGCACCACTGTCTCCTCCTCCTGCAGAGACCTCAGTCAGCAACTTTTCCAGCAGGGGCACAAACCTGAGCAGAGCTGCTTCACCTGCGTGTCACTGCTCATCGCACCCCTCCCTAACCTTGTCCAGCTTCCTCTGGGGCGAGAGACGGTTCTTCTGTGCAGAAACTCAAGTATCAGCCCATAATTTCAGACTCAGCTAGAAGATCATCTTAAGAGCAGCAGAACCTTCCGTTCCACTTTGATAAGCCATTTGTTCCTTGTCTGAGTTCCCCTTGGTGTAGATGCTCACTGAGCTCCTCCTCCTCCCACTCCTAGCCTGCCCTGTGGTTTACTGTGTACATTACAGGCTCTTTTCTAGAAAGCAACCAACTACAAAAGGTATCAGGATGTGGTCCAAGTCCTTCTCCCTGCCTCACTCTGCTGCCAGCGGGTGCCGTGTAAGTCCCCTGGCATCCAATACTCCAGCATTGCTTGTGTGGGGACCTGGGCAAGCGTTATTCCTCACATGGGTTCCTCTTCTGCTGTGCTCACCCTGGGCGTGCAAAGCCTTTCTCAAATGTAAAGGGGTTTTCTGCCTGCCACTCAGCAGCAATAAGGCTTAAATGAGCACCATGTGTCAAAGGAAGTCACTAAAGCAGAGCATGTTGTTGTTTTATCTCGGCAGAGATGGGATCCCACCGTACAGACTCCGCAAGCAGCATCGCAGAGAGATGCAAGAAAGTGCCAAAGCAAATGGACGTGTGCCACTACCTCACATTCCTGTAAGTAGCACTATCTCCTTCCCCGGAGGTAAATATGCAAAATATGTGAGATCTCTAGTGTGCAGTTGCTCTGCTTGCTCCAGTTTAACCCCCCTTAGCGCCGTATTCAGTTGGGGATGTTTTAAGACAGAAATCCACAATGCTAAGAAAGGATGACTTCTGCCAAACTCATCATCCAGGGCTGTTCAAAAAGCGTAATTTTTGTTAACTGTTCAGTCAGGAGTCAATTATTTCTCTTGGGCAAGAAGAGAAGTGCTGACTGGCATCTATCTGCAAGCAGGTTCTGTGCCCTCAGGTGAGCTGGAGGAGTAGGAGGCTATTGGATATGGAGGCTGATGTAGCTCTCAGCCAAGGTCAGCTGGCGGAAAATGCAACTG
Organism: Piaya cayana; assembly: GCA_013389865.1. Lineage (NCBI taxonomy): Eukaryota > Metazoa > Chordata > Aves > Cuculiformes > Coccyzidae > Piaya > Piaya cayana. The sequence continues at coordinate 50,140 of WAAB01019187.1, forward strand.
TCCTGAGCAGTATTTCTGCACTGGGCAACCAAAGGGACTGTAACCTCTTCTTGAGGGCTTGGCAAAGCCTGCCTGGGGGTGCGAGTCAGAAGAGCAAAGAAGATCCAGGCATTAAGTATTTCATTTTTCTGGTACTGTCTCCCCGGTTGCTCCAGGTAAGCCAACAGCTTTCAGAAAGGTGAGCGTACCTCCTAGGGCTCTGTGGCACCATCTGCGGCTCCTCTTATTATTATTTTCTTTCTGTGAGAAGTTACAGGTGACATTTAATATCTAGCAGGGAATAAAGGTGCTTCTTTCCTCTTTGGACAGCTGGACTCCAGTACGGATCAAATAGGGAGAGAAAAAAGACCCTCCATCTGCGTTTTCCAGAAGTGCCTTCAAACTTGACGCAGCTGTTCTCATCCTGCCTGCACAAAGCACAATACCAGCAGAAATACACCCTTGTTTTAATCTGATTTAAAAAAAAAAAAAAAAGGACCCAACAAACCACCAGTCTTTGTTTTGCCTTTTAAATTAGATTATTTTCCTTAGATTTAAGAGGGTCTCCTGCGCTTTGATCACTGGGTTGACAATAAAAGCCCTGGCTGTGGACGCTCGCTAGCCATCCTTGCTCAGTCACCTCTCTTTTCACACTGTTGCTTTCACAGTGTGGTCGCTGTTGAAAAGGCTGGCTGGGTGCCTTTTTATGTCACTTGATGCCGTTTTTACTGTAAGCACGGCTTTGTTAAGAGTTGAAGTTTGAAAGCTTGGCCTTTATTTTTTTTGTTGTTGTTGTTGCTGTTCCTCAACAGTTGGAACTACCGAGTGAATATTCTCCGACTTCAAAGCTTGTCAGTGGCTTTACCTTTTGGATAAAAATAACAGTGGCTTTCTGTTGATGGTGTGCAGTGGCAATGCCTCGATGAGCTGCAGGTTATAAACTCAGAGTCTGGAGCATTAAATATGTATAGTGAGCTCTGCTTTAACAAACTTCCATCTGCCAAACATTTCTTTTGTGGAACTGAATAAGTGTCATTCCAGCAGCAGTTCCTTGCAGGCTAATTAGTTTTACTTAGCATTAAATTTTATCGACCTTTTTGGAAACCAGTTAAAAAGGGGGGGGGAAAAACAAGTTTTAAATTGGCCACCTGCTGCTTATAAATTTTTATATTATCCTACTTATCTACACGGTCTTTTAGAATTACATATTCCTCCTGAACTACACACAGACGCTTCACAAGGATTTTTCTGTGAAACAGCCACTGTTCCCATTACATTCTGCGCTGTAATTGTGAGTCCTAGGGAATAAAGCATCCTGACGCATATTTATATGGGAGCTGAGGACTGAGGAGTCGAGTTAGTTCTAGTCTTTCTCTAGGGAATAAAAGTTTAGTTCAGACACTCTGGCACCTCCTGGCAACCAATTACTGACATGGAATTGGCATCGACTTCAGAGAGGTGCTGCTCTGCCCTCGCTTATCAATCAGCCAAGAAAGGAGAAGGTAATTAGACAATATGTTTTGACAACACTGGTGTGCAATGTTATAAAGTTAGTCTTTTAAAAATCGCTTCTAACTGCATGCTTATTGAATTAAACTTCCCCAATTAGCAAGGACCTATGCACATGTTTTCTCAAGAGTTACTTTCCAGAGCCGGTGGTTAGGCTATCTCGCAGCCCATAGTTAGAGTCGCCTCCACCAGCCCCCTGGACCTGGTGGTTAGTGTGCTTTGAAACCTGTAGCAGTGACTAAATTGCAACCTTCGAGTGAAGGTCTCCATGGATTTCGTATCTACCGAGTGTAGCCAGAGTCCATGCTGATAGTGCGTGCAGAATGCGTGGCATGTTTTCCTAGTGATAGCAGAGGACCTCCTACTTCCGAAAAGTCGTTACAGAAGTCCTTTAGAGACCTTACTGTTCCCTTACAAATGAGTTTGGGGGCTATTACGCTCTGAAAGAACTTCTCTTGTTTTTAATAGCAGTGCTTTTACTTAGGTCCGAAGCTATATAAAGTGTAGTGATTATGTGTTCGTAGGAGACTGTCCGCTAGCTTCAACAGTCACGCTGCCTCCAAATAATGAAGGTGTGTGCTGGTTATGTAGGATGCCCAGCTCTGCAGCAGGAGACGCTGGTGTGTGCAGGTTCTGCATATTCCACACTTAAAAACTCACCAGGTCTAGCGCAGTTGAGTTCTGTGAACTGGCACTCTGCCCAGGAATGCAGTTGGTGGTGGTCACTAGCGAGCAACGAGACCTCCGGTTTGTGCCTCTGGCAGGAACCGATTACACGGTGGGTGAGTGGTGCTTTTCATGTGGTTTGCCATCTCTTTTTTTGGATTTGAACAGAGGCTTGGATCACCAAGGAAGGAAGGAGCAAGCAGGTTCCCAAAGCAAGGATGAAAGCCCAGAGAATGTGGGGCTGTACCTGTGCTATTGCACCCGTCTCGGGCATTCAGCTGTTCCCAGGAGAGGATGGGAAATTCTCCCTTTCCCAAGAAATTCAGAAAAAATCCAACCTCAAGCATCAAGACTTGAGATTCCTTTGTTTGTTTGTTTGTTTAACCACATAAAGAAGCCATTTTGTGATGTTCTTGCTGTAGCTTGATCATCGGGTAAGAGCTCTCCTGTCCTGCCCCACAGTCAAAGAAGCTGATGCTCTTTACGTTATTCCCACATGAGAAGGGGAAAAAAAGAAAGAAGGAGCAGCAAAGCAAGTCAGGCTGATGGCTGAGTTTTCCCAGAAGGATGTCCTCTGTGCAGAGGTGGCTTCCATAGGGCTCTTGGGTGGAACAGAAAGTCTTGAGTGACCACTCTGCAATGCTGTAAAAAAGAGGAGGAGCCGTGGGCTTGTGCTGCCTAGATAACTCCAGCTAAATGAGCTTTCTGCTCCTGCGAACTGGGAACCTGCTCAGAATTCCCATCAGCCGTTTTATGCCTTTTTCCTCAAATGCCTTGCAGCAGCGGGACTCCTCGCTAATCCCCGAATGCTGCTAGAGTGGATGCTGAAATCCAGCTATCTGTGAGCTCTGCCACAAGTGTTTCTGGTATGGAAACACCATTTATTCCATTAAAAACATGTCACAGTGGAATGCTTTATTAATCTGGGAAACACAGACATACAAAAGTGGGGGGTTTTGGGATTCTCTAGCCCATTTTATCTCCAAGATTGACTTTTGAGCTAACATCAGCTACTCGAGCGTCATGGAGGCATCAAACCTCCTATAGAAGAGGGAGATTTAGCAACACAGGATTCTTTGGCCCTGTCAGAAGTGGTTCAACCCAACCTGTGGATCCCCGGCACTGGTTAGAGACCTCTACCTGGTGATGACATTGGAAAACTTACTGTTTCACCTCAGAGCAACTGAGGTTTATTCTTCTCAGGGGGAATACACAAGCCACAGTGAGATTCTTCCCTTGCAGCCTTTTCAGGTAGAGATCATAGTAAAACCACACATTCTTGGGCACTGCTGTGTCTGATGTGCAACATGGTCCTCAAACCTCAGTTTCTCAGGGAAGGAGGAATCCATCAAAACTCCATCTGCCTCATGGAGCAAAATCCATTCAATTCCCACTCTTGCCTCCAAGAAAAGGAGAAAACATGACAACAGTTGCTAAATGGAACTACAGGAGAGCTTGTGTATCTCGTGTTCCAGTAGACTGCATCTTCCCAAAGGTAGCAGAGCTTCAGCCACTTTGTATATCAAGGACAGAGGACAGTGTTCTGGTGATAGGTACCCCAAGAAATCTGTCCTCATGACTGTCACTAGGAAAGATTGCTCCATCCAGACCAGTTGAAGCAATTTATTTATTCCCAACCCACCTGCCATTCAACCATCCATTCATTGTTTCCTACAGCCTCCTCAGCATGGTTTGGTTCTGGACAGACTTGTCTATACTAGTGGCATTAAATAAAAGTAGATAATTTTTAAAAAAATTTGATAAAACAACTATTGATAAAACAATTCTTTAAAATGAAGCACTTCCTTTCTGGCTGTTCTGAACCATAACAGCCAGAGATCTCGTTCTGGTCCAGACTGAAGGGCTGCATCCTCCAAAACCAGCCAGCTCTCAGGTGCTGCTCCATTTACTTAGTTTCAGAACTAGAAATGGTTTATTTACAACACCCTTGGCAGAGCTCTGTGTGCTCACAGGAAGCCAGGGCAGGTTCAAAATCCTGACGTGCTGAAGGATTCTCCTCTGGGCACGGGCCTGGCTGGATGTCGATAGAGCATGTCTCCCTTCCAAAGTCGGGCTCATCATTTGAAACAAGTTTCCAACAGTTTGTTGTCTTAAGCCTTTTGAACCAGGTCAGTGCAGTCCCTGTTTGCCATCCAGGGAGGCAGAGATCCCCTCTGCAGCTATTTCTGTTGTTTCAGCTCAGGGAATTTAAATTCATTATTCTGCCATACTGTTAGTTTAGGGCAAGTCTGTGTGGCTCATCCTTCAAGGTAGGGATGAAGTCAAACCCATGATTGATGCTCAAAGCATCCTTCTGCTTGCCAGCTTTCTGTGAGTCACCATTACAGGCATCCACCAGCACAACATAAGGCACATAAAGCGGTATCTGTGGGGTGAAACAAGGTTTATTTCAGTTGTATTGAACTTTGATAGTCAAGGAAACCCTTGCAAAGACGACTTCACTGTCGAACAGCTTGCTGAGGACCTCTGCACGCTGGTGTGCTGAGTGGAATGCCCCAAGGATGGGGCAGTGGGTTTTCTAGATGCAGCAGTTTATCAGAGAGGGGAAAACAAGTTCTTCCTAAAGATTCTTGGGTTCTATTATTTTCGTTTCTGTAGTTGAGCTTCAGTCACCTCCAAACTTGGAGAGACTGGACAAACATGCTGAAATATTAGATGTAAAAGACTAAAATTGTCTTTACCTCAGGTTCCCTGAATAGAGCAGTGGTCCTGAATGTCTTCAGATCCTCAGGAGAGGGGGAGCTGTGGTCCTAAGGGACTGCTGGGCTAGGGGGGAACCACCTTATTGTAGCAGGACTTGAACATGCAGGTTAGCAAACTTCTACCTTTGCTGCCGCTGCCGGGTGCTCTACCCAGAGCTGGGTGCTCTGTTTGGGATGCGGCTTGCATCAAAGGGAATGAAAATAAAGGGAAATGCTTTCCCGGTTCTTCTTTTCTGTGGAAGCTGCTGCAGTAGCTGCAATGGGGAAACCCGGGACTGTTACTGCTGAGCACCAGGCTGGCTTTCGTCAGGCTCATTAAGTTTCTAACGGAGCAGGGCTTGGTGCTGCTCTCGTATAAACAACCGCGGGGAGAGCTGGCGTGTCTGAGGTGGCAGGAGAGGGAGAGAACACATCACCCAGCAGGCTGCGACTTGTCAGGCACAAGAGAGATTTCCCTCCTTGGGAATTGCTGGTGCTGCCTCGTGAGGTCCTGGCCATGGGTTTGGAGTTTCTGAGGCAAGCAGGCTCCCTTAGCCAGAAGTGCTAAGGGGGGAATGGGAAAACATCACCTGGATCCTGAAAGCTCCTCAGGGCATAGCAAGGACCTGCTCTTCCACATCTTTTCCCATGATGGAGCATGACTGGGGCCATTTCTAGACTAATCAATGTCCAGGTGCTGGAATGAAACATGCTGTTTTGACCCTTAGTGCCAATATTTCAAGACTAAACATCATTTATCATTGTGAAAACAACAAATATATTGTTCTGCCATGTTTCTTTTTAATCCAGGCCATTGATTTCAGAGCTAGAGGTCCTGGTGGCAGCAAACACTTTTGTCATCGCCGGGTGGAAGCCACCTGGTAGCTCACATGTGTTTATGCCTTCTCTAGAAGCTGCATCCCTGAATGAAGTGGATGGTTCTTTGGGATGGTTCCTGCCTTGGATGAGTCAGTCCTGCCTGGATCAGCATCAGGGGGAGCTGTCATACCCTCTACTTGTCAGAAAGCAAGTGCTAGAGCAGACAGTCCTTTTTCCTGTAAAGCCACGTCATATCTGCAGGTGTCCCTGAGGACGTTGCAGCCCAGCACCATCCAGTGTGACAAAGAAGGTGACAGCAGTGAGCACTGAAACTCAGATTTGCCAGCAGCGTCAGCTGGATCTTGTTCACGGTGAACAAAACTAGCAGTGCTCAAACTGCATCCTCTGCAACTCAACTTCGGTGTCATAGAAGTTGTCTTCAGCTTCTCAGTGCCCTCAGTACGATACTTACTGCCTCTATTTTTCTTTCCTTGCCTTCCACTCGGCAGCTGGCAGAGAGAGAAAACCAATAGGATTTGCATGCTTTTGTCAGGTTTTGAGGCAAAGCATTATTCTAGTCTTTTTACAGTGATCTTTTGGCTGGTCTGAGGTAAATTCGGGTGATATCTAATCCTCCTTTAAAGATGTCAGGCTCAGTGTCTGCTTCTGATGTTGCATTTGTTCTTTTGCAGTGAATTATCTTGTGTCTTCACATTTGGGTTTATCTCTGGGCCTATAGAATATGTATTTCTCTCATGTTGGCATTGAAATATTTGAATGTAGGTTTTTATACTGTTGATTTTTCCATATAGTTTTCCTCCAAATTAATTTTTTATCTCTGCTGTGTCATTTTATTTGTTCTACTATTTTAACAAAATAATGCAGAAGGGATAAAAATGAAGGGGAAAACACAGCAGCTGATAGCTACATATTTCACTACACAAACTTCTTAGCCCACAGCTCAGGAATCTAGGGACAAGGTAACAGCATCAGGAACCGTGAATGCCCCTGAACTCCCATAAATATTAATTTGTTCACCTGGATCAGGCAGGAGAGTGGTGTCTCTGCACTTGTAAGGTTGCTGTATTGATAAAGCAAGTGGGAGATTGTCGCACAGCTCTGAAAAGCCAAGATGCAATCCCGCAGGTCCTCTACTAAGAGAGGATGTTAGGTGAGAGCCAGGGCCTTTTGTGGGTGTGCTGGGTCATAGCAGAAGGTGGGGGGAAGTTTTGGAGGTGACAGGGTTTTCTCTCCTTTCTGTGGTTATGGGCTGGATTGGCAAATTGGCCGTCATGTGCTGACCTACCTGGGGTAAGCTGAGTAAGTGTGTGTAAGAATCCTCCTTTCTATCAAAGCAAAAACATCTCTCTGTGACTTTTGAGGTTTGTCTGTACATCCTTTGAGACCTGGATATTCCTGTTGACCATGTGTACATTGGGAGGAAACCAAGCACATCATCCCAAAGCAGAGCCTGGTGCCAAGAGAGCTGGTTGAACTGTGGCTCCGCAAAACCTTTCCCTTGTGTGGTGTGCCGAGCTGCTGCCAGCTGGGGAGCTCATGGTAGTGGCTCAGCTTTCAGCATGCCGGTCCTAGGCTGCACCTCTGCGTCTGCCAGCCTGCCCTCCCTCAGTTCCCCACCAGAACGACTGGCATTTCCAGTTATCAAAGCCTCCAAAACAAGTGTTTGATTTTCATACGTCTCTCACTAATCGCTGATGTGTTTTTTGCTCCAGCGTACATACCGAATGCCAAAGGATATCCACGTTGAACCAGAGAAGTTTGCTGCAGAACTGATCAATCGTTTGGAGGAAGTACAAAAGGAACGTGAAGCAGAGGAGAAACTAGAGGAGCGCCTTAAACGCGTTCGAGCGGTCAGTAACCTCCTTGCCTTTTCTACCAGCCTAGGAGTCTGTCTGCATGCTCTGCACCACAGGAGCTTTCAGCTGCTGTGGGAGCAGCGTGGGTGACTGCTTCCCTGCTCCAACAGCCACATTCATGGCTTGCACAGGAGCTCCTGGGGGTTCCCATTGCATCAGGAGCTTCCACAGTACTATTCCCTTGTCCATGCAGGGCGCTCTGAGCTCCATCACCCCCTCCCTCCTCTAAGATAACAGCTATGGCACAGCTGTGCCTGCTTCTGTCATGAGATGGGGGCTTTCCATCATGTTCTCTGGCCATTGCAGACTTTGTGAGCAATCCCTTCGGTATGAGGATGGGGACAATGTAACAGGGCTTCACCTTCTCCTTTGAGGTTTCATGTGATCCCTATTTCCTCTAAAACTGATCACTGCATGGCAGGTGATGTTACACTTGGAGGTGTTTGTGTGTTATATCAAGCCGTTCCTATCAAAACAAAAAAGGGTTCTGCCCATCAGTGGCTAGCATATTCCTAGAAAATTTGGAACTGATCAGTTGTAGCAAACATCCTCTCCTGAGCAGGGAAGTGCACTGACTCCACATGGGTGGCTGGGGAAAAAGCCCTGGTCCTGCTGGGGCTCTTCAGAGTTCGAGGTCTTTCTGGATGAATCAAGGGAAGCATGTAAGGCTTTTAGCTCCGCCACAGGCTCCAAAAGGGAGAGAAAGAGATATTGGTTGTCTAGTATTACCTGCGGTCGACACCCGCTTCAGCAGTATTCCCACTGTATCTTCTCTTTTGAGATACTCCATTTCGTGGGTACATGTATGTCTTGTGCTGGAGATATGGGAGAGCTTTCAGGGGACATCAGAGTGTTACTGAACATTACGTGTGGCTGTGTAAGTACAGCCTTGTGGGAAGAAATTGTGGGTGTCTGTAGATAATAGCTACTGTAGCCCTGAAGTAAGGGTTCTGTGCTTTCAGAGGAGCTGAGCCTCTGGGGCTCCAGGTCAAACCCTTCAGCGTTAAGAGTATTTTTAAACATTCATTTTAAACATTCATTCATATTTTTAAATGTTCATCTTTAAAGAGCTGTGGGTTATAGCATTTGCTTCAAATTGCACCCATATTTTAAACATGGGGAAGGAAGGTAGAGGGATCTTCCCACATCTGTGTGTCCAACACTGACCTAGAAAAGACCGGTGAGGTGCTGTTTTGTGATTTGACTCCTGTTCTGCTGGAATTGATCCATTTTCCTCCTCAGTACCTGTTGCTTTTAGACAAAGCCAGTAGATATATAGCAGCATTTTTGGCTAACAGTCCTAGAGCACTCTTCGTCCTCCTCCTCTTCCTTGTCTGCCCTCTGCCTCCTTGAAGAAGGTGCCAGTAGCAATACTGTAAAATCAGCAAATACCTGTGTGCCAGAGAATAAATTTAAGTCTATTTAAACACATTTTTGTGTGACTTAATCTATTTTTAAGCCCAGGACTCCCACTAATGCTATATATTAAACTTCTTTGCTGTCTCCGGAATGTATTTCATTGACTGGCTGGCATCTGGCATCAACCATTCAGGAAAAACTCAGAGTAAGCAATTGTAGCTTTTTTAGGTCAGCATTTAAAGTGCGGGAGCTGCTGGTATCAGCAAGAGGAGAGCTTGAATCCTGATAGATCACAGGGTTTTTTTCTCTATGACCTGAACACTGGGGTAACCTCTCACTGGGCCTGCATGGCTCACCGCACAGTGGCACCGGCAAAACTGTGAGCGCTGGTCACACTAAGCAGTTATCAGCTTAGCAGAGGAGCTGGAGATATTTTACAAAAGCTAGGAAAAAAGAGTATTTCTACCTCATACAGAGCTGCCTGCGGGTTCCCTTTCAAAGCCACATCATGCAGTAACGTTGAGAAGAGGCATCTGATTTAGAGCCAAACACGTTTTACTGAAAAGACTGTAAGATTTCTGGGTTTTGAAAAGAATGAACTCTGAATTCATTACTTATTCTGAGCATCACAGGAGAGGATTAGAGGATATGCACATTCCCTTATTCCTTTTTGAGCCACCTAAGGCTCTTGTCGGTGCATGGAAGCTGCCGTGTTGTACCATACAGATCAGCGTTGTAACGTGCAGATCACTCTGTCTTTGTCTGAACTGACTGAATTGAAAATAAGCCAGGAGAAGCAAAGCCAGTGCTGAGATTCTCGCTATTTGAATATAAAACGTTGCCTAACTAGAGAGGGAGATGGTTTGCATGGTGATCAAAAATGCACTCGTGGTTAGGTGAGCTCTTTTGCCCTCCCAACCAGCAGCAGCCTGGTGGGTGGGACTGGGAAGAGGCAGAGCAGGAGGTTTGCAGCAAGGTGTCGCTTGCCCGTGGCTCATCAGTGCAGATCTCAGCCTCCTAATTCAAAGGGAAGGGCTCCCCCGACCTTGCTGGTGAGCAAAAATAGCTCGGCAGCCTCTCAGCAAAGTTGAAGCCTGCATCTCTCAAACTGCTGCTGCCTTTGGGAGCGATGGAAGAGGTTTCTGACAATCTTATGTCAACAAAGCACCATCTAGTGGTTATGGCACCCAGGGCTTCCCCACCAGGCTGGAGACTGTGCACCCCGGATGCGGGCACACGACTCCAAAGCCCAGGCCATCCCTGTGTCCAGGAAAGCTGAACCTGTGCATGAGGCTGCTCCTCACGCCTGCACGTTTATTTGGTGTAAAACACAGTAGTTCTTGCCTCTTGCCTGTGCTTCCTTGGTCGTCTCATTGTCTTCCCTTTCTTCTGCCTGGGCCAGGTTTGGATGGGAAGGGAAAGTTGCTGCTGCACTGCCAGGCATGGGCTGACTTCAGGGAGTTGAGGCAGGAGCACCTTGTGATGCCAAGACTTTGCTCTAAAATATCCAAATCCTGTCTTACAGTCCCAGTTTGGGCTGCCCTGACCTCATGCCCTGTGTTGTTTTTTTCCACTGCAGACTAAGCACAGTGAAAAGATTTAGAAGAATTGGTGTCTGCAGCCTTGAGTCAAATCTTTGGCCTCTGCCCTGCTCAAGGAAAGGGGGCAGTTTAGTACAGGCACCCCAATTCCTTTGTTAACTCCTGTTTTCTCACTGTTGGGGCTTTCCTACTCCTTGCGAGGATGAGAGCAGTGCTAGAGAGAAACCAGCTGCCTCAGGGCTTGCCTGCACACCACCAATTCCAGCAATCTTGCTTCTGCTGGAGGACCTGCTTTGTGTCCAGATCTGCTCAGTGGCACAGATGAGCTGAGCCAAGGCAAAGTGAGAGTGCACCAATGCATCTCTCTCCTTCTCGTAGTCCACCCTGATCTCAGAGCAAAGCAAAGTACCAGGTCCCGGTTATTAGCAAAATGGAGTTCCAGGCAGCCAGAGGATTTCCCAAGTCCACTCATTTGGCTGAACCACCCAGTGACAACACTGCTGGAGCTCTGAGCTCTGAGCAGAAGGCCCACACTACCATCCATCAGGGATCTGCACAGGGTCAGGTCTTGCCCTCCACATCGCATGATGTTTAAACCTAAGTAGGTACAAAAAGTAGGTACAAGCCTTAAAGTCTCCCAAGTGCTGAGTACCTCCTTGGGTTATAAACTGCTAAGAAACGCTTACCCCGCTGGTAGGCATTTAGTCAGCACATGCTTCATCTTTTCTTGTCGCTGAGCTATGTGCCCAGGGACGGTGGCTGGCAGGCTGCAGTGCTGTGACTGTAGATCAAAGATGCCTCTGAAGTTCTTCAAAGCAGTTTGTTAGAAAGCGGTGTGTCCCCTCCAGACGTGGGCATCATGTCCCACCCCCAGGCTCACAGCGCCCATGCCCTTGGCCCTTTCAAAGCCTGGCGTTGTCCCTTTGTCAGGTTTGAACCCCCAGGTGTGACACTGGGAGGAAGCCTGTTATTTGCTTTCTTGCTGTGTGGTTGGCAGCTGAGACTTTGAAGCTGGTTAGCAAGTGACGGATGATGACATCTGACAGGCAAAGCTGATGGGAGACAGTGTTGTCTAGCAGATGCCTTTATCTGGCAGGGCAGAGATACCCTGTGCTGCGACTGCTTGCTTTATTGTGCCAGAGGAGGAAAAGAGAGCAGGATTAAAGGACTCACTGGAATCCTGCTTATGTAATTAAAAAAAATAGGAATCCTGACTTCCAATAAAGAAACTTCATAAATATCTGAGTTTATGTTGGAGCGTAAAACAGTTTGTCAGCATCAAAACTGTGGCTGTCAGCATGGAGGAGTTTTATTCTTCCTGGCAAGGACTTCAGAGTTGCTAACAGCGTGTCCTAGACAGTTGTGAACTACAAGAACGAGCAGTTACTTCCAACCCGTTTCTTTATCTGTGTGAAGTGTTTCGTTCCAGCCTTAGCAGGCCTGGGAGAAATCAGTGTTTGATTTTCAAAACCATTCATGCTGTTGCCGACCTTCAGCTGCTCCCTCCTGTTACAAACCCGCTGCTGGCTTTGCCTGGTGAAATAGTTGTTTGGCTGAGAAACCCCCCTGGTCTCGCCTGACTCACAAACTCTTTTCCTGCATGTCCTGTAACTTTGGGCTTTGAAGCGCTGCCTTACAGAAGGCTCGTAGAAAGTGGCAGGTACAGTGCGGTGGGTTGTGGTGAGTTGGGACCCCCTTCTGCCACCCTGCGATTGTTCTCTGATTGTCCTCTTGTTTTTCGCAGGAAGAAGAAGGTGAGGATGCAGATATCTCTTCTGGTCCCTCAGTCATTAGCCACAAGATGCCTTCTGCCCAAGCCTTTCATCACTTTGCTCCTCGTTACTCTGAGATGGGCTGCGCTGGGATGCAGATGAGAGATGCCCACGAAGAAAATCCAGAAAGCATCCTCGATGAACATGTACAGCGTGTAATGAAAACACCAGGCTGCCAGTCTCCAGGACCTGGCCGCCACTCTCCTAAGCCACGTTCCCCGGAAAGCGGCCACTTAGGAAAGCTGTCAGGGACACTAGGAACAATTCCTCCAGGGCATGGCAAGCACGCAACGAAATCGGGAATGAAACTCGATGCAGCTAACTTATACCACCACAAACACATCTACCACCACATCCATCACCACAGCGTGATGAAACCAAAAGAGCAGATCGAGGCTGAGGCCACGCAGCGAGTGCAGAACAGCTTTGCTTGGAATGTAGATTCACATAACTATGCAACAAAGTCACGGAACTACACTGAAAACCTGGGCATGGCACCTGTCCCCATGGACTCTTTAGGCTACAGGTGAGTCAAGGCAGCAGCCAACAGTAATCCCAGAGCCATGACTTCTCTACGAAGCTCTCTCCTAAATGAGCTGTAGCATGCAAGTGAAACAGGGTGGTTGAGCCATGTTTTCTTGTGAAAGCTTATTCTGGGTCATGATTTGAGGGCCTCCTGCTCTTCTTCCCCTTCCAAAATGGATAAGCCCCCTGATAAGCCTTGTCAACCCTTTTCGCCTCTGTGGCTGGTGCCAAACCACACCCTCTAACCAGGACTGTCAGTGACCTTGGTTATGAAGTAGTTGTTCTGCTCCTTACAGCAGCAGAGGTGCTTGGAAATGGCAGATGCTGGTCTGCTCGTCCTTCCTTCGGGAGTTGCTGAGTGTAGGGCTGTGTCCCGGGGTCTGGGTAACAGAAACCACTCTCCTTTGTTCGTAAGAGGACAAAAAGTCCTTATTGCAAGGCCTAACGTGGTCATTAGAAGGGATCCTTTCTCTTCCTAACAAAACGATGCACACTGCTGCCATGGCATCCTGTCCTAAGGGGATAATATTCTTAGGGACAGGGGACCCTCTATCCAGGAGAGAGTCCTTCTCCGCTGTGAGCTTTGCTAGTCCTATTACTGGATGACTGCAGAGGTGAGAGAGGAGCTCAGGGCTGCCCTAGGTGAGAGGTGGTGATGGAACAGCCGTGGGGCAGAGCTGTGCGCAGCCTGAGCTTGGCTGGCTCCCTGGGGCTGTGTGTTTGGGGCCTTGCTTTGCAGCGTACCAGGGGTGGGATATTTAGTGAAGGCAGGTTAGTGGGACTGGAGCAGGCAGGACCAGCTTTTCAGGGAGGCAGAGCACAGAGGCAGCTGCTCTCCAAGGACAGAGAAGCTCTTAAATCTAACCTGTTCCTATAGGGAAAGGGTTGTTCCTTCAACAGAGCATCAACATGGCCATGTTGTGTCAACCCACAACTCCATCTGTTCACAGGACTTCTCACTAGTGCTAACTGCAGCATATATTCAAGGAGACTATAAGACGGCATGTTCAGAGCTGTCCTTCCTTTGGCAAAAACTCCCAGTTCCTGACAGTCCTCAGGTTGGGAACTTTACAAGACAAGAGTTTGCATCCCAACAATCTTGTTTGGGAGCTGGCAGCCCCTTACCATGGCTTGCCTGGCTCCTCATTGAACCTTGCTGGGCTGTTGTCCCCTTACCCCCTGCAGCTCAGAATGACTACAACGTGCAGCAAAAGGGAGTTTTTGTTCGCACTGAACCTGCTACTGGAGCATTTCATTTGATACCCACTAGTCCTCGTAGGTTGGGAAGCAGAGAAGTTGCCAGTTTGCCTTTGTAGATCTTCAACCCTTCTTTCTCCCCAGAAAGTGAACAAAGCTATCTGAAGGCCTGTGGTGTTAAGGTTATTTTCCCTATTTTCACCACTCCTTTCTGATGTTAAGCTTGTTTTTCCTGTGTGTGTTAGTGAGCACGCAGAAGCAGAAGTAGGAGGGTCCTATGGAGCAAAGTGGATGGGTGATTAGGAGAGTGGAGGTCCCATGAAATTAGAGCTGTGACCGTGACGGGCCAGCATAGGTTCTGCGTGGCCTGGGAGCACGGGACTGCCCAGCTGGGCACGTGGGCATGGATGTGGGCAGGGAGTGATGGGTTTCTGTAGGTGCTTTTGCTGCAGCTGTCAGCAGCTGACATCCATCTGGCTGCAGTGTTTGAGGTGACAGTGCTTCCCAGGGCACAAAAGCCTATGGAAAGCAGCCTCCTTTGCCAGGATGTGGTCTTCCACTATGATATAAAGCCTTGCTTCAGTTTAGGGTGAGAAACATATGCTCAGCATGGCAAATGAGGAATGTGGGATATTTGTGAACCTGGGTGATGATGAGAAGTGCTCAGATTGCCAGCAGTGGTATGGTGTGGAGATCCACCAATGGCTTGCAGCACCAGGATGAACCTGAGTAAAGCTGGAGCAAAGAGCCAGTGGTTTAACATGATCCTTGATGTGACAGCAGATCTTGCCACATTGCCATGGCTCATTTAGCCAGAGGAGTAGCTCCCCTTTCCCCGCAAGTAGCTGGATGGAGAAGCCTGCTATGCCTAGATCTAGCCAGCCTTGTTCTTCACTTCATCGTTGGTTTGAGCTGTGGTAGAGCCAGGGACAGTGAAAGGTGACCAGGGCCATGTCTGCACTGCAGGCAGCATCAGGTCCCAAAGGGCTGAATTTGTCTGGAGGTGTCCATGATCCTCCTCTGCCTGGTCTGCAGTGGTTCGCCTTGGGCAAGGCACTAACATCTCAAGCTTTGTTCTTGCAGTGGGAAAGCAAGTCTGCTCTCAAAAAGAAACGTCAAGAAGACCGATTCAGGGAAAAGTGATGGTGCCAACTATGAGATGCCAGGATCTCCTGAAGACGTGGAGAGAAACCAGAAGATCCTTCAGTGGATCATAGAAGGAGAGAAGGAGATCAGCAGGCATAAGAAAACAACCCATGGGTAAGGGCTAGCAAAGAGAGGGGTCTTCACTCAGTTGTATTGCATCCCCTGCACAAGGCTGTCAGCAGCCTGCCTCGTTCCTGGAGACCTTGGGAAGACAAGAACCCACCAGGCAGAAGGGTTTAGACCCTTTGGAGACTGAGGGTTGCTCAGGGGCTGTAAGAGCTGTTTTTTTCTGAAGGATGACTTGTGGCTATGGGGAGAAGGTTGTGGCCCCAGAGAAATCTCACAAATTGCTGCTGTGATTCCGAGGTAGATAACGTAGCACACAGTAGGCAGCATTGTTCCTTCAAGCATTTGCTTTCTGTAAATGCCTCGTGCTCCTACAAGGTACTGATGGAAATGTAGGACCTGCTGCACCTGAACCTCTCAGCCTGTCTCATGAATGGGCTCATGGAGAGGCTCCCAGCAGCCTGGGAACACTGGCAGCACGTGGCAAAGCAGCTTCTAGGGGAGTGACACTGTCTTCTGCTGGGTTTAGTTTTACATAACGTGGTCTTCATGAGAGTCCTTAAACAGAGTGGGCTTTGTGTCGGAGTTCAATTGCTCACTCTGATGTCTCCACATTTGCTGTCCTGAAATCTTCTCTAAAGGTGCATGGTGCTGCACTCTCCCTCAGAAGCTGTAAGGAGCTTCCTAGTAGTGCCCGTGTCCCACTGTGGGAGCAGGAGGTCCATCCAGGAGTGACTCTGTGCCCATGCAAAGCGTCTCAGCCGTCCATGTAAAACCTTTGTGTTGTGTCTAGCTCTTCAGGTGCTAAGAAGCAGCTGTCCCATGATATGGCCCGACCCCTCTCCATTGAGCGACCTGTTGCGGTGCATCCGTGGGTCAGTGCCCAGCTCCGGAATGTTGTCCAGCCTTCTCACCCCTTCATCCAAGATCCTACCATGCCGCCCAATCCAGCCCCCAACCCTCTCACCCAGCTGGAAGAAGCTCGCAGGAGGTTGGAGGAGGAGGAAAAAAGGACTGGAAAACTCCCCTTTAAACAGAGGTACGACAATAGGGTTTGATTGTGTGTGGGAGGGAAGCTGGGACTGCTCAGAAGGTGGGCAGGCGAGAGAGATGTCCACTGCCCTCTGCTGCGGTCTCCAGCTCGCAGCACCAACTGCGTGGAGGCACATCCAGAGGTCAGAGAAATCTGCCCTAGTCCCTCTAACATGGTTGTGCAAATGCCAAAACCTACCTTGAGGGCTTCTGCTAATGGTTTGTGGGTGGAGGGGCTGGAAACGCTTCTGAGAGGGTGAGGAAGGGGCTGCTGAGGAGCTGGGCAGGGGGAGCATATCTAGAAGGGGCATGGTACGAGAGAGCTCTGCCCCAGTAGTCACTGACTCTCAGCTTGTTCACACCCACATGGTGATCTCAGAGGTTGGTGCGGTAGCAGAATTGAGCAGGATGCAGCAGAATTAAGCGCGGAAGAATATGTGTTCGCTCTTTATCTACATCTCCTGCAGACGTGCAGCAGAGGCTGCTCGTGGCACTGGAGGAGAGCACTGCCCTATAGTCCTGCCGCAGCAGCACTGCCTTGCTGCACGGCCCTCTCCAAGTCACCACATCTTTTTGTGACTCAGCTCAATGCCTGTGGCAGATCTCATTCTCCTGCTCCTGTGTTATCTTTCGGGGAAGATGATTTGCAAGGCACATGGAGCTCTCGGATCAGAGGTGGTTTGGAAGTGCTAGATAATTACTGTTAACAGCTAAAAGCACTTTGTCCATTAAAAACCTTTCATAGCTTTATAGCTCTCTTCTGAAAACTCGAATCTTTGCAGTCTGACTCTTAGAAACGGGAATGTAATTTTAAATAAGAAGCTCTTTTAATTGCTAAGTTCCAATTATTTTTGCCTGCAGTGACCATGTAGCAGAATTCTGTGTATTTACGTCAGAGCACTGGTGGAAAACCGGGTAATTACAGGGCTCTCCTGAGTCAGGTTAAGCCAAGTTTATTTGATCTACCTTGCAG
This sequence comes from Piaya cayana, assembly GCA_013389865.1. NCBI lineage: Eukaryota > Metazoa > Chordata > Aves > Cuculiformes > Coccyzidae > Piaya > Piaya cayana. The sequence continues at coordinate 67,303 of WAAB01019187.1, forward strand.
TTGGTGTAATTGGATAGTGTTTATTAGTATAGTCAATTATAGTTATGCTAAATTTATGCACCTTCCCCGAAAATGCCTACATCGTGGAATGGTTTGGGTTGGAAGGGACCTCAAAGCCCCTGCAGTTCTAGCCCTGCCATGGGCAGGGACACCTCCCACTGGATCAGGGGCTCCAAGCCCCATCCAACCTGGCCTTGAACACCTCCAGGGATGGGGAAGCCACCACTTCCCTGGGCAGCCTGGGCCAGGACCTCCCCGCCCTCACAGAAAAACATTTCTTCCTCAGCTTTCATCTCAATCTCCCTTCTTTCAGCTTAAAATCATTTCCACTCATCCCATCCCTGGTCAAGGGCCCCTCCCCAGCTTTCCTGAAGCCCCTTTAAGCGCTGGAAGGATGCAGATGCACACTTTGTAAATGCCAGCCTGGTCTCTATGCATATGTAATTAATACTCTAATAATAATTATGTGTATTATAAGCATAGTTTTTGTAGGTACCCCATGGCATTACAGTGAGCACCGTGCAGACCAGTGGGAGAACAGGCTGAGCAGTCCCAGTGCTGGGCTTCTCTGCATATGCTGCTTTCCCACGAGGTCCAGATCTCCTCCTAGTGATGCAGGGGGATCCTCCTGACCTGCCCCATGCATGGAAAACCAGGGAGCAGCGTTTGCTGAGGGGAACATGTTCCTGTGTCTGGCAGCATGCGAGAAGGGATGCAGCTGTCCCCAGGGAGCCAGGGATTTGTGGATATTGAAATCTCTCTGCTAGGTTTTGGCAGGATTCTTCAGCTGAAGCATGACTGAGCTAGCAGCTTTTTCGAGAGCTCCTGTCATGGTCAGCACAGGAACCTGCCCAAAAAAGAGACCCCACAGCTCTTCTGAGAGGGACAAAGCCAGCCAGGGAGACACAGAGAGGGAGCACACCTGAAAACACTTTTTATTTCAGTTGGGCACTTCAGAGAGCTCTGGGAAATCAGAGCCAGTGTCCAGATTTGTCGGCAGCCTTGTGGAAGGTGGAGGTGAGCCCAGAGTTGTCCTTGAGGCAGAGGCTTGAGCTGGCTGCAGGAGGAGGCTGTGCCATGCCAGCATTGTACAGCCAGGCTGACCTTGCCGGCACTGTTACCTGGCTCCCCAGCCGCTCTCCTTGGGCTGCCCGCTGCTCTGGCACAGCAGCCCCGCTCCCACCCCAGCACTGCCCTGCTGGAAACAAAGGAGGTGTCTGAGGTGCCTGTACTGGGAATCATATATAGGAGGTGGCTGCTGCTAGCAGACAGTGCAGGATCAAGTGTCTGGCACTGCATAACCTGCATGTCCGGGGTGCCCAGTGCTTGTGGCCCAGTGACCATCAGGTTTCTTGCATGTACAGCCAGGTTTTGAGCCATTTTCTGTAGCTCAGTGTCAGAGTTCACTTATGTTTCCTGCTTGGTGAACTAATTACTGCTACCAGATCTTCCGAGGACAGGTTTTTGCAAGCAGCAGGAACGTTAGCATGAGCTCGGTTTGGAATTAATTGGGTTGGGTCAAGCCTGGAAGAAAAGCAGAGCTGGGATACCTCCCAGGGTAACCTCTGCTGGGTGCATTGCGAACTTTCCAGGGCTCTCCAGCCCTGTGGCTGAGTTGGAGTGAGCTGGAGGCCTCACCTATGCATCGCAGCAAAGTTGGATTGGTGCTGTAACCCAGACTTACATTTCCCTGTAGTGACACCAGTGGGTTACACGGCTAAGAAATCAGGACTGCAATGAGTCAGCTGAGCGCTGCAATTCCCTCCTGGATTGCATTTTGTGCTTGTGACAAAAGCAGCCAAGGGAGGTGGCCCAGAAGGGGCGGGATGGTGGGACCTGGCTGTGTTTCTGGGCCAGGCTGCCCCCCAGGAGGTGGGACCAGGTGGGAGCTTGTAGCCACTGTGGGTGAGCTGTGGTCTCAGGAGACCTCTTGGTGATGATGAAAGTGGAGACAGTCTTGTCTCATTCTCCTGAGAGGAGCTCTTGGAAAATTACATTTTTAATGATTCCTTGTTAATCAGCTCTGCTTCAGCCTGCTAGAGATCCATAGCTGTGGTTCAGGCTGTGTGTGCATCCTGCTTCCAGCCAGCCAGTCCCACTGCACAGCCTCGTTCAGCCCCAGGAGCTCGGAGGCGCCACAGCCATCCACCCCTGCTTTGATTTCTAGCAAAAGCAGGGGATCCAAAGCCATGGGGACTGTTCTCGAATCCAGTGCTGCGAAGCAGTGCAAAGCTGCTGCTTTCGGGCATCATTTCAGAAACCATTTTCAGGCCTATCTCTACTCTAGAGAGAGATGAGCATTGGAGCCAGACACGTTCAGAATCAGCCTTTCAGGGATGAACACGTGGCAGGAGGAGGAAGGCGACTCCCAACCACCGGCACTGCCCCCGTCTTGGTTCTAGTGCCGGGAGATCCTCTCTGTCTCCCCAGGTGAAGGAGAATGGTGTCCCCATGTCCCCAGGCCCACAGCAGCTCTCTCTGAGTCCCAACTTGTTTCTAGCAGAATTAAGAGAAGGTTAGGGACCTTGAGGTTTTCCAAACCCCTTCAATTAACTTCTGGCTCGCAGGGTTCACAGAATTTGCCTGAATTTATGACCCATTTTTCTTTCCTTTAAATGCCTCATTTTTTTTTTCCAGGGATGACTCAATTCCTTAATGTTTTTCTAGCTAAAGGGCATCCTGTGCTTTGATATGGGGATGGGAGAGGCCCCGAGAGCTCTGCTGGCATTGAGAGCAGACCCTTGCCTCTCAGGATGCTGCATCTTCTCCAAAGGTCTCCCGGGCAGAGCAGGCACCAGGAAGGTTGTTCAGTTGAACTTTAGACCTCTCCTGCTTTCAGAAAGAGGTGAAAAGCTTGTGTCTGGTCTCAGTTTGCAGTGCTGAGGTTTACGTGGGCACGCCATTAAAAAGGTGCTCTGCCCGCAAGCCAATGTTTAAAGGTTAGGGTCAGAGTCATTTCCAAAACTCCAATTACCTCATACACTTGGCAGATTCTGTTTTTTATAGCAACTTTCCAGTCATGTAAGTACAAAATCATCTTTTTTATCCAGCGTGCTTTTCAAATACTTTTTTAGAACTACCAAATTTGTTTTACGTGACTATGAAAGGGAAGGCTGCCTCTGGCTTAGCCCACACCTGCCAAGCTACCAGTTTGTGTAGGCTGCCCCAATGTTTGCGTGGCATTTACGGCACCGCAGATGAAAGGCTCCACAGAAGGGCAAAACACCCTGATTTTTGTAATTGCCACTTTTGTCTGCCCCTGCAGATGGGGCTAGGACTTGGCTGATGCTTTTGGTCCAGCGATGGCACCACACAGCAGAACCCGATGTGTGGGCTGGACGCAGCGACCAGACCAACATCCGGAGAGTCGAGCAACCACGGGAGATTTAAAGTCACCGAGGTTTTAGGGATGGCAGCTGCCTTGCCACCCTGTGTGGATGGAGAGCTCCATCCCCTCCAACCTCCATCTACCCTGGGAGATCTGCCCAGGGGAGTCGCAGGAGCAGAAACTGGTCCTGTCTGCGCAGCCCTGAAGATGTAGGTCAGCAGAAAGCCGTGCTGAGCTATTTTGGCTGCGGTGGCAATAATCCTGAGTAGTCTGAGTGATCTTTGTGCTATCGACCCCAGGCTTCCAGCCCGTCATGCTCAGTACTCACCATCAGTGCTGATCCATCAGCCTGGAGAAGAGGAGGCTGAGAGGAGACCTCATTGCTCTCTACAAATACCTGAAGGGAGGTTGTAGAGAGGAGGGAGCTGGCCTCTTCTCCCAGGTGTCAGGGGACAGGACAAGGGGGAATGGCCTCAAGCTCCACCAGGGGAGATTTAGGCTAGAGATTAGGAGGAAGTTTTTTACGGAAAGGGTCATTAGGCATTGGAATATGCTGCCCAGGGAGGTGGTTGATTCGCCTTCCCTGGAGGTGTTTAAGGCACGAGTAGACGAGGTCCTGAGGGACATGGTTTAGTGTTTGATGGGAATGATTGGACTCGATGATCCGATGGGTCTCTTCCAACCCGGTGATTCTGTGATTCTGTGATGGGGAGCTGGGTTGGCTGCCGAGGGGCTGAGATGCTCTGCCTTGCACAGAGCTTACCCGTGACTCCCCAAACTGGTGGTGCTGTGGATCAGCCATGCTCTCTGAAAGCCTGGGGACAGGTTTCTTCAGCGTGAAGGGGCTGAGGTAGAACCTGCATTTGTCTTGTAGCTGTGGTCTGGCCCCATCCAGCCTTTCCAAGTGCTCTTCGCTCCTTCAGCACCCTTGGTGTGCAGCTGCACGCCAGGAGACCTTGTTGTTGGAGCAAAGAGTGCTCAAAAATCACATCTCTTTTATCTCCAGCCCATCTCTGTTGCCTCTGGTGGGATCTGGCCCACACCTCTTACCTGGGCAGCCCCGTGCCCAGAAAGCCACCCAGCACCAGTGATGATGCTGAGCACCATGGGCTGATACTCAGCAGGTTGCGTGTATTTTCTCATGGCAGGTTGAAGCCCCAGAAGAGACCGGGCAGCGGCACGTCCCAGCCGTGCGAGAACATCGTGGTCGCTTACTACTTCTGCGGAGAGCCGATCCCTTACCGCACCCTTGTCAAAGGGCGCGTGGTGACGCTGGGACAGTTCAAGGAGCTACTGACCAAGAAAGGGAACTACAGGTAAGGGCTGCTCCCCACGTGCTGTACGGTGCCAACGGACTGTCAGCAACCCCCGGCAGATGCCCCTGCCAGGACGCAGCAGTGTTGCTCCCACCAAGGTGAAGGAGCATGATGGAGATAGGTCAGGGGGGCTCCTGGAGCCTTTCAGGAAGGCTCCCGCCGGGCACACTGTGCTGGGGATGTGGCAGCACAGCCAAGGCACCTTGGTTGTTGAAGAGGCAGGTTACAGTGAAGAGGGAGATTAGGTTTTGTAGCAGAAACGTCCTGCATCCCAGTTTGCACTTTCAACAGAAACTACTGAGCTGCCCGACAGGACCCCGTGGTGTCCTGGGCTGCTGAGGAGCACTGTCAGCTGGTGCTCAGTGATGCTGTGAGGAAACTCACCACTCAGTACTTTTTTTAACCTCTCTGCCCCCGTTTTTCTGGTTTTTTCAGGTATTACTTCAAGAAAGTGAGTGACGAGTTCGACTGTGGTGTAGTCTTTGAGGAGGTGCGGGAGGATGACACCATCCTGCCCATCTTTGAAGAGAAGATCATCGGGAAGGTGGAAAAGATCGACTAGGCTCCAGGGCAGTGAGGCATGAGGACAGGACTGTGAAAGATTCTGGGACTGGAGGAGAAGGCCTGGGGCAGATGCTGGCACTGCTACTGCGGGCGCCCGGCAAGCCCAGGGCAGAGGCAGCAGCCTGCACCGGCACAGACCTGGCGAGCTCCGGGCTGCCGGTGGACACCGTTTCACCCCACGAACCTGCCAGTGGGAGCCTGAGCTCCCTCTCCATACCGAATATAAGTGTAATGTAGCATTGTACAGTGCATTAGAAAGTGTAATATGACCTTGTTTACTAAAGCTGCATATTTTTGATATATTGTAATAAAAGGAAACTATTTCCAATGTCACAGTGCTCTTATGTAAATGTGAAACATGCAGGTGCTGCGGAACTCGCCCAAAGCGTTACAGCCGTCCCTCAGACTCCATCTGCTTTGCTCTGTCTCAGCATCCTGCCCTGTCCCCTGCTGTGGATGGATTCGGAGTGGCACCGGGGCAGAGCTGCTCTCCCCACACTGGTGGGGAAGGGGCAGCCTCGCTCTGGAGGGGCTCCAAAGAATGTTGAGCCATTTGGATCGAGTCCATCTCTCTCCTCCCCGGCAGTCTCACCTGCTGGACATGGTAGGATGCTTTTTTCAGTCCTGGGCCTTCTTTCAACTGAGTAAATCCCCAGTGAAGAGAAGTGTTGGTGTCAGCTCTCGGCATTGGGTGCTTCCTGCAGGGTGAGGACCAGCTCGGAGCCAGGACTGGGTGCTGGCATCCCATAACCTGCATGCTCCATCTGCCCTGGAGAAGGGTTCACCTCCCAGGAGGGCGCTGCGGCTCCTGTGTGCCTGGTGCAGATGTGCCCAGGCCTCTGGTGCTGAGTTTTGGTCAGGGAGTCGTTGGAGAAACTTAGTAGAGGAGAGGACTAAGGAAGGATTTCTTCACCCTGAGAGTGTGGAGGTCCTGGCCCAGGTTGCCCAGGGAAGCTGTGGCTGCCCCATCCCTGGAGGTGTTCGAGGCCAGGTTGGATGGGCCTTGGCAGCCTGATCCAGAGGGTGGAACTAGATGATCTTTAAGGTCCCTTCCAACCCAAACTATTCTATGACTAAATCTCGAGGACAAAAACTCTTCATATGAGTCTCGCATCTTTCATTGGCCCGTGTGTCTCGGGGAGGCAGTGTGAGGACACCAACCATTGCTGAGAGCACAGTGGTTGATGCCAGTGTGGGGGGCTTGTGGGGGGCCAGGTCACCCTGCAGGGCAGCCAGCACCCCGGGAAGCCTCCTGGGCTTACTCAGCCACAACAAATCTAGAAACTCCACCAGTGCTCCCACCACCCTGCCTGTCCCCCAGCCTGGACCATGACCTGCTAGTGCGGCTGTAGCTCTGCACCAGCTCCTCTAGGGACAGGCTCTTGCTCCCCCACAGAAACTAGGGTGGCCCCGAAGCTCGGGAGCTTTCACAGCACTGCTCGCCCTCCCTGGTGCTGCTCCTGGCCACGGTGATGGAGCTGCTGGGGACACCACACCGGGATGCCACTCAGCATTGTACGTGTCACCAAGTGCCTTTAAAACCTGGTTCTGTGACCTGCATCTACACTACATCCAGCAAAATCCACAACCATTTTCAGCCCAGGAACAGCGTTATAGGCATTTTCCCTCCCTGTTTTTTTAAGTTCTGCTTGTGACACATCTGTTGAGGTTGTTAACATGCCCAGGATTCCCATCTCTCCCTTTTTTTTCTTTCTCAGAGGGTTTCCTGTAAATACGTACAGCAGCCACACATCCCCGGTGGTGTCTCCTCTGCACTCACGTGCTGGCTTTTACCATGATCTTTTCAAAAGTACTTGGATCAAATGAAATAAACCCCCATGTACAATCACCTGCTGGTCTTGTCCTCTGCAGAGCAGGCACCGGGACTCGCAGAGGATGGGGCAGGGATGACGAAGGGTCTGGGCAGCTCTGGAAGGGGGTGGCCGGGCACATCCCAGCCCCAGCGGACCAGTGCTGCCCCTGGAGGAATCACCCAGGGCCTGGGAGCAGCAGGTTCAGGGGAGAGGGGGCAGTGCTGGGGCTCAAAGGGGATGCTGGGACGGTCACAGAGACTCCCGGCCTTAAGAGGAGCACGTGGATCCAGGCCGGGATGCTCCTTGGCTGTGACAGTACCTCCTGGGGCTGGGATGTGGTTGTGGAGCCCCGAAGGAGAGATGCCAGCTGGTCCCCCAGCACCTGCACCCCAGCAGCCCAGCACAAGGGCCAACGTGGAGAGCACCAGACTCCCTCCTGGCTGTCCCCTCCATGGCCTTGGCCACCTCGTACCATCACAGGGCTGGCAGAGCGAGTTTCCACATGGAGCTGTGCTGGCTCAGACCCGTGGAGAGGCAGAGGACCCCTTGCAGCGCCCCATCCCCTGGACATATGATGCTCCCCACAAGGTGCACCCCACAGTGCGCTGGAGCCACAGACACAGACCAGAGCCCACAGGGTTTCCAGGTGGTTTATAGCCCACACCTGAGCAGGATGGGGCTCACAGCTCATCCCGGGATTCTGCCGCCCCAAGCAAAGTCGGTTCCTCCTTGCCTGTGCTGTTCTCGGGGGTCTCAGGCACCTGTAGAAGACAGTGAATCATGGACAGACACAACCCTCCTGTCTGTCGCCATCCCGCAGGGTCCATCCCCTTGCCCAGTGGAGACTGGGGGCCGCCCCACAGTGTGTGGGGGTCCCCAACCCTTGGCTGGAGGGTCCTCACTCACCGCAGGTGGCTCCTCGGGCAGCGTACCCCCATTTTCCAGGAATTTGGAGAAGGTCTCCAGATCTCGGGCGCTCTTGTACTCAACCATCTTGGAGCCAGGAGAACACAGAATCATAGAATCGTATAATAGTTTGGGTTGGAAGGGACCTTAAAGATCATCTGGTTCCATCCCCCCGTGCCATGAGCAGGGACACCTCCCACTAGATCAGGCTGCCAAGGCCCATCCAACCTGGCCTTGATAGGACAAGATGGAAGGGAGATGAGGGGTGACCCCATCCCCTGGGTGCCGGCAGACCCAGGCTGGCCCCACGACTGCTCCCACCTACCTTCCTGCCGGGCCCTGCAGGAAAGTAGTGCAGGGTGGGGAAGCCGTGGATGGTGATGTTCTCCAGCTCGTTGGCTGTGGCGTCCAACTCGGCAATGATGATGTCCTCATGGTCCTTATAGCGCTCGCCCAGCTCCTCCCAGGCCGCCGCCATCTCCTGGCAGTGGGAGCACCACGGCGCGTCTGCGGGACGGGTGCAGTGCCAGGGGGTCTGGGTGCCGTGTCCCCCAGGATAGGGGTCGGTGATGGGGCTGTGGAGAGCTGAGCCCCATGGCAGAGCTCAGGGAGGGCCACGGGCAGCACCGGCACTTACAGAACTTGACGAAGACGTTCTTGGTCTCGTCAAATGCCACTTGCTCGAAGGTCTTCCCCACCAGGACTTTAACAGGCCGCGTGTCCCAATCCTCAGGGGGCTCTGCACTCAGCAGACGAGGCTGTGGGGACAGCCAGGATGCCACAGCCCTGGATGAGTGATGCCAGCACCCCACGGGTCACAGTCCAGCTCCAACGTGCAGCCAGGGGGGGCTCCTGTGCCACCTTCTGCACCACCTTGTGCTGCCACCCCAGCTCCGTGTCTCCACACCGACAGCCTCCTCTCCCATAACAAACTCCCCCTGGAATCCTCAGGCCTGGCAGCACAGGGTTCAGTTGTGGGCCCCTCACCACAAGAAGGATGTTGAGGCTCTGGAGCGAGTCCAGAGAAGAGCAATGAAGCTGGGGAAGGGGCTGGAGAACAGGCCTGATGAGGAACGGCTGAGAGAGCTGAGGGTGTTTAGCCTGGAGAAGAGGAGGCTGAGAGGAGACCTCATTGCTCTCTGCAACTAACTACCTGAAAGGAGGTTGTGGAGAGGAGGGAGCTGGGCTCCTCTCCCAAGAGAAGGGGGAATGGGGACAGGATAAGAGGGAATGGCCTCAAGCTCCATCAGGGGAGGTTTAGGCTGGACATCAGGAAAAAATATTTCACGGAAAGGGTCATTGCGCACTGGCAGAGGCTGCCCAGGGAGGGGGTTGACTCGCCTTCCCTGGAGGGGTTTAAGGGACAGGTGGACGAGGTGCTGAGGGACATGGTTTAGTGATTGATGGGAATGGTTGGACTTGATGATCTGATGAGTCTTTTCCAATCTGGTGATTCTATGATTCTATGATTGAGCAGGTGGTTGGTGTTCCCCACACAACTACCATCATTAATCTTCAGAGTTAACAGGGAAGCAGCGCGAGCTGTTGCGGTGCCGCATCCCTCACCTTCACCTTGCCATCCAGCACTGCTTGGACGAAGGTTCGTATGGCCGTGCCCGAGAAGTCGTCCTGCTCCATCTGGTATTTGCGGTTGTTCTCCATCTTGACGAGGCGCAGGGTGGGGGCGTCAGCGGGTGTCATGCCGAAGAAGGACAGGACGGAGGCACCAAATCCAGCCACATCCAGCACCACGAAGAGCACCTGTGTCGGGGCATCAGTGGCTCTGCAGGGGGGCTGGGGGTGCGTGGCAGCCACCACCCCATGTTCCAGCCATGGAACCTCCTCACCTCACCCCGGAAGCCGTCAGCGGCTGCGCGGAAGCCATCCTGCAGCGCCAGCTGTGCTGATGAGGACTTGTTGAGGAACAGCAGCATGTGGTGGGGGATCTTGGCACCAAAGATCTGTTCAAAGTTCTGAGGAGGAGGAGGAGGGTGAGCGCAGGGGGGACGCGGCCCTGGCAGGGCTGAGGGCAGGGATGGGCTGTACCTCCTTGGTGAACTCCATCACCAGCTCCAGGCTGTGGATGCGGAGCAGCTGGGTGAGCTCAGCTGCGTCGAGCCCCCGCACCGGGTCCACGGGGAAGTCTGTCCGTCCCTCATCGAACTGCTGGGGCAGGGGCTGGTGAGGGCTGGGCCAGGATGGACCCACCGCCCCTTTGCCACCCCCTCACCTTCTTGAAGAGGACGACGGTGTCGGCCAAGAGCCCGTACGCCTGGAAGAGCTCGGCTGCCTCAGCCACCCCGAACGGCACGTCCACCACCTCGCTGGCCACCTCGTAAAACACTTGGGCTGCTTCACCACCCAGGTCCTGCACAACCACCCCATGAGAACCCACGGTTGTGGCCACAGCTCCAATCACACCCCTGCCTGCCCCAGCCCACCTTGAAGAAGCCGACGACCACCAAGTCCTGGGAGCTGATGAAGGCGTCGGCAGTGTCGGGGTCCTGCAGCAGCGTGGCAGTGGGGCCAGCCCGACGCCGCAGCCAGCGCACGATGCCCTCTGTGTCCAGGCGTCCTGCCACGTGGAATCTTTGCCATCAGCCCTGTTGTCCCTCACCAGGCTGCCACTCCCTCCTCACTCCCAGTGCCGTCAGCCCCCAACCACCTGCCTGCCATCACCCCATGCACCATCACCTACCCACCAACCCCCCGTGAACCCCCATCAGGACATCATAGAATCATAGAATCATCAGGTTGGGAAAGACCCACAGGATCATCGAGTCCAACCATTCCCATCAAACACTAAACCATGTCCTCAGCGCCTCATCCACCCGTCCTATAAACCCCTCCTGGGAAGGTGAATCAACCCCCTTCCTGGGCAGCCTGTTCCAATGCCCAATGACCCTTTCTGTGAAAAACTTCCTCCTGATGTGTAGCCCAAATCTCCCCTGGTGGAGCTTGAGGCCATTCCCCCTTGTCCTGTCCCCTGTCACCTGGGAGAAGAGCCCAGTTCCCTCCTCTCCACAACCTCCTTTCAGGTACTTTTAGGGAGCAATGAGGTCTCCCCTCAGCCTCCTCTTCTCCAGGATAAACACCCCCAGCTCTCTCAGCCGTTCCTCATCAGGCCTGTTCTCCAGCCCCTTCACCAGCTTCGTTGCTCTTCTCTGCACTCGCTCCAGGGCCTCAACATCCTTCTTGTGGTGAGGGGCCCACAACTGACCCCAGGATTCGAGGAGCAGTCTCACCAGTGCCGAGTCCAGAGGGAGAAGAACCTCCCTGGTCCTGTTGGCCACACCGTTTCTCATCCAAGCCAGGATGCCATTGGCCTTGGCCACCTGGGCCACTGCTGGCTCATGTTCAGTCGCTGTCAACCAACACCCCCAGGTCTTTCTCCTCCAGGCAGCTTTCACATCCCCACCCCTCTCACCCTCTGCCACCCTCCCTCTCACCCATCACAGCCCCCTCGGGGATGGGAGCCATGGCCTGGCGAGGTTCTGCAGCCCCTACCGGTGTAGGCGACAGGGTGAGTGCGGTTGCCATCGCGGAAGAGCTTGAGCGTGGGGTAGGAGGTGATGTTGAACTCATTGGCCAGGGCTGTCTGCTCCGTGGCGTCCACCTTGCCCAACCACGCCGGGCTGGACTCGTTCCTCAGTGTGGCAGCTGCCTCAGCGAAGGCAGGAGCCAGACGCTGGCAGTGACGGCACCACGGCGCGTCTGTGGGCAGGGGACAGTGTTGGCAGCAGGGACAGCCCCAGGACAGCTGCCAGGGTGGGCTCAGAGGTTGGTCAGGGCATGTAAAGGCTGTGCCGGGGCCCATGTGCCACCCCCCACCATGCATCCCTGCCCCAAACCTCTGCCTGTGTTCCTGCCCCATATCCCTGTTCCATCCCATACCCTTGTCACATGCCATGCTGTGACCCCTTCTCTCTGACCCACATATGTTCCCCTTCCCCATATCCCTGTTCCGTCCTGTATCCCTGTCCCATGCCGTGCTCTGTGACCCCATCTCTCTGACACACATCTTTGCCCCTACCCCATATCCCTGTTCAATCCTGTACCCCTGTCTCTGTGGCCCCATCCCTCTGACCCCCAGCCTTGTCCCTGTTCCATAACCCTTTTCCAGCCCATATCCCTGCCCCATGTTGTGCTGTGACCCTGTCCCTCTGACACACATCTATGCCCCTACCCCATATCCCTGTTCCATCCCATGTCCCTGTCCCATGTCGTGCTGTGACCCCATCCCTCTGACCCCCATCCTGTGTCCCATTCCCCACTCACAGAATTCCACCAGCAGCAGCTGGTGCTCGCTCAGGGCACGGGCAAAGTTGTGCTCGTGGAGCACCAGGACGTCATCCTCCTCCTCAAGCTCATCTGAGAGCACTTCATCTTCATCCTCCTCCTCCTCTGCCTCCACCTCCCCATCCTCGTCCCCCAACACCGGCTCCAGCCAGGCCAGTGACAGCACCAGCAGCCAAACCAAGCGGCCCCCGCAGCCCCTCATGGTGCCAGCACCGAAGCTGGTAGAGAACGCAGATAAGGGTGCTGGGGCGGGTGGTGCCAGTCCCCAGGGGCTCGTGTCCCTCCGCTACTGGCTGCTCCAGCCACTGATAAGGCAGCAGGACCAGGTGGCTGTTTTCCAGCCGTCTGTCCCCGCAGAATGGGGACTAGAAGCGATAGGGGCATGGACACACCAGTAAGAGACCAGTCTGTAGGGTTTAATGGTGATGGAAGAGCACAGCCTGCGACCGGGCGGGCACGGTGCCACCACGGCAGGGTCCGAGCCCCAGTCCCGGCGATGGGGACGTGCGAGGACCAGGCGAGCGTCGGTATTTTAAAAAAAAACAGGACTTAAAAATAACTTTGGTTGCAAAGACCACGACCGTGGGCACCCGCTCACTTAAGGGACCTCCCCAACACCCTTCAACGCGACTGGAGCGAGCGGCGGTGCCGGCGAGGTGTCCCGTGGGATGGCAGGCACCGTGTCCCCGAGCTGGAGGGAGGGAATCGGGGTGCAGGGGGGGTCAGTCCTCCCAGGCCTTCTTTATGCAGAGGCCCCACTCCCAGGAGAGATGCTCCATCTTGTCGTCGTCGGTGATGAGGGAGCGGACGCGGTAGGAGCCCCGTGCCAGCCATCCCTGCGGCACCTCCTCTGCCGGTGTCACCACCTCGTACTCCTCGGCCCGCGGCGCGTAGCTGCCCACCATGAAGACGTCACGATCCACTGGGAGAGAAGGGGAGAGCGGGGATGGGTGAGCAGGGCTGGGTCAGCCTGGGACCCCCCTGCCACCACCCCCAAGCACTCTCACCGGGCCGGCCACGGCGGTAGGTGAGGTGCAGGCATCGCAGCCCACAGACGATCTCCCTGTTCACCTGCGGACAGAGGGCACAGGTGCCACGGGTGGTGCCCCCCAGCCCTGGGGAACCCAGCTCTGAAGCCCCATCTTGCACATCCCTCAGGGTCCAGTGGGATTTGGTAGCAGGGACATCCCCTGGGAAGGGCAGGGATCTCCAGGGACCCTTGGGAAAGGCAGGGAGCAGGGTGGCTGGAAACCCTGAGAGGAGCAGGGATCCAGGGTGGGAGCAGGGAACCCCAAGTGGCCTCTTCTCCCAAAGTGACAGGGGACAGGACAAGAGGGAATGGCCGCAAGTTCTGCCAGGAGAGGTTCAGACTGGACATCAGGAAAAAATATTTCATGGAAAGGGTGATTGGGCAGTGGCAGAGGCTGCCCAGGGAGGAGGTTGATTCACCTTCCCTGGAGGGGTTTATGGGACGGGTGGATGAGGTGCTGAGGGACATGGTTTAGAGATTGGTAGGAATGGTTGGACTCGATGATCCTGTGGGTTCTTTCCAACCTGGTGATTCTATAATTCTAAGAGTAAGGGTCCTGGGGCAGCAGGGGCTCTGGGTTGCCAGTGATGTTAGGGGCAGCAAGGATTCCCTGAGTGGCAGGGTTCCAGGCGGGCAAGGGCTCTGAGGGCACAGGGTGGAGGGCAGAGACTCCAGGGCAGAAGGGATCCGAGGTGGCAGAGACCCTGAGGCAGTAAGGAACCCATGGGTGGTAAGAGGGAACCCCTCGGAACCCATCTGGGACTCCTGGAGTGTGCGGGAAGCAGGGCCGTGCCCAGCCCAGCTGGCGGGCACAGGGCACCGTGCACCCGCCTCACCTTGAAAGACACCTTCACCCTGTAGTCCACCCCCTCCTTCAGCACGAAAGCCCGGCCCCGCAGCACCTCCAGGTCTCCTGCGTGGAGAGGTGGCTCATGAGCCCGGCACCTTTCCTCCTCCTCCTCCTCCTCCTCCTCCTTCCATTGATGCCCTCATGACTCACCCGTCAAGTCCATAGTGATGGGCCCCGGCGCCTGCTCGCACATCAGGGTGAGCCTCGTCACCTGCACGTTGGGCACGCTGGTGTCTGGGGACAAGTGGCAGGGGACAGACCTTACCCACCATCCCCGGCCCATGGCCGCTGACCCCTCTGGAGCGGCACGAGGGGGCAGGTGCCACAGCAGAGGTGTGAGGAGCCAGCAAGAACCAGGCAGACCAGGCAGGGAGCAAAAGATCACAGACACCTCGGGCCAGCCCAGACCTTAGCATCAAGGCCTTTGGAGTGAAACCATCAAACAACAGCCCAGCCACAGGGATCTCCCAGGCTGTGATGCTCCCAGGCCCGGGAGCCGGCTGAGGGGAAGGAACAGGCAAGCGAAGGCATCCTCTGAGGTGGATGCTGGCCTTCGCTTGCATTTCAAGAGCTCAACCTCCACCCCATCAGCCCCTCGCACCCCACCACACACACGCCATCGTGCACGCCGCACGCATCCTGATGGTTTGCACCCACCTTACAGCTTGCACCCCCCACCCCCCAGCAATCATGCACCCATCACCAGGCTGTTGGACACACGGAGCAGCCCAGCCTGGTGCAGACGCCAAAGGGGGGGTGTCGTGGGTGTCATGGGGAGCAGCAGCACCACTGTGCCGCTCCAAGGCCCCTGCGGCTGCTCGCTCTGTCTCCATCATCCCATGAATTTCCCGGTCCCTTGTAACCGTTCCTATGGAAACTGCAGCGGTGATCCCGTAACCAAGGCAACCGGGGTCCCCAGGCAGCCGTTACGGGATTGGCAGGGGGATGCCGGGGTCTCCGTGCGGGTGGGGGGCACAGGTAGCACCCGCAGGCGATGCCAGCGATCCCTGCTGGGGATGCCCGAGCTCCCGGCACCCACGGAGGCTGCTCCGCCCGGGGTTGGGTACCGGGGTGCCCATCACCAGCAGGCAGCCCCCGACCTTACCCACAGCAACAGGGATGGTCCCCAGCAGCGCCTGCTTGTACTTGCGCAGGCTCTCGTCCCCTGGGTCCAGGTCCTGGATCTCCCGCAGGCTCTTCTTCTCCGGTGTCTTGTACGCCAGGGCCACGTCGGCATCCTCCTCCTCCTCCTCCAGCGACAGCGTCACCCCCTCCTTGTCAGCCATGATGTCTGCAGGGGACAAGCAGTGGCAGCCCCGACACCCTGGGGACACCCTGGGGACACCCCGGGGACACCCCACGACACACAGGCAAAGGGAGTAGGGTGAGTGTGGCTGAGCTGGGACGCGCCACGGGTGGCCACTAGCGATGCCCCATGGGGCGGCTGGATTGTCACCCTGCTCGGGGCTGCAGGGACACTGCCTGCCAGGCTGCGCGTCCCCAGGGCCCGGTGGCACAGCTGAGACCCGAGGCAACGCCACCGGCTGCATTTCCGCACGGTCATGAAGCAAGACGAGCTGGTGCTTACGTGGTGCGAGCAGCGTGTGTTTGCAGCCCACCCTTTGCGCCCTGTCACCCCGAGGGATCCTTGGCACCTCCCTGCAGCCCCTTCCAACCATGCTGGGCAGCCGCTAGCAGCCCCATCTCCCACCCCAAACCCAAACTGCCAGTGGCTGCAGGGAAAAAAACAGCTCCGGGGGCAAGTGGTGTGTCCAGCGGGTGCCAGGCAGAGTGGGGCACACGGGACGGCAATGTCCCCACGGCTCCTGACCCTGCCCTGCCTGCTGCACTGTCCCCCACACCCATTGCCCTTCAGTCTGCAAGAACAGAGGTCCCCAAAGGCCCTGAAGACCCCATCCCTGGGGACACAGCCTGAGGCAGAGACCTTGGTGCTCAGCCCCCAAGCCACAGGGCCAGCTGCAGTGGTGACAGGGACACAGAGCAGTGGCCTTGATGCACTGCTGGTCCCCAGTGAAGTCCCCTGCATCTCAGCTGTCACAGCAGTGTGTGGCACCCGGCCGTGCCAGCTCCCAGGCAGGGATGGACCCACCCAGGGGATCCACCAGCCCTGCATGGGTGGCATGTGCAGGGCTGTGAGGTGGCAGCGGGGGTGGCTGGGTGGTCCCCAACCCCCAGGGATGCTCTGCTCCCCCAGGGCCCCAGGGTGATGCTCACCCTTTATGCACCCGCTGCTGGGGCCGATTCAGGTGATGCTCCCCTTCTGGGGAGCTGGGGGGAACGTCAGCTGGGTGGTCCCCAACCTCAGGGATGCTTTCCTCCCCCAGGGCTCGGGGTGATGCTCCCCTTCTGGAGAGCCAGGGGGGACGTCAGCTGGGTGGTCCCCAACCTCAGGGATGCTCCAGTCCCCCAGGGACACGGGTGATGCTCACCCTGCATGCACCCACTGCTGGGGCTGATGCAGCTGGGGTGATGCCCCCCTTCTGGGGAGCTGGGGGGAACGTCAGCTGGGTGGTCCCCAACCTCAGGGATGCTCTGCGACCTCAGGGCTCGGCGTGATGCTCACCCTGTAGATACCCGAGGAGATACCCCCTTTCTGGGGAGCCGGGGGGTTGGTCAGCTGGATGGTTCCCCAGCGCCAGGGATGCTCTGCTCCCCCAGGGACCAGGGTGATGCTCACCCCGCACGCACCCGCTGCCTGGGCTGATGCTGCTCAGGGTGACGCTCCCTTTCTGGGGAGCCTGGGGGACGTTAGCCGGATGGTCCCCAGCCCCAGGGACGCTCCGCTCGCCCCGGGCCCGGGCGATGCTCCCCCTGCGGGTACCCGGGGAGCCGGGGCAGCGCTCCCCCCGCCGCCCCCCGCCCCGGCGCCGCTCACCTCGGTAGCAAAGCGCCAGCCAGAGCAGCTCGACGAGCTGCCCGCCGGCCTCGCACACATCCAGGCCGAGCATGGCCGGGCCGTGCCGGTGCCGGCGGCTCCTGCTCCGCTGCGCGGCCCGGCGGGGCGGCGGCGGCTCCCGCAGACGCGGCGGCTCCGCTGCCCGCCCGCCCCCGCCCCTCGGCGGCTCCAGCCCCTCCGCTCCTGGGCGGCGAGACTGCAGTGAGCTCATCCACCCGCGCAGCGCCCGCCCCGCTCCCTCTGCTCCCTCAGCATCCTCAGCTCCCTCAGCATCCTCAGCTCCCTGCCCACAGCCCCGCAACCCCGCTCTCTCTGCTCCCTGAGCACCCTCAGTTCCCTCAGCATCCTGAGCTCTCTGCCCGCAGCCGAGCTCCCTGTGTTCTCTGAGCTCCCTGAGCCCCCTGCCCGCAGCCCCGCTCCCTGTGCTCCCTCAGCANATCCTCAGCTGCCTCAGTATCCTCAGCTCCCTGCCCACCGCCCCGCAGCCCCGCTCCCTCTGCTCCCTCAGCATCCTCAGTTCCCTCAGTTCCCTCAGCTCCCTCAGCTCCCTCAGCATCCTCAGCTCCTTCAGCATCCTCAGTATCCTGAGCTCCCTGCCCGCAGCCGAGCTCGCTCCGTTCTCTGAGCTCCCTGAGCCCCCTGCCCGCAGCCCCGCTCCCTCCGCTCCCTGAGCATCCTCAGCTCCCTCAGCATCCTCAGTTCCCTCTGCTCCCTCAGTATCCTCAGCTGCCTCAGTATCCTCAGCTCCCTGCCCACCGCCCCGCAGCCCCGCTCCCTCTGCTCCCTGAGCACCCTCAGTTCCCTCAGCATCTTGAGCTCCCTGCCCGCAGCCCTGCTTCCTCTGCTCCCTGAGCATCATCAGCTCCCTGAGCACCCTCAGCTCCCTCAGCATCCTCAGCTCCTTCAGCATCTTCAACATCCTCAGCTCCCTACCTGCAGCCCCGCAGCCCCGCTCCCTCCGCTCCCTGAGTATCCTCATCTCCCTCAGCATCCTCAGCTCCCTGCCCGCAGCCTGGCTCCCTGTGTTCTCTGAGCCCCCTGCCCGCAGCCCCGTTCCCTGTGTTCCCCGTGCTCCCCTCCCGTCCCCTGCCCGCGCCCCGCAAGCGCCGTTCCTGTCCCCTCCTGCGCCGCCCGCACCGCCACCCCCATGTGCCGCCCGCACCCTGATGGCTTCGCCCCAGGCGCCACCTGCCCTGGCCCTGCCCGCTCCCGGCTCTCATTTCCCGCACCCCGCATCCCCCCCGCGTGTGCTGCCCGCACCCCGCAAGCCCCCAGCTGCACCCTCAGTGCACTGCCCGCACGCTGCGCCCTCCGCAAGCTCTGCCTGCACCTGCCCGCACCCAGCATCTGCCCTGCAAGTGCTCCCCGCGTCCTGCCCTCACCCCGCACCCCCCGCACCCTGCATCCCCCCCCGTATGTGCTACCCACCTCATGCATCCCCCCCCGCACCCTGCATCCCCGCACCCTGCACCCCCGCTGCCTGCAAGTGCTACCTGCCTGCTGCCCTCATCCTGCATTCTTGCCCTTATCCTGCATCCCTGCCCTCATCCCACATCCCCTCCCTCATCCCGCATCCCTGTCTTCATCCCGCATGCCTGACTTCATCCCACATCCCTGTCCTCATCCCCCATCCCTCCCCTCATCCCCCATCCCTCCTCTCATCCCGCATTCCTCCTCTCATCCCGCATCCCTACCTTCATCCCACATCCTTGCCCTCATCCCGCACCCCTGTCCCTATTCTGCATCCCTGCCCTTATCCCACATTGCTCTGCAAGCTCTACCCGCTCCCTGCCCTCATCCTGCATCCCTGCTCTCATCCTGTATCCCTTCCCTCATCCCGCATCCCTACCTTCATCCCACATCCCTACCCTCATCCCGCATCCCTTCCCTCATCCCGCATCCCTTCCCTCATCCCGCATCCCTGCTCTCATCCCGCATCCCCCCGCTCCCTCACGGCCGTTCCCCCGCCCCCCCGCCGTGCCCATCCCCGCTGTCCCCGCCGGGGCCGGTTGCGGGGCGGGGCGGGGGCGCGGTCAGGCGGGGCGGGGCGGGGCGCGCACCCGCGATGCCATCGGCGGCCCCGCGGCCGGCACCCCCGCCTCCAGATGCCCTGTCTGCGCAAGGTGAGACGGCACCGGCACCCCCACCGGCACCGGCACCGGTCCCACGGGCAGCTGTACCGTGCCGGGCACCGCACCCGCCTGGCACCGTGGGAACGGGGTGCTGGCACCTCAGGGGACCGGGGACCGAGGGGAACAGGGAGTTGGCACCGTGGGAACCGGGCACCGGCATCCCAGGGAATGGGAAACCGGCACCGTGGGGACCGGGAACCGAGGGGAACGTCTGCGGGCACCGCTACCCTAGGGAACCGGGCACCGTGAGGACCGGTCCCCAGCATCCTAGGGACCGGGCGCCGGCACCGTGGGAACGGGCACCGCGGGTACCGGGCACCANCTCTCATCCCGCATCCCCCCGCTCCCTCACGGCCGTTCCCCCGCCCCCCCGCCGTGCCCATCCCCGCTGTCCCCGCCGGGGCCGGNCCGGGGACCGAGGGGAACGGGGAGCTGGCACCGTGGGAACCGGGCACCGGCATCCCAGGGAATGGGAAACCGGCACCGTGGGGACCGGGAACCGAGGGGAACGTCTGCGGGCACCGCTACCCTAGGGAACCGGGCACCGTGAGGACCGGTCCCCAGCATCCTAGGGACCGGGCGCCGGCACCGTGGGAACGGGCACCGCGGGCACCGGGCACCAGCCCAGCGGGGACCGGGTGTTGGGACCCTGGGGACCGGCACCGTGGGAACCGGGGAGCGCGGGGACCGGGCACGGGCACCGAGGGAACAGAAAACCGAGCGCTGGCACAGTGGGGACAGAGGGGACCGGGCGCTGGGACCGTGGGAACCGGGCACCAGGACCTCCGGGGACCAGCCGCATCCCGGTCCCGCGGGGACACCGGGCACCGCCCCGGAGCCGCGAGTCCTGCCACGGCCCGAGCCCCGCAACCGGGGGGCCGCAGCTCCGGGATCGCACACCCATCGGGCTGCTGCGTGCCCGGCACGGGGTCGGGGTGCCCATTGTCACCGGGATGGGAATGGGGTATCCCTACGCCGGCTCGGGGTGCCAGGTTGTCCCTGGGACGGGCACAGGGTGTCCCTGCGCCAGCTGGCGATGCCAGGTGGTACCTAGGATGGATGCAGAGTGTCCCAGCACCAGCTCGGGGTGCCCAGTGGTACCCAAGGTGGGAAATGGAGTGTCCCTGCACCAGCTCGGGGTGCCAGGTGGTACCCAGGATGGGTGCAGGGTGCCCCAGCACCAGCTTGGGGTGCTAGGTTGTCCCTGGTAATGGATGCAGGATGCCCACATCCATTCTGGGGGTGCCAGGCTCTCCCTGGGATGGGCACAGGATGCCCACATCCATTCTAGGGGTGCCAGGCGGTACCCAGGATGGATGCAGGATGCCAACATCCATTGTGGGGATGCCAGGCGGTACCCAGGATGGATGCAGGATGCCCACTTCCATTGCGGGGGTGCCAGGCGGTACCCAGGATGGATGCAGGACGCCCACATCCATTGCGGGGGTGCCAGGTGGTACCCAGGATGGATGCAGGATGCCCACATCCATTCTGGGGGTGCCAGGCGGTACCCGGGTCCGGTTCCCGGGCTGGGGCACTAAGCGTGGCAGGTGCTTTCTCGGCAGATGGAGCGGATGATCGTCAGCATGCAGGACCCTGACATGGGCATCAAGATGAGGAACCAGCGCCTGCTCATCACTGTCATCCCCCACGCAATGACAGGTGGGTTCCCGCATCGGGGCGCCCCGGGGGACACGTCGGGGGGCGGGGGGGGGGGAATGTGTGGGGGCTCCCTGGGTGGCCCCGGCCCCGCAGCCAGCCCCGTGGCCCCCCTCGTGCTCGCCTCCCCGTGCCCGCTGGTGCTCAGCACTGCAGCTGGCATCAATTATGCACCGGCTGAGCGGGGCGGGCAGCCCAGCACGTCCTTGGCAGAGCCCCCGTCACCCTGCGTGACCCCCTCGGAATCTGCTGTGCCAGCCCGGGAACACCCCCCCCCCCATGCCCGCTCCGGGGGACCCCGTTGCACCCCAGTAACGCTGCCTCGCTCCCCAGGGAACGACATCGTGGAGTGGCTCATCCAGAAGTACGGCATCACCGAGGAGGGTGAGTGCCCCGGCGTGGGCACCCAGCACCCGCGGGGGTGACCGGGGCTGCCGAGCCCCCGTGCAGCCCCTGCTCCCGCTCCCCCAGAGTCGCTGCACCTCGGCAACCTCATCGTGAAGCACGGCTACATCTACCCCCTCAAAGACCCCCGCAGCCTGGTGCTGCGGGCAGACGAGTCCCCCTACCGCTTCCAGGTACGCGGGGGCAACCGCGTGGGCACTGCCACGGCCCCGGGGCTCCCCGAGCTTGGCACCCTGGCACCCACAACGCTGCATCTCAGCCTCCCTCCCCCCTACAGACCCCCTATTTCTGGACCAGCACCAAGTGGCCGGCCACCGAGCTGGACTACGGTAGGTGCCACCGTGCCGCGGGCGCCGGCGTGGGCCGCAGCCCCTTCCCCAGCTCCTCCTGAGGTGCCGCTGCTCCTCTTGCAGCCATTTACCTGGCCAAGAAGAACATCCGCAAGCAGGGCAACCTGATCGAGCACGAGAAGGTGAGCTGTGCCCTCCTCGTACCTGTGATGAGCTGGGGGGGGACTCAGCTCACCCAGAAGCAGGGGCTCACCCGCAGGGTGGCACCGTCTCTGCCTTTGCCGGAGCGGGGATGGCACCCGAGCCAGGCTGAGGTGTCACACGGTGCCCACCCGCTCCCCAGGACAACTACAACCTCTTGCACAAGCGGATCAACCACACGTGGGACTTCGTGGTGATGCAGGCGCGGGAGCAGCTGCGGTGAGTGAGCCTGGCACCGCCGCACCTTGCGGAGCTGCTGGGGACAGAGCACCCTTGGGTGCCAGCACCTCCCCAACCGCCTGTGCACGGGCAGGGCGGCCAAGCAGCGGCGCAAGGGCGATCGCATCGTCATCGACTGCCAGGAGCAGGCGTTCTGGCTCGTCAACCGGCCCCCGGTGAGGATGGCTTGGCGGGGGGCAAGGGGTGTCGGGTGTTGGGTGCAGCCCCGCGCAGGCAGAGAGGACCGAGGTGCAGGGGTGGGTCCCACCAACCCTTGGCACGATGCTCTCGTTGCAGCCGGGAGCCCCCAACGTGCTGGAGCAGGGCCCCGAGCGCAGGAATTGCCACACCACCCGTGTCCAGCTGGTGAGTGGGGGCTGCTGGTGGGGGGTCTGAGCTGCCCTGGGTGCCCGGCTGTACCCCCCAGCCTCTGCCCACAGGCACCCCAGCTCTCTGTCCGCGTGTCCAGCCTGGGGGGCTGTGAGTTCGCCCCAGCACCCTCCGTGCTAGCACCCCTGGCCCCACTAACGCTGCCCCAGCTCCCTGTCAGCCCCCCCAATCACTAACCTCCTGCTTTCTCTCCTCTGCGCCGTGTGCCGTGTCCTCTGCCCACGTAAGTGCCACTAACGTGGGGCTGGTGCCACGCTGGGGTGCGGGGATGAACGCTGGGGTCTGTGCTGTGGGCTGTGCCGTGGGAGCCAGGAGGGGTGCGGGGGATGAGGCTGGAGGCCACGGGGATGGGCATTAGGTGGTGGGGAGGGCGGGGTGGGGGTCTAGATGCCTGGGTGGTGCTGGAAGGCCACAACATCCCGGCCACACCGGGCTCTCACCTGGCTCCACGTGTCTCTTGCAGACCAAGAACATGGATTACTACAAGCGGGAGGTGAGCAGGGTGAGGGTGGGGGTGGCTCCTGGGGGGTCATGGGTTGCCGGGTGCCCCTGACATCTCCCCGTGGCCGGCACCAGATCGAGTGCTGCAGGAAGGCCATGGCCAGGACCAGGGTGAAGTCCTCCATCTGCCTCGAGGGGTGAGTGGCCGGTGGCAGGGTCCCTGTCAGGGTGACGAGGGCACCCGCATCGCCGCTGCATCCTGCAGCACCCACGCTACCGTCACCCTTGTCAGGGAGCAGAGCGGAGGCTCCGTGAGCATCGCAGAGCCCCACGGTGGCTGGGGCTGGTGGCAGCGATGGGACAGGGGCCCAGGCCACCTCCAGCCACCGCTCCTGGCAGGTACCTCAAGTTCAATGAGCAGTATGTGCCCCACGACCCCATCATGTCTGGCTGCCTGCCCAGCAACCCCTGGATCACCGATGATACCACGTACTGGGCCATGAACGCCCCCACGTAAGCACCCACAGTGGGGCTGCCAGTCCCTGTCCACCCCTCCATGCCCCACGGCACAGGATGGGGTGCGGGGCAGTGCCAGGGACTGCCAGGCCCCGCACTGGTGTCACTCACAGGGTGCCGACCCCCACGAAGCTGCGGGTGGAGCGCTGGGGCTTCAACTTCAGTGAGCTCATCACCGACCCCCTGGGCCGGGCACAGCTCCTCGAGTTCCTCAAGAAGGAGTTCAGCGGTGAGCGGCCCAATCCCAGCACCCCCAGACTCCTACCTGTTCTCAGACTCACCACCATGTCCAAGGACCACCTCATCCATTGCCCCATCTTAGAATCATAGAATCACTAGTTTGGAAGAGACCCACCAGATCATCAAGTCCAACCATTCCCATCAATCACTAAACCATGCCCTCATCACTAAACCATGCACCTCATCCACCCGTCCCTTAAACCCCTCCAAGGAAGGTGACTCAACCACCTCCCTGGGCAGCCTGTTCCAGTGCCCAATGACCCTTTCTGTGAAAATTTTTTTCCTAATGTTCAGCCTAAACCTCCCCTGGTGGAGCTTGAGGCAACACCAAACCCACTGCCCCATCCTGGCATTCCCAAACCCACCACGCATCCCAGTGGGATCTAAGACAGCTCTCCACAGGGACAACTCTGCACACGACAGCTCTAACCCTAAATCTAACAGCTCCCTGCAACACTTGTCCCTACAGAGAATTGTCACTTCCCATCCCAAGTATCTTGTGACCAACCTGTCCTTGTAGCTCCTCACCCGCTGGTCCCATTTAGGACCCACCACCCCACCTTGCACCACCTGGTTCCACCCCAGGGGCTTTGACCCCGCAGCAGGCTGAGCTATGAACCCAGCAGTGATGGCCTGGGGTTCATGTCACCATCCCAAACGCCGTGTCCTCCTCCCCAGCCGAGAACCTGAGCTTCTGGGAGGCGTGTGAGGAACTGCGCTACGGAGAGCAGTCCCGCATCGCTGAGATCGTGGACTCCATCTACCAGTGAGTGCCAGCAGGCTAAAAGGTTTGAGGGGAAAGACGGAGGTGCTACATCCCACCGGCTGTGACTCCCCAGGCAGTTCCTGGCTCCCGGGGCCACACGCTGGGTGAACATCGACAGCAAGACCATGGAGCGGACGCTGGAAGGTATCAAGACGCCACATCGCTACGTGATGGATGACGCCCAGATGCACATCTACATGCTGATGAAGAAGGTGGGCGAGGGCAGGGCTCCACAGGGCAGGGCAGGGCAGGGCTGGGCACCAGCCTGACCCCTCTGCTCACCCAGGACTCCTACCCGCGGTTCCTCAAGTCGGATCTCTACAAGAACCTCCTGGCTGAGGCCATCATCCCCCCAGAGACCAAGAAGAGGTGAGGGCAGGGGTCAGAGCCCTGGGGCCCTGGGGTTGTCGCCGCTGGTGCTGAGCCCACTCTGCCCACAGGGTCTTCCCCTTCATGCGCAAGCAGCGCCATTCCAGCCCCAGCCCAGCCCTGCTAGTGCCCGCGGCCAACGTCGAGGAGAGGAGCAAGAGTCCCGCGGCTGCCCCCGTTCCCGAGGAGGAGAGCTGAGGGTCCTGGCCCCTCACCGGCATGGGACATCCCAGCCCAGCACCCTCCGGCTCAGCCACAGCTCCCACCCAGCACACCCGGCCCCGTCGCAGGACCCTGCCGGTCATAGCACTGATGGAAAGAAGCCATATATCCCCCCACCCCAGCATCCCCCAGTCCCCACTCACATCCCTGCACCCTCTTTTCCCTCAAGGACCCTGCACCCAGCCGGCCTGGTGTGGGGTCACCCCCTCCTCCTGCGCACAAGACAATAAAACCCCTGTGGGGAAACCCTGCAGCATCTGTGGTTTTCGGGGAGAGGGCACCAGGGTGCAGGTGGGGGCAGGCACCCCAGGGTTGGCAGCAAGCCCTGCATCCCAGCGAGGTGCAGCCCCCAGCTAGGGGGTCCAGCCTCCCCCGGCACCTGTGCCCACAGCACAGACACCACCCCCAGCTCTGCTCGCTCCAAGGGGCAAAACTGGCCCCACAGCTCTGCTGGAACAGCCGAGCTGGCCCTTCATGGCACTCAGCTGCCCTGCTGCGCCCATGTAGCCGCCAGGGAGGAGAAAAACTGCCTTTAGAGCGTGGCCAAAGGTGCCTCCAGCCGGCAAACCCAACTGCAAGAGCCCCAGGGGCTGGCAGGGGCACACCGAGAGCGGGGCTGGCAGCTGAGCCGCTCTCCCTGCCCTCAGCCCGTTAATCTGAGCGGAGGCCGAGGATCGGGCAGCAGGATTATTCTCCTCCCCGGAGCCGAGCCCCAGCTGTGGGGGATTAATGCTGGGGGTTACGTAAAGGCGAGGGGGGCTGGCACGCACCGGCACTCAGCCTTGGCCCCCAGCCCACCCCACACAGACAGCAGAGCAGGCTGGGGACATCCCCAACCCAGGAAGCAACCCTGGTTCACACACCGGCCAACAAAACAGCGTGGACACTTGGGATGCTCTGGACCGCGGTGCCCTTCCCTGCCGCAGAGCTCAGGACCCCCAGCATGGAGCAGGGGCTGTTTCTCAGCTCAGTGCTGGGGCAGACAGTGGTGCCCTGGGGCAGTGGGAGCTTGCAGGAGCCTCGGTCACAGGATGGAGCTTGGGGACCTCGGTGCTGGCAGCCACCAGGCAGCGACAGATGGTCCCACGCTCCAGGAGACATCGCCTGCCACGCAGCTCCCTCCGGCTTGATCCAAATCCAAGCCCCAGAGTGAGATTTTCATGCTGATGGACTGCAGCAGGAATCCAGGGTGTAAAACCAGGTCACGGAGCCCCAGTGGCAGGCAGGGATGGGCTGGCCCAGCTTGGTTACCTAACTCCAGCTTCTCTCTGCATCCTTCCTTCTCCGGGTCCATCACCTGCCTGCAGCGGGACGGGGCGGCAAGCAGCTCAACCATCAAAGCATCACCAGGACACCTGGATTCCTCCCCTAAACAGGGGGTTCTGCCTTTGGGAAGTCACACACGGGGCTGTCAGATAATCCAAGCGTCTCGCCACAAAAAAAAGCAGGGCACCATTTACAAACAATGCAAAAGAGGATTTATTGAAACCGTTCCGGTTTAGACCAAGTCCTGTAGGGCACAAATTGCAATAAGTTAAAGAACCAAACCAAACAGTCTTAGTGTTAAAAAACACACTAACACATAACACAGTGATATCTGCCATCATCACCCATCTGGGTTGTTGAATCAAGGCACAAAGTCATTCATTAAATACTGCAAAAAAAAACCAACAATTACACACAGAAGTAAGCTGGAAAAAGGACTTGTGTTGTTAAGGTGTTGGTTTGGCACTGATCCGTTTAATTGAGCTGCCAGAGGGAAATCTGCATTTCCAAAGTATCTGGAAACATTAATGGACAACTTAAAGCCAGAAAAGCCCCCAGAAGACAAAAATCCAGCCCTCCTGAAGGAACATTCAGTGTGCCCAAGGGAAAGGTCAGGTCTGAGGAGGGATCAGAGGAGGGAGAGAGCCGAGGCGCTGTGACGGTGGTGAGAATACAGCCAGGGTACTCTGCTCCCTGCCACGGGAATTTCAGTGGGATACAGGCCGTATCCCACCGCCCCCATGCTCCCAGCTCTGTCCCAGCCAGACAGATGAAGGACAGGCTGAATCCGGGCCTCGCAAGCCGGTTCTGCAGCGCTGGCACAGCCCTGCTCTCTGCAATGCTGGGGCTGCTGGGCTTCAGGTCTTCGCTGCGCTGAGCAAAGAGGCAACCTGAGCCTGGGGACGTGGCCGGGGAGCCTTTCCACATCCCCAAACGCCCTCAGAAACAGCTTGGAAAGAGAGGAACAGAGGAGGAAACCCACCATTTCCAGCTACTGGGCCAGCTGGAAGCCAGAAGTGAGCATCCAGGCAGAACACTGCTGCTCACTCTGCTGCAAGGCTGGCAGAGCTGAAGTTGTGGCACGGACAGGGGTTAACGCAGCTGCTGGAGCCAGCAGTTGGCCTGCAGTAGGTTGCCACAGGGGAAGAACCACTGGCCAACCCCACACAACCCAGCCTATGCTCCTCATCCTACAGTATTTCCACACACGTGCCCACGTGAGACTAGGCAAGGGAAGAGGCACTGGCCAAAGCCCGTCTGGCACTGCAGACCTTGAGAGACGTTCTTTTTTAGGAGTGTGTTTCTGTTTGTCTTCCTCTCAGCAGTCAGAGGGACACGCAGCAGCTACAAAACTCACATCTCAGTGTGCTGCTGTGGGGACTGCAGCTTCCGGGACTGCAGCTTCCAGGACTGCAGCTTCCAGGACTGAGCAGCAGATTCAAACTGCTTCTTCCAGGCTTCACACCCTGTTTCTACAGTCTGTGCAGGAACAGGGCAGAGCAAACACACGACGCTACAGAAATCTCCAGGGGAGAGACATCATCTTCCCACAGCAACCTGTCCCATGCCCTCGGGCTGGGCAGAGACAACAGTGCCCAAGGATCCTCCCTCAGCACCACTTCAACTCCACGGGCAGGGAGGCAGCACAGAGTTCACTCTGGAGCTGCGCTACAAAGTGAGCTCGCGTTGTTTCCCTGTGCAGCTCATGCCAGACTCACAGCCTGCCCACCTCCCAGCAGCAGGGACAGTGCTTGGAGAAGGCTCCTCAGCAGCTGAGTGAGTGTTTGCAAGACATCTGGTGTTGCCACTGGGCTACAGGGCTCCCCAGAGCAGCAAACCAAGCTCCCAAGCAAGGTTAAACTGCAATTCTACTCTGAAAAAAATGCCCTAGATCACCTGGCACCTCAAAACCAGCAGGAGAGGTGGCGTCTGTGCCATCAGGAACCAGCCAGCCTGGACTCAGGGTGGTTTTCATATCACCAATAATCAGACTGGAGACAGGGAGGAACACTGATGCATAAATCAGTGGGGAGACCAGCTCCCTGTCTGTGTCACCTGGCACAGCCTGGCTGGAAAGGAAGCAGAGACTGGCACAGGTAGGCTAGTGACAGCAGAGCAGGGCACAGGGGGCTGTCCTTCAGAGAAAGGGTCATTTTCTAAGTAGAATGAGACTTTTAACCTGCACTCTGCTGACCTGGGGACACCTCACCACATCATCGGCCGTGGCTGGACTCCATCACTGCGCACACCCCACAGCTACCGAAGTGGGGGCCCACAACCAGGAGAGAGCGATTGCAAATCTCTCCCCCAGCCAGGAGGGCTGACTCAGAAAGGAAACAGTCCACCACACACCGAAGCTTCACTTCTCACGCAAGCGCCCAAGAAACAATCAACTCCCGCATTCCCAGCAAGCACGTGTTTTCCTCCAGACACAAGCTGAGCCAGCGCAGCTCCGCGGGCAGAGAAGGATCGAGGGGAAAGCCCTCTTCTCCGAGCTGACAACACTTCAGTGGTGGCCAAGCACTGAAGTCCCATCAGCTCTGAGGACAGATTCATTGGCAGCTGCCCCCACAGCCTGGGCATCCCCAGATGCTGGGGGTGCTTCCCCACCAGCCACACTTTGGTTTGCGGATCGAGAAAGGCAGCTTCCCATTTGAATCCGTGGTCTGGGTTTAGTAAGAGCACGGCTGCAGAGAAGAGGCTGCTTGGAGATGCTGGGGCCAAGGCAGCCTCTCCCCCTCCCTTAGCAAGCTCACACTCGGCTGTGGAATCGCATCCTGTAGAGGCGATCCCGGACGTACTGCTCCCTGTCCACAGCCACCTGGCTCAGCCAGATCACCCTGCTCTCGGCAACATCCTCCTTCAGCTTACGCTTCATCAGAGACACCAACGCCGGCTCCTCGCTGGGTTGAGGACCCCTCAACAGCACGTAGCAGGCGTGACGGCTCCGCTCGAACAGCGCGGCTGTAACGCAGAGCAAAGGGAACAGCCCAGGGTAAGGCCTCCATCTTCAGACAGGCCACCAGACTCAACAGAGTCCAGGAGGTCCCAGAAGGCCCGTGTCCTCCTGCACTTCCTCGCTGCAGGGTTGGAAGGAGAGGACTTACCATCAAACGCAATTATTTCGTCTGTGTGATTGCGCAGCTCCAGCAGGACATTCGTGTAGGAAGGATGGAAAAGGTACAGCTTTTGGAGAGGAGCTCTGGATCTCTGCAACCAACAGGACACGGACCCACACATTATCCCAGAGGCCACACCACCACCAAGCTCAACTGCCACCCACACTCAAGAGAATACACCCAGAGACTTGTCCACGTCTGCCCAACTCAGCCTGTCTGATGCCACCAGTCCCAGTGCTGGGGTTCTGGTTAAAGCTTGGTGCTCTCCTCCCCACCCCAAGCCTCATGCAAACAGCAGGCCTGTCCGCTACGCGCCCGAGACAAGGGTTTTGCCTTAGGGCTGGTGGAGTTAGCCAGGAGAGCACAGGAAGCTTGGCTGGTGCTTGGGAATCCTCCAGGACACAAGCCGTCACTAACGCTGCCAGCCACGGCCCCAGAGTGCTCTGCTCGGCAGCTGAGCTCTGCACCCAGGCTGCCAGCGACTGCCTTGGTGCAGAGGATATTCACGCGGCCACGGGAGATGACAGCGTGTCGCACTGCTGCGGGAGGCTCCGAGAGAAACAGCAGCAGCCTCAGACGTGCTGCAGCAGCAGCCTCCCACCTCACCTAAGGTACGGCACCGAGGCCGGGCTCAGGGCAATCCAGACTTTATTCATAAATCATTGAATCACAGAATGCTCTCGGTTAGAAAGGTTCTTTACAGGTCATGCAGTCCAACCCCAACTCCCTCCAGGAGCAGGGACATCTTTAACCAGATCAGGTTGCTCAGAGCCCCATCCAACTTGACCTCTAATGCCACCAGGGATGGGACCACCATCACTTCCCTGGGAAACCTGCACCAGTGCCTCACTGGCCTCATTGTAAAAATTGCCTCCTAATATCCAGTCTAAACCTCCTCTCCCTTAGTTTAAAACTATTACTCCTTGTCCTGTCACAACAGGCCTTGCTAAGAGGTCCCTCCTCAGCTTTCCAGGAGCCCCTTTCAGTGCTGGAAGCTGCTCTAAGGTCTCCCTGGAGTCTTCTCTTCTCCTGGCTGAACAACCCCAGCTCTTTCAGCCTGTACTCGTATGGGAGGTGCTCCAGCCCTCAGATCACGTTTGTGGCCCTTATAAAGCCACTAAGTCCCTTTTCTCTACGTGACCAGGCTGAGGACAACAGAAGATCTTGGTGCCACTACCAGCTGCTAGCACGGACATTCCTATGGGCTGTGAGGACTCAGTACAGACCAGGTCACGTGCAGAGATCTGCTCAGCAGCCCTACGCCCAGTGCAAGAGGCTGCAGCCTTAGTGGCTCAGACATGAGCGACTGAACACTGGGAAAAGGGGGTAGCTCTGCCCAACTCTGTCCCAAAGCCTTGAGAACAGCAAGCATCGTGCAGCACCACTCACCGTTTCGTTTCCTGGCTCCTGGTAGTCACCCCAGATGAGGAAGGTGGACCGATGATCAGCTGTAGAAAGAGTGGCTGGCCCAGGGCTCCCCGGTCTTGAGTTCAGCTTCACGTCCCACTGGACTGCTCCAGATCCACTCTCGACAATCATAACCTAGCAGGGAAGATGGAAAAGGAACTCACACCAAAGAGCTCTAACAAGCCAGGAGAGAGAAGTCAAGTCAGCTGTCTGTACCCCACGCTGTCTACAGGAACAAGAATCTGACACACGGGAAGATGAGGAATTACTTGAAGCTGAGCATCACAGGGCTGAGAGACCTGGGTGGGCCACATGAAAGTCACAAGTTATGTAGCTATTTCAAGGGGTTCAAAGCTTTGTCACTGAAACCTCTTGCTGAGAAGAGAATTAGAAGTGCCTGAGCTGGCTTCAATAACCTGTTTAAAGCGAACTTTCCCCAGCCGAAAGCTTTCTAAAATCAGTCAGAGGGAAGACATCCCATCAGCTGCTCTTGACTCAGTGTCTGCTTGAGGCTGAAATATGCATAGAAAAAGGAAGTTAAAAGAAAGGGCGTTCAAACCTTCTTTCTGTTGGGTCCAATTTCACTCTCAAGAACAATGGCAAGAACATCAGGTCTGTAGTAACCCAGCAGCGGTTCACTAAGGGAAAGAAGGAGAAGGGACGGATCAGAACACACCTTGATGGCTGGGGCATAACTCCTTCTGTCAGAACAGCCTCTGTCCTGCAGCAGCTCTCCTGGTAAGAGATTTGACTGCTGTGTTTGGTCATCCTCCTACTATAGAATCACAGAATCACTGAGGTTGGAAAAGACCTCAAAGCTCACCCAGTCCAACCGTCAGCCCAACCCCACTGTGCCTACTAAACCGTATCCTGAAGTACCACATCTACACGTTTTTTGAAACCCTGCAGGGATGGAGACTTCACCACTACTGCCCTGGGCAGCCTCTGCCAGGGCTTTACCATTCTTTCAGGAAAAAAGAAAAATTCCTAACATCCAATCTAAACCTCCCTTAGCACAACTTGAGGCCATTCCCTCTCGCCCTATCAGTTGTCACTTGAGAGAAGAGTCCACCACCCACCTCGCTCCAACCTCCTTTCCAAGAGCTGCAGAGAGCGATGAGGTCTCCCCTCAGCCTCCTCTTCTCCAGTTTATGCAGCCCCAAGTCCCTCAGATTCTCCCAGATCCCCTGTTCTCCAGCCCCTTCCCCAGCTCTGTTCCCTTCTCCAGACACATTCCAGCTCCTCAAGGTCTTTCTTGTAGTGAAGGTCTCAAAACTGAACCCAAGATTTGAGATGAAGTCTCACTAGTGCTGAGTGCAGGGGGACGATCCCTGCCCTGCTCCCGCTGGCCACCCCAGGGCTGATCGGAGCCAGGATGCTGGTGGCCACCTTGGCCAACTGGGCACACGTTCAGCCCGTTGGTGACCAGTACCCCTAGCGCTGAGCCCAGTCCCTAGATAGCCACATCACAGCAGGCACAGAATGAAGAATCAAAGCTTTGGGCTCCTCTGTTTTGAAGCGGCGCCTGACATTTGCCAGCAGAGGACACATAATACAATAACCATGTTCCAGATATGACCACAGAGCAGGTTCTTACGTTTCAAATAAATTAAAGAAAAAAAATAGCATCTGCCAGGACACGGCAGATTCTATGATTCTATGCTGCTGGAATCCTGGAAATGCCTCATCCAAACCACATCGGAAACACTACCTCAAAACTCGGGACACGTTGAGGGTCCACAAAGTCTGGAGATTTTGTGCGTTGATCAGCGTAGCCATCTCCGAGTTTACAAGCNCCCAGATATGACCACAGAGCAGGCTCTTACGTTTCAAATAAATTAAAAAAAAAAATAGCATCTGCCAGGACACGGCAGATTCTATGATTCTATGCTGCTGGAATCCTGGAAATGCCTCATCCAAACCACATCGGAAACACTACCTCAAAACTCGGGACACGTTGAGGGTCCACAAAGTCTGGAGATTTTGTGCGTTGATCAGCGTAGCCATCTCCGAGTTTACAAGCAGGATGTTCTCCCGTGATCGCCCAGGGATTTTTGTCAGGTAACGAATGTCTCCAGAGCTGAACAAGGACAGAGAAATGATTATGCTTTCCTAACTGTATATGGTTTTATTGTGACATTTTAGTTTTTTTCCCCTGCAGGGTGAATGCAAATAGAAAACCCTGGGCTGCTCTCCCTCCTATCCTGTGAAACCCTGTCCATGTTATCAACACCAGCCCCCTGCCCCAGCTTTTTCCTAGTCCAAAAGCCACGCAGCCAGGAAAGAACAAAGCCACGTGAGGCCATCCTGTCAGGAACATCGCTACCCTCCCATCCACCAGCAACCAAGACACGATCTCACACCTGAGGAGGGAGAAGCGGTGCGTGTTG
Organism: Piaya cayana; assembly: GCA_013389865.1. NCBI lineage: Eukaryota > Metazoa > Chordata > Aves > Cuculiformes > Coccyzidae > Piaya > Piaya cayana. Next base: position 100,359 of record WAAB01019187.1, read on the forward strand.
TGGTCAATGTTCTTCTCCCACTGAGGATCTTGCTCAAGGCTAGGAAGCTTAATTTCCATCCCCGTTGCTGCAGTGTACAGATCTTTCAGGGAATATGCATAGAGAGTGTTTTCTGTTCAGAAAAAGCAAGAATAAGGGAGATAAGTTATCCTGCCCTTTCTCTGAACCCTCTGATTTTCCAGATCTGGCATATCAACTATATTTTTAGGGCTTGCATCATAGAGTCGCAGTGGTATTCTGATACTCAAGCCTGCTTTTGAATGCTTTTAACATCTTATCTGTTCATAATCCAAGTGTTCCACAGTAATCACTTGCTATAAATGACTACTTAAACCTGACATTCTCATCACTTTTCAAACGAAATTACTACAATACATAACAAACCTCATTTCAAACAGAAGCCTCCCCTTTTCTTGGCTTTGAATAGCTCTTTCGCTAGGTGAAAGCACGACACAGCTTTTAAGACAGTGAAGCACTTTCAGACAGCTGCTTAGTGTTCCTGATTTCACAGTTATAACCGCTTCTTCAGACTGAATTCATTAATAGAACAGTACCTGTATAGAAAAGAAAGTAGAAGGAGGAGCCCAGGTTCAGCATGATATAGCGAGCTTTCCCATCCATGCTCAGGCTTCCAGGGGAGCCAATCTGTTTGCCATTTTTTCCTGAATGGATGAAGGTCTTAATCTATGCAGGGAAGGCATTAAAAAAAAGAAAAAAGGTCAAAGCTGCATCGTGCCGTTCCTGCTCCAACTTTCCAAAGCTTCCGAGCAGCTGGTTCTGAACAGCAGCTGAATGGAAACAGTAAAGGCTCGGCTGAAAAGTCTCTCCACGGTTTTTGAGGGGTGGGCACAAGTTAGATGATCCCTTTGCTGTGTATGCTTTGGCAAGTTTGAAAACTGCTTCCAGCACAATCGCTTGCCCTTGAGATTTTACTGCTTCTGCCTATCACCTTCCCAGCAGGCTGGGACCACCAAAAAGCATCCCCAGCACTGCTGTGGACAGTGAAGGTCAATTCGAGCCTACTGAGCAGTGACAACGATGGAGAGGACTTAAAGGTGGAACAAAAGCAGCAAATGGACTCAAGGGAAACTTGGCTTCACATGGTAGCTCTGCTAAATATTTTAAGTGTCCTAATGTACTCCTCCTAAGGCTGACGCGAGTCCAAGGGATAAAAGAGCTGACAGGTTTCTCTGTATTCTTTGTGCAGGGTAACAGAATCCACTAAAAACACTTCACCCAGGAGAATAAAGGCTAAAACCAAGATCAGATTCAAATGTCTGGGCAATAGGCATGGTCTGGAGAGAACAGTGCACTCTAGGGGAAAAAAAAACCCATCGGACCAAGAGAAACAGTCTCCATCAGAGATGCTGAGTCAGGCAAGAAACCTTCCCACTTCCATGACAGGGAGAGACTAGAAAAAATGAGATAATCTGGTGCTCTCAAAGCGAATCTGGAGAGTCTGGCAGGTGACTAAGGGATAGAGTTTGCTGGGAGAATGAAGAGGACAGCTAGAGAGGGAGAGGAAGGCATCCACCAGCTGTTCCCAGCCTCCCGCACTGGGAGGAGACACATACCAGCTCTTGCAGATCAGCCTCACCTGTACTGGCAAGCACTGGTTCAGCGCTGCCCTGGGACAGAACAGCCAAAGGCGAGTGAGAACACACACCGCCTTGCTCACAGCACTGCCTAACACCTCTATGCGCTGCTACATATCCTGAAAAACATCATATTTTCCTGGATGTACTTGTGGTGAAGCTTGCAGCAGGTAGGGGTCAACAAGACTCAGGAAAAAAAGCTGCCGTCTAAACCCCTTTCCCCACAGACTGGTCAGAGCTCTGCCATTTCAGCAAACAGCAGTGTAATATAATGTTCAACTGCAGCCCTTGTTAGCAGCAAAGCTAATTCACTTTGGTCCCAAATCTCTTTCCCGACAGCCTTTTCCCAAGCTGCTGAGCTCCACTCAAGCTCCCTACATTTTGTGTGATTTCTCAAATAAGAACACATTTTTACTTAAGTTGACAGAGCACTTGCCAAGTCCGGAGGGAGGAAGGGATTTCATACCAAGATAGCTAGAGAGGTTAAATGGAAAACAAATCAAAAGGCAGCCCTGCAGAACAGAGGCTACATTCAAACATTTTTTTTGGCTGCCTAAGATTAAAAAAACCCAAAAAAGCCTTGAGATAACTGGGGTAGCAAAAGCAAGGGGGAAAGCAAACAGATGAGAAACGTAGGAGTAGGAGAGGATAGAATTTCTGATGACTCTAGCAACAACATTGTGGACGGCAAAACCCTATTTGCTTAAGGAGTGCTGTGGTATGAGGACACGGGGCTGCCGCTCCTCCCATCAGACTCACAGGGAACCTTAAATTTCGTGTGCTTTAAACAGGACAGATGCCCATGCAGATGAGGCTGCACCACTGAATCATGGATACAGATGTATTCGTATAAAAACACTTTTAGCTACGTGACTTTCCCCTCTAAGACACGGGAAGAGCAATATTGGAAGAGAGATAACGCAACAAGCTGCTATCTCACTGCATGAGCCCAATTAGAATTAAGCAGCGCAGCGACACTAGGAGAGCGCTGTGCAAAGCAGACCACAGGCAGAGAAAGCTATCAAAAAAGGGCAGCGGTGGTACAAAAGCGCTAGCTGTCAGCTGTGCTTTGATCTAAGAGCCAAATCTGTCAGGGTTTGTTCGCTTCCACTCCTCTGAGCAAAGTCCCAGAAAACTGCAAGCTCATCTCGTCTCAGCTCGCTCCACAGGCAGAGAGAAGCACAGACTGAAAAGGGGGAGGGATTCCTGGCCAGTTTTTTTTCATTTCTTTTAAATCATAAACCACTTGCATTGATTTGGGAGTGCATCTCTGCAGGGTGGGAAAGAACCTGCCCCAAAGCCACAGAGAGCAGAGGCCTCTGGATGCTTCCTCTTAGACAACGTGATGGAAGTAAATAACATTCCTGGCGTGCCCTGTGGCCTGGCCACCGGGTTCATCGCAGCTTCAGAGTGACATACCTTATCTCCTGCAGCAATAAAGATTATCAGGTCCTGAACTCCATCACTATCCACATCTGGGATCACCGACACGGGAGTCAGCACAGTATAATTGGCTCCAAAGTCACTGGACTGTCTCCACTGAACCTCCCCTAGAAGACAGAGGTATTGGGAAACATTCACTCAAATGCACTTTAGGTTGAAAAGCTTTTAACGCTTCTGCTCCTCCAAGTACTCTCAGTAACCAGCCACTTACAGCCCATCAGCACCACAAGCTGGTCTCATTTCTGCTCATTATGGGGTACTTCATTTCATTTCAAATGAGTCCCAGTATCCACAATTTCAACTTATATTGGAAAAGAAATCTAGCCGCCTGCACAAATGCACCCAAACATCCTGGGCATGAATCAATGTGCAGGGCACAAAGTGCCTTAGGTTAGCAAGCTTTCCAGCATGTTGATGCCACAGAGAACCCTTTTCTGTGATCTAAAACCTTGGTGCTGTGCACTTAAATCTGCGCAGACGTTTTAAGACCATAAAGCAGCTGAATTCTGATCACAGTGTTGTGGCTTCTCCTGATAAAACCTTTTTTTGCCGCGACTCGCCTCTGCAGATGTTCCGTGCTGGTGTGCAACTCAGTTCACATCCCACCTCTCCCTTTGAAGAACACACACGGAGTGCCCAAACTTGCTTGTAAGTGGAGGCAGCTCTGCTTTGGTTTTTAAAACAGTGTGTGGCGTGGGTTTCTCTTCAACAGCTCAAGGCCAGGCGAGCGGCTCTGCTCCACAAACTCTGCCCAGGGCTGTTGGCTACTTTCCAGTCACTGCCCAGTGGAATTCGCAGTGGAATTTGGAGAAGGGGGCAGATCACTAGGGAGTTACTTTTTAAGGAAGATTTAAGTGATTAATTAGGTGTTCAGACGGGAAAATGCTTACCCTCCCCTTCGGACAGTATCATACACAGCAATTATCATTTCAGGAATGCAAAGTAATCATCTGTTCTTTGTCAGTTGTACTGAGGGCCAAGGAATTACTACCTGACCTGTCTGCAATAATTTCAGGCAGGCTGTTTTTCCAGTAGGGTTCCTCCAAAGCTCTTACTGAAACACGGAGAAAAATAGTTGGATTTGTTACTATGACAACAGATGTGACGTAGCAGGGCGCCCCTAGGAAATCACGGGAAGGCAAAGAGTTTTACCCCCAAAGAAAACGAGCAGGCAAAGGATGGAGGGAACTTAAGTTTTAAATAACTATATCCTAGCTTTAGCATGGTCCAAAGCTACATCGGTAAGACCAGGCTAAAGAAATTCACATTTCACTGCGTGAGGTTCCAGTCCCTGTTGGTTAGACAGCAGATAGAGTCTTGGAAGAAGCATCTTACTCTCTTAAAAGAGCAGTCTGACTTAGCAGAAACAGCTAACAGTGAGGGATTCAACACAAAAGACCTAAGAAACTTTCACAATCTAACACAATCCCCAAAGAGCAAGAACTGTGAACACAGTCCCATCTTGCTCCATCAACAGGAGATGGGACTATTCTGTCTGACATCTTGAGTGCTACGGTGCTTACTCAGAGCCTGAGGTCACAACAGAAACACGGCAACAGAAGCCAAGATGGAAATTAGACAAGTGCCTAGACAGCAAATCTGGGTGAAAGAAGGTGGGGTTTTTTTGGTTCAGAAGTAACAATAAAATTAGGACTTAGATGACTGAGTTTAGCCTTCACTTCAAGCAGCCATAGAAGACACAAAGCAGGATGGCCTGCTTCAGTCAGGATGAGGTCCAGACACACATCCAAAGATTGTGCTCCCAGTCTGCACCTCACAAGCTATCGGAGCTAAAGGTGAGCCTCTTCTACCGAGCAGTGCCAGACCCCTCTCCCATGTCCTTGCCCACTTCTTTACTAAACACTCACAAGCTCCTGGCATCCACTCTTTGGTGGATGTGAAGAAGTATCCCCACGTGGTTTTTCTGAACCTACCATTTGATAAAAGAATCATGGAGCAATGAAGAATCATGTCAGGAAATCGCAACCCTCTGTTCTTCTCTTTATCACTCATAATTATACAGATTTGTTTCCCCCCGACCCATATTCCCCAGGCTGGAGTTCTCCTTTATTCAGTGATTTCTTGCACAGAAGCAATTTCACACATCTGATCATTGTGGTCTCTTTCTACCATGTCTCTTAGGAGACCAGAACTACTCACAGGACTCACAATGCATGCTGCTGAGGGATAAGATGAAGAGAGAAGGTGTAACAAAACACTCCTGCCCTCTTCCTCGAGACTCCGCTTCTGGTCCTGGCAGAGACAGAATACGCAGCTACACAGACTTTTGCTTTGACCTGGAAGAGCTAATCTTAAGCTCCTGTGTCCCAGTTTTCTTGTCAGATAAACGTGCAGGAATGTCAGATGTCCCACACAAACAGAAGCATCCAACCCTACTCCTCCTTGTCTGCTCAGGTTACTTATTCTGGCAATGAAGAAAGCAAGATTTCTCACAACTCAAATCGATAGAGAAGCACTAACTTTATTGACATTTAAAGCTCAAAAGCACACCAGACACTTTCAGATGATAATCTGCCTACCACTCCTCCAATCTCCCTACCACAGAGGCTGGGCAGCCTGAAAGCCCCTGGAATCTCACCAATCCTCCACAACGATGAATCATTAACAGCTAGAGATTGTTCTGACTACCGCTTTTAGCACAACGTGATGTAAGTCAGACTCTGCAACTTTAAATACATTTAGCCTATTTAAATACAGTTTATTCTGCTCTGCCCTCCTAACCCCCAGTAAAACTCAACCACGCTAAGAAACCCTTTTTAACCTACTTAATCGCACAGAGGTATCAAATATGTCAACGTCTGGGCTATTCGTTTTTCCATCTGAAGGGATTTTCATCTCTTGCATTTAATTTATCTATGGAAGGTTTTCTTACTGTATTGTTAGTGTGACCTGTGGCTCAGCCTGGTTCCTTCTCTCCACGCCTGTGCTATTTCTTCATGGCTCTTAAGTTACGTGCCGTTGGCTCAGAACTCACCTCTCTGCACTCTGACCTAAGAGCAACGACTTCATTAATAGTCTATAAATAAGCTATGCTACAGCCTGCTGGTGAGGGAAACAGGGCTAAGAGATCTCAGCTAGTACAGAAGCTTTCTAGCTCTGTACCACACTTCCATCTACACTGGAAATTAAAAGCTACACTAGATTTTCCTCACATTCCTTAGAGCTACACCTCTTGCTATTTCTCTCTCCCAGTTCTTGGAAAAGAGCGTGAGGGACTCAATACCAGATACAGAGAATGAGATCTTAGGCATGTTTCCAAGAACCTCTGACACAGTGGAAAAATGTTTCCATTTTTCATCAGCAAGGAAGGTTCAAGGTGCAATAGATAGATGGTCACCACCCTCTTCCTAGAGAAGCACAGGCGCTCTTTACCCTCACCTGCATTAGGCAAGATGATGATGAATTTCTCCATCTATGAGTTCGGAAATTAAAGGAGGCTTTCCAGAGGAACCAGGCAAAATCCTGAACTACTGAAACTGGTGAGTGCTTATCCAAAGTGCTCTCCTCGATGACTTTAAAGTCATAAATCCCTATCTCCCACCCACTCCTCTTGCAGCTACAAGCACTCACATCACGGCCAAATGCTGAGTCCTGCACTTGGGGCACAACAACCCCAAGCAGAGCTACTGACTAGGAGAGATCTGTCTAGAAAGCTGCCAGGAGGAGAAGGAGCTGGGGGTGTTGGTTGACAGCCGACTGAACACGAGCCAGCAATGTGCCCAGGTGGCCAAGAAGGCCAATGGCATCTTGGCTCGGATCAGAAACAGTGTGACCAGCAGGTCCAGGGAGGTTCTTCTCCCTCTGGACTCGGCACTGGTGAGACTGCTCCTCGAATCCTGTGTTCAGTTGTGGGACCCTCAGCACAAGAAGGATGTTGAGGCTGTGGAGTGAGTGCAGAGAAGAGCAAGGAAGCTGGTGAAGGGGCTGGAGAACAGGCCTTAAGAGTAGCGGCTGAGAGAGCTGGGGGTGTTTATCCTGGAGAAGAGGAGGCTGAGGGGAGACCTCATTGTTCTCTACAACTACCTGAAACAAGGTTGTGGAGAGGAGGGTAATGGACTCTTCTCCCAAGTGACAGGGTACAGGACAAGAGGGAATGGCCTCAAGGTCCACCAGGGGAGATTTAGGCTAGATATTAGGAAAAAGTTTTTCACAGAAAAGGTCACTGGGTATTGGAACAGGCTGCCCAGGGAGGGGGTTGATTCACCTTCCCTGGAGGTGTTTAAGGCACGGGTGGACGAGGTGCTGAGGGACATGGTTTAGTGTTTGATGGGAATGGTTGGACTCGATGATCCAGTGGGTCTCTTCCAACCTGGTTGTTCTATGACTCTATGATCAAGCAACTGAGAAACACTGCAGGTTTATGTCCAACCCCACAGAGTATGAAGTAGCATTCACAGCTAGTGACCGCTTCTCTGGTTCCAAAAGCTGTTGAGAAGCTGCTCTTATAATACAGCAGCTGGCACAAACCACAACAGAGTTCAGCCTTTGGAACAGAAAGGCTGAGAGAACAGGCACTTCTCAATAGCCCAGCGAATGGCTCTGGCAAGGTTTTTAGGAGAATAAATACCCTGCACCCATTGTTCGTGTACCAACAAGTCACATCACGCTGACATCCCCAGCCTGTGAGGTGTGAAGGTTGTCAGGTGAGGAAAGCCCGCAGCACCACGGCAGCAGGGCTCTGCTCCTCACTCACCTCTCCGCAGGTCAACTGCCGTAAGAGATGCCGGCTTCCCCACGAGCAAGCAGCCCCGTGTGTCGGCCCCTCCGAGCTGCTTGATGCCACACTCCATCCACTCAACTTCCTCGGCAGCAGGGCTCTCCCACAGCACCGCGCCGTTCGTGCCGGATACAGCAACAATGAAAGCACATGGGGATGGCAGACCTGAAAAGAAGAGATGTTAGAGGGAGTGCTGGTAGCTGGTCCCTTTGCTGCTCTGCACCACCCAAAAGCTGGGACACCCAGCCCCTTTCCCCACCCAGCCAGCCTCGTTTGCTCTCCCAGACCACCAGCAGCCTCCCTAATTACAAACAAAAGAGAAATAACAGCCCTTTCACTACAAGGTTTTCTGAATCAGCTACCTTCATCCAAGCAGGATCTGTTGAAGCTGCTGCTGCTGCTGTTGCTAGCCTTGAAAGTGAAGATGACGTCTTGCACTTTGTCTTCATTCGCATCTTCTATAGCAAGGAACTGGTAGGCCACTGTAAAAGAGACCACGAGGCAGGTATTGGTGAGGCTGCCTCAACCAGCAGCGGATCAAGCCAGATCAAAGCACAAATTCCTCGAGACCTACTCACTGCCTCCATCTCTGACAGTGCAACATCGGGACAAATTGGCTTTTGTATCAAAAAAGCCAACTCCATTAGCATCAAGGACTGGAAGTTAGTGCCAAAGGATTTTCTAATTTTGCTGTTCCCCAGAGGATTTGTCGTTTTTTAAAGCCGAGCAGCCAGAATTTGAACTATGTTGAACAAAGTACAACTTTGGACTTGGTGTGGGGTTGCTGTTCCCAAAATATAAAAAAATCCAAACAAACCCCAAGAAACCCAGCCCCAGACATTCCATCTTTCTCACTCTCAGCTAAAAGCAGCCTTTTCAGCCCAGAGCAGTAGAACTTGGGATTTCTGCATTAGCACAAAGAGCTCAGTTCTTGTCAGTGGGCACAATCTCTGTGTTTATAGCAGAACCAGCACACACCCACTGCATGAGATTAAAGAACAGCTCTCAGAAGCGAATCTGAGCCACCAGGGAACCAGGCTAAATCTTCCAGTTTCTGAAGGGGCTACAAGGAAACTGGAGAGGGACTGTTCACAAAGGCTTATGGTGATAGGACAAGAGGCAATAGGTATAAACTGGAGAGAGGCAGATTCAGGCTAGACATAAGGAAGAATTTCTTCACTACGATGGTGGGGAGGCCCTGGCACAGGCTGCCCAGGGAAGTTGTAGCTGCCCCATTCCTGGAGGGGTTCAAGGTCAGGTTGGATGGGGCTTTGAGCCCCTGATCCAGTGGGAGGTGTCCCTGCCCATGCCAGTGGGTGGAACTGGCTGGGCTTTAAGGTCCCTCCCAACCCAAACTATTCTATGATTCTAAAGAGCCAACTAAAGCAACTATGAATTTGTACAATTTATGAAAGAACCAAGATGTGACTCCTCCCTTTCCTGTTGGCCATAAAGAACTGTTAGAAGGTCATTCTGACAGACAGAGAACACTCAATTGTCCCCAAACCTCAGCCCAAACTTCAAGGAAACATTTCACAGCCCAAACTTCAACAAATATTTATTCCCAGATACCCTTCACCATTTTTTGCCCTAATCGAGGCCAGTCTGCTACGTTGTTAGAGCTTCAGAGCAGCATCTAATTTCCCACTTAGATCCCGTAAACACCTCCTGGAAGGTCACTCCAATTATGATGGGCCACTGCTTATCCAGGTCAGGTATTCACAGCTCTCACTCCCAAAGGCAGCATCCCTGCAGACCTGGCTCCAGATTGCACTTAGGTAGAGCTCCACAATCCCAATTCGTAGCACGTAAAGGAAAAAGACTGTTGCTAAGTACTACCCTGCTACAGCAAGCTCACCTGCGTTTTCGTAGTCTCGGAACCACGTTCTTTCTGAAACTGGCCTCTCTGGGCAAGGAATGATGAATGAGAAAGCAAAGACAATTATCAGACACAGAAATAACGAGATGAAGAAGGCGGCAGTGCGCCACCGGGACAGCCGAGACAGTCGTGATGACTGCTTGCTGATAATTCTTCTCTCCACGGAGTTTTCATGGTTCTCTTGAGCTTTTACATCCTCAGTCTTCAGAGGGTGGATCTCGGCTTCTGAGTCTTTGTTATCCATCGCAGCTCATTCCTTGGTATTCAGACACCCTTCTCCCCCTTCACCTGCAGCAATGGAAAGAGCCATTAAAACTGAGTTTGGAGTACATTAAAAGTGACAGAATCGTCTGTTACTACCTAACATTCATGTGAGAAACATTTAACGGGAGGTGAGCAAATTGCTGTGTTGTCACAGTGCCGGATACAAGGCGCTGCTGCTACCCAAGGTCTCCCACACAGAGCAACAGGGAGAGATGATGGGATGAGGGAATAGCACTGTTCCTTCAAGGAGGAAATCAGCTCTGCTAGAACCGGACAAAGGCAGCTACAGCCTCTACATGGAATGGACTGACCGGTCTGTAGGGCTCCCCTGAGCACAATACACCAAACGCTTCTTTCTGCTGCAAGGGCTTCTTGCCACCTCCCGCCTACGTCAGTCCTACTCCCGGCTGGAGAGGTGAAAGGAAACACTCGTGACCTTTACATCCCAACATAAGGCTGCTCCCTACTGTAACGAGCACTTGAGTTTTCCCCAGGAGAGCAAGAGAGAAACGAACACCAGCGTATTCTGTACAGGAACAAACCAAAGCTATTCAACACCACCTCAGATGAGAAAGCACTTGAGAAGTTGGGCAACCCAGCCCTGCAGAAGGCAAGAGGGTGATTACTGCCCTCCCCAGAGGAAAAAGAAGGCAAGAGTTGAGAGTAAAACCAGGCAAATTTGATTTCATCAGGATGGAAGAAGAACTAACAACTGCTATTTTAAGTTTCTGCTGCTATAAATCATAATCTTGAGCTATAGCTACAAGAACAGAGGGGTTACGTGTTAAATTGTTATTAAAAGGGGGGGAAAAAAGCCCTAGTGGGTTGCAAAAGGCTGTAACTCATTACCCACACAACAAACACCAACATTCCATACAGCCTCTCTGATAGTGCTTCTTTAAAAAAAAACAGTGGAAAAGAAGAAATAAAGAATAACACATTCCAGTAGCCTTGGAAAAAGCTGCATGACAGTGTCATTAAAAGTTATATCAGAGCAAATAAACATGACAGCCGAGCCAATTTTCCATGACCGTGCCCCAGCAGTCACGTGCACGGATTGTCCGCTGGAGCAATTTACTTCCCCAGCAGAAAATAGCTTCAACTCAGCACTGGCACACAACGCAGAGGGCTAAGGCTTTCAACTCCCAACAACAACGGGGTGCGTTACATCTCACGTTTCGTTGTTACATCTCATGTTTCACAGTCAAGCTAATTTCCAAGCTGGAAGAAACACAAGATCAGAGTCACCCCTTGGAGGCCAGGCTCCTTCAGGCAGCAGTGGCATAGATGGAGGTCTTACCACCTCAGGGTTGTCCCTGTCCCACCATAGGGAAGAGCTGCAGACATCCCTTCTAGGTACAAATCACAAGGGAAGGGAATGATAGCAAAGCAGGAGCTGAGGGAACAGCCTGGCATGCTGCTGCCCATCACCTAGCAAACCTCAGCATCTGCTGGACTCACAAGTCTGGAGTTAGGAAACTTCTTCTCCAGTGCATTTACTCTGCGACAGCACATCGAGTGTAAGATCTCACTCCAGACAATTAAGCTACACAATAAGCTACACAATACCACGCAAGTGCAATTAAATCAGTAACATAGGAATCACAGAATCACCAGGTTGGAAGAGACCCACTGGATCATGGAGTCCAACCATTCCTATCAAATACTAAACCATGTCCCTCAGCAGCTCATCTACCCATCCTTTAAACAACTCCAGGGAAGGTGACTCAACCCCCTCCCTGGGCAGCCTCTCCACTGCCCAATGACCCTTTCTGTGAAAATTTTTTAACTAATGTTCAGCCTAAACCTCTCCTGGTGGAGCTTGAGTCCATTCCCTCTTGTCCTGTCCCCTGTCACTTGGGAGAAGAGGCCAGCTCCCTCCTCTCCACAACCTCCTTTTAGGTGAAGAGTCATCTATTATTCCAAAAACCATCCTCTGAAGACCTCATCTGCCCTTCACATCAGTCTCCCACCAACACCAGAGACACTTCAGCAGGCCGGCTGTTTCCAGAACAACCTGACGAGGATAGGAAGGCTCCAGATGGAAAGGGATAAAAAGCAAAGCCGAGCCTTCAGCCCTCCCCTGACCTGGCTATCATGCTGGCAAGCTGAGTGTCTTTCTGTTAATGGAGCTGGCTCAGTGCCTGCCCCAGAACAGGTTCAAGGTACACAGCTGCAGGCACCACCCGAGCAAATGATTTACCAGAGCAGAGCAAACCCTGCTGCAGTGATGGGGGACGGTGGCAGCAATGGGTGACATAACCTCCCTTGCAATGAGGCAGATGGTCCGTGCAGCTCTGGCGTGTCCAGCTCTGGCGATTCCAGCTCCAGCAGCAGAGAGAGGTGGATCTTCTCGAACGCTGTGCTAGCCAGTGCCCACAACCTAGGCTGCGAGAGGGCTCCAGCACAACCCCAGCGGCCTCTCCAGCAGAGAAACCTCCAGGGCTCAGCAACACTTGCTGAGAAGATGAAATCCAAACCCAGGATTCTCCCCGCTTAGTCCAAAAGGGACACCATCTTAATGCTGTGTGGAAGGCATATTTTTATGACTCGCTACAAATCATACCGTCATCATCCAGACTGGGATGAGAACAATTAAAAAAGTGGCAATTATCCGGCCAGCCCCAGCAATTCCCCTTCTTTTGCAGCAATGACCCTGAGAGCCACCCATTACAAAGAGCTCTCAATGCCTTTCAAGCAATTCTTTCTCTTTTTTCTTTCAGCGTTTGAATAATGCCCTTTGCGCCCCTGCCAGAGCAGAGGCAGTGCCAGAACAACCAGCGCAGCGGTCGGGGGCAGAGCCTCAAACAATGCGGGAAATCCCAGCGCCCGCAGTTGTCAGGGTAGGTGCTGGCAGCGTGTGAAACGGTCTGAGCGCAGAACGACAAAGAACTCTGGTAATCAGTTTAATTGAAGACAAGCAGAAAATGATAGCGTGCATTTCAGATGACTTTACTGTCCTCTAGCAGCCGGCATTTTGTCTCCTGCTGGCAGAGGACACAACATAACTCACCAGGAAGTTTGATGCATCCAGGCACCTCACAAGAGAGCAGGCAGCGACAGGATCCTGTGCCGCTGCATTATTAAAGCAGCTGCACGTGCTAGATCCCGCAGCTTAAACCAACTCTGCTTGGAGATGGGAGGCCTCACTGGGAGAAGGTGTGAGAAAAAGACTTCAGAGAAAAGTCAGTCATTAGAAAGAATGCGTGGGACAGAGCCAAAATGAACCCACACAGCCCGAGGCACACTGCAGCACAGCCAGGATCTGCATCTCCTAAGACTTTATTGCTGGTACGCGCTTCCCTCACTCCCCAAGCTTTAAAGTCTCCTCGCCCCCAGCAGTGGGACAAGCTAGGAGCACCCCCCTGATCAAAGCCAAGGAGGAAGCAATGCCCTCTCCTGTCCCACAGCAACAGCGTTCAGAACAAACACACAGTTCTCAGCTTTACTCACCTTCACAGGGCACTAACTCTGCTCTTCTCCCTAAGCAACAGCACAGATTTACAGACCTGGTGTGAATCAAACCAGTGAAACTCGTGCAGCAAGGGGCAAGAGCCAAGCCGCAGCTAAAGCCAAGAGACAAAACTATCATTAGCCATCAGCTAGAAATGCCTGGTGAGCACAGAGCAACTGGTGACAGAAACCACTGAAGTACGGGTGCAATGGAAGGTTTAGCTCATTTTCCGACCATAAAACACCAAACCACAGCATTTGCAGTCACACCAGGCACTGCTTGTTCCTGGAAAATTCCTAGTGATAGATCATAACTCAGGTCTCATGTTCAAAGTGTTTATATCTTCCACAGAATGATGAAATCAGACTCTGACTGGCTATGTTAGGAACTCAAATACAGCTTTTGGGTGCTTTGTTTCTGTTTTCTTTGTTATTTTGTTTTGTTTTAAACACCTCACAGGTTTTCCCCCCTCACTCAGAAACTGCTGCAATCAGTGACAACAGAACAGCTCCCAGGTTCTGCTCTGAGCAGGGTGCAGCGTTCCCTTCCCACTGTCCCTCCAGAGCAGACTGTTCAGTTCTAATCCCACACACTGTGCTGCAGCAAATCCCCTGGGCAGTCACCTGCTGCAACATCAAGACATAGTTGTTCATTGTCCCTCTTTTCTGCAGTCCCACTGCCTCAGGATCCAGCCACAAGGAACTACAGTGTAAGATTTCCCCTCACATGAGGAGATTTTCCTTTCCAAATATACTCAGACTGCCCTGTGCACACCAGTTTCCAGTTTTGCTGGATCACCTGCAGCTCCGAACTCTTTCTCAATATTAAGTCACAGCCGTGGGTTGGTGGGGACAACCAGGAAATTATTCCCTTCCAAGGTTGGGTCCCTCTGCTCCTGCTTGCATCCTTAAGGCTTTTGTAAGGGCACGATTCGTAAACCCAGATCCCACCAAAGACAATGCAGGCAGCCAGCTCAGTGCAACACCCACGTCCTGCTGCTACAGCTGTCCTTCCCCTCCCCTCGCTTCTGCTATTCTGTCCCTGTTGACCCAGGTCTCTTCAAAGCACCAGCTGCTTCTGAAATGCCACTTAACCCTCGGGTGCAGACACAACACGTGCCACGGGGCACTGACAGCAAGTGAATCAGAAATTCCTCCAGAGCACAACCAAATGTCACCTTCGCATGTGACACATTGTCATCTATCGGAGAAAAGTATTAAGTACTCTTTTTCAGGGCAGTTTTCGCTGCAGTTGGGGTTCAAGTAGAGAAATTTGATTGGTTTAGCGACGAGCAAAACACGGTCCAGTACTTTTCCAAGAGAGCGCTGGGAAGAGCACAACTCTTTGATGAGTTAAAGCTGCGTAGAAGTGATTATAGGTTAGGCCAGTAATAACAACCGAGCAGCAGAAAAACACGCCACTGGTCATCCCAGTCCTCAGTCTGGCTGGATCCGAGCTGCTCACCCACACCAGGTGCTGTGGATCCCTTGTGTCAGTAGCAGTCAGCGAGCTGAGGAACCTCTCATGTCAGAGACATCCTCACCTCATCCGTGCAGCCCCCCTGCTCACACCAGAACCACACCAGCTTCTCCACACTGTCAGACATTTAACACAACAGAGGTTTTGGAAAGATCTCAACCCTTTAGAACAGGCTGAGGTCATGGGCTTGTTAAGCCTGGAGAAGAAAAAGCTCTGGAGAGACCTTAGAGCAGTTTCTAGTAATATCAGGCCCCCAGGGAAGCTGGGGAAGGGCTCTTTACCAGGGAGTGCAGGGATAGGACAAGGGGGAACAGTATTAAGCTGAAAGAAGGGAGATATAGATGAGAGGAAGAAATGTTTTCCAGTGAGGGTAGGGAGGCCCTGGCCCAGGCTGCCCACAGGTGTTGTGACTGTTCCATCCTGGAGGTGTCCCTGCCCATGGCAGGGGGTTGGAACTGGATGGGCTTTGAGGTCCCATCCGACCCAAACCATTCTATGATTCTATGATTTAATGCAGAACTATTAAAAAGACAAAAAGTACACTTTTGTCACTTGTTCCAAAGGTCACAAAATTCCTTGGGTCCTTCCTGCATAGCCTAGCGAGGTTTTAAGGCAGAATGAAACACCACCCTTCCTCCCACTGCTGTGGTCCTTGCTGGCTCTCTCCAACAACCACTTTTCTCCTCCCTCCACCCTAGAACACAGCAAAGACCACTCACAGACCACCCCACCCGCGCACCCAGTGCCCTGCAGAGCCTCTCGACTCCCAGATTCCACAGGCTGCACCTCAAAGGGGCCCCAGCTCTGCCCCGGCGTGGAGGAGGGCAGCCTGCCCCTCAGCCTGAGGCCTGCAACTCCCAGCAAGTTTTTGTTTTCCAAAACCAAACAAGGGGTAGAAATGAGGTTGGAATTTAGCACATTAAAGTGGTTTGGTTTTGTTTTGGGTTTTTTTTTCCTTCTTTTCTGCAAGGAACACTCTCATCAACGGCCACAGAGCAGCCCTGTGGCCTACTGAGGGGGCGAGTGCAAGGCCTCTCCAGGAGCAGTGCTGCAGGCTGGCTGCTGGGCTCTGCAGAGGCGAGATGTTTGGAAATTTCCCTTTGACTGAACCACAGACTGGCGCTGGCAAGCACCGTGTATGCTTCTCCCAGTGCTCCCACGCACCTGTCGGCCCCGCAGGATAAATGAGATCAGGTCAAAGTGAGGGGGAAAGCACTAAGCCACCTCAGCAGAGCCCCAGGCTTTGCCAAAAGGGATCGCGGTCTCTCCCAGGCTTCTGGAGATGGCTTGGGGCAACTTCTCAAGCTGCCGAGGGTGGGCAACAAGACCCCTGATGTCAGGGCCAGAAGTTTCACGTTTGAGCAGTGCTGCGCACGAGCCCGAGGAGCAACCCAGACATACACTGGGACTGCGACACGCTGGCAGCCGGCCTTGCCGCTCACCCTGCCCGCCGCCCTGCTGGGGCCACAGCTCAGCCTCCAGCCCCATCTGCCCTCTGCACCCCTGGGTTCCCATCCCACTCCTGCCCGCCACTCTCCCGAGACCCCAACCCCGCTGTCCTGGGTCCCCATTCCATCCCTCCCCGCCACTCTCCTGGACTCCTATCCCAGTCCCATCCCGGTTCTCCCGGGGCCTCATCCCGTTCCTGCCCCGCCGCTTTCCCGGGGCCCCATCCCCACCCCATTCTTGCCCCGCTCTCGCGGATCCCCATCCCCATCTCCTCCCCTCCCCTCCCATCCCGGTTCTCCGGGCCCCATCGCCGCTCCGCTCCGCACTCACAGCTGCCGCTGCCGCCACTTCCGCCTCCATCCCCCGGGGCTCGCCGGAAGTGACGTCAGGGCGCAGCGCCCGCTTCCGGCCCGCGCAGCGCGGGAGGCGGCGGCGATGGCGGCGAAGAACGAGCCCGGGCAGCGCTTGGAGCCACAAACACAGATCTTTAATGCACTCAGACCGCGAGAGAACAGCACAGTCACGTACGGGCGCCGCCCCGCGCGGGTTACAGAAACAACGTGAAACCGCGGGATTCCGGCTCGAACCGGACGGGGAACGGGACCGCATGCACTAAGGACAAACAGCGAGGGGGCGCCGCGACGCACCCAACCCCGAACCGGCTTTATCGGAGCCTGGAGGGACCCGCACGCCGCACAGGCGGCTTTGGAACAGCGGGGCAGGCTCCCTCCCGCTTCTGCCGCCTGGAAATCGTCGGGATGGAGCTGTCTGTAATTAAAGACGCCCGCCCCGGCGAGCTAACGAGAGCTCGGTGAGGCTCGGGCCCCGTTGGTGGAGAGTGCATTACTCACACGATTCCCACAGAATACGGATCCTGGGGGTCTGGGGCTGTGGCCGTCCTCCCCTCGCGGAAAATAAACCTAGTCACAAATAAGCGAGTTAAAATATGCAAATCCCTCTCACTGGTGCTGGGACACAGCTGGTGCCTCGGGCCCCAGAGGGACAGAGAGAGACAGGTGACTGCTTTCCTCATCCTGCCCCTGCATTTTGCTCTACCCCGAGTCACCTCTGTCACGTTCTGCCTGCCTGGCCATTAACAACACACCTCGGGACTTTTATGGCAAGTCTGAAGGTTCCACGGAGGAAACTCTGACTCCAGAGCTCACAGCGAACAGGCAGAATGGCTGTCGCTGTGCTCCTCCCTGGAAGAAACCTGCTCAGATTTGTTATCTGATCGGTAAAGGATCCAAGCCCAGAGTGGAGCCCATCTCAGAAACGTGCTCCAGCAGATCTGCCCATCCTCGCAAAGACAAACGGCTTTTGAAATGGGCAGATAAGGGCCATGCTTGGTCTGTCTCGACTTAGTTGGAGGTGTGAGGCAGCTCTCCGGTGCTGGAGACATAAAAACGAGGTGGCTAAGCGCTAAAAGGTGAAAGAAAAAACACTTGAGGGTTTTTAAACATATATAAAGAGAAGGAAGAAACTTAATTGAGAACCAGTGACTGGTGCACTCACAAAGGGTCAGGAAGATATTTTGGAAAGGGTTGAAGCGTTACAAGCGTCGCGGCAGCTCACGGCTGCAACCGCTGGGTCAGTACAAATACAGCCTGTCAAACGCTGGCCTGAATTGGAAACCATCCATCCAGATTTATTTATTCCTACTCAAACAAAATCCTGTTAAACAGTACGTAACTCTGTGTCTCTACAAACTCACAGCTATCTGCCAAACAATAAAAATCCCAAACTACAAAAGATGAGTTGTATTCAGTAAATATAAATGGGAAGTTTAGGCTTTGTGTAGAATGTTTATCAGACTATTTACAGTGCAACACCGATCAGTTGAGTTCAGATCTCGCCAGCTTCTCTCTCTTCTGATCTCTTGGAACGAGATTTGCCATTTGTGCTCTCGTGCCGCCTCTCAGAAGAGCTCTTCTCTTTTCTGTCTCGTGACTTTTCTCTTGAAGATCGATCTCTAGAAGATCTGAAGTACAAAGTAAACCGTTGCTATGAGCTTCAAAACTAAAAGAGCTTTCAAGTATGCACAAAACAACATCATCCTTCCCTAACGGGGCTGGAACACACCTGGGTACTGTGCTGTCAGGAGCAGGGTCCCCCAACAGCTCTGTCCTTCTGAGCTTTGTGTACAAGAACACTGGTTTTACGGCGCTGAGTGCACAGCACAGCCTTGGTTCCTCTCTCCTTAGGGAGATCCTGTCAGGGTGTCGCCACAGGGGCTCTCAGAGCTCTTCCCTGGGCCCCTCATTACTGGGTGCACTAAAGCACCTGCAACTTCTTCCTTGCCTATCACTCAGCTCTGTCTGTGCCTTCAAGAGTGTTTTTTCATTATGCGCTCAGCTGCTTTAAACACCAACTGTTTTCTTCGGACTCAAACACTTGCTCAGCCCTGGGCTCCTCCTGCTTTGCACCCCATCAAGCACTGTCCTTGGCAGCACCTTAGGCTTAACCTCAGGACAACACAGATCGATATTCGCAGCCTACAAGAAAGGCAAATCTTTGCCCAGCCTGCTTGAATGACAAGAGCTTTTCAGCAGGGCAGCGCTTCACTGTATCAGCCCACACTGAACTTGGCAGAGGGCTTCTTGTTAGGTCTGATCAGAAAGGCTGTTCGATTCATCAACCAGCAGCCTTCAGAAGGAGCTGATCCGCTCTAGTGGCTCGCATCCCTTCCAATCAAGGCCAAGGACCACACAGAGCCAGCACACTCTACTTTAGGACTCTGTGTGCAGGTTCTCCTTCAGTCACAAGTGGAGAACCTGGCAAGTGCCTTAAAGGTTCCACATTGCACTCACGGAGCCTGTAAGGTTTGGAAATACTGCCCAACTGATACATTAAAACCTTTCAGCCCTCTGTATCGCACGAACCATTTCATTTTCATTAAATCTTGTTATTTAACCAGCAGACAACCTGAGAGTTTGAAAAGATTAACTCCTTTCCTGTTCCTACAATGCCTGCTGCCTGCAGTCCTCCTTCCCTCGAGAGCCCCTGGCTTCACACAACTGAGATGTCAGAGCAGCAGAACCCAAATGCAGGTTTCATTAAGTCTTGAGGTGAAAACAGAAGCTACACCCTTTCAGGGAAGGGCATTTTTCTGTTTTCTCTCTTGTTTTCGTTTTATTTTCTTAAGCTGATCCTAGTCTCTCCCCATCCTCAGTGAGCTGTGAATGCCTGCCAGTTAGCCAATCCCCTACAGTCTCGAAGGGCTGATTCGAACATGTTCAAGGTTTTCGAAGTATTCCCTTACCTGCTCTTTAGTAATAGTTATTACAGGGTCTTCCTCACTTCCTAATTGTCCAAACTTCTTTTCTTTATTTTTCATGTTCAAGACAGATTTAAAAAAGGACTTTAGTATCTCAGCCATTGGAGAATCAACAGTATTCACACCCCCCTCAATCATGAACACACTCATTTTTTCCAACCATTATTTCCCCCCCTCCACCAGGTGTCTTTAAATCCTGTTCTTGCCCCTTTCTTTAGCTAAAGTGACACAAGACAAAAGCAGGTTTGCTTCTAGAACTGTGCTTGACTGGTGGTGCCTCATAAGGTGAGACAGTGCTAAAGTGCTCCCTTATTAACTGGGAGCAGTAAAAAATTCAATCTAACTTCAGCAAGCACCTGGTGACAGACTTGCTCCTGGGCTTAGAAGGGCTGCAAGGAAATGATGGATCCTTTCTGTTTTGCTAATACTCCTACATATACTACCAATACTCCTAATATGCTAATATTAGGTATTACTCCTAATATGCCAATATTAGTAGTATTAATAATATCCTAACGCTAATACTTCTAATATATGCTTGCTTCACCCTTCCTCAAAATACAGCGGGTGCTCCACAGGAGACTTAATGCCCTTTTTCACATTGCAGCACTTCTCAGTGACAGCAGAATGTTTACTCCTGGCTCTTTTCCCCTCCCTCTAGTGCACGTTCCTAAAGAACTCACTCTCTCTCTCTCTCAAACAGCCTGTTCCTTACCCTATCAAGAGCATTCCCCCAGGTCCCAAATCGTACAGTTCCTTCCCCATGCCAGCACTGACAGAAACAAACAGGAAAGCAGAAGGTAACCCTAGAAATGTAACGTCAAAACTGTCTCTCATTTACTTGGCTTCTACATCCCAGGGAGGCCCAGTTAGCTCCAGCAGGCCTTTATGCCGCTGATGATACAAGAAACCTCGTACCTTCTCAAAATCCTGCAAGCCAGGGGACCAGTTCTGTCTCACAGATTCTCCTCTCAAGCTGCAATCTCACTGTGCAGTTACTGCCCTGCTGTTCTTGTGCAAGGCTATGATCAGCCACTGGGAAATCCTGCTCTGGCCCAGAAGCTGGTACCAGACACTTCAGCTACTGGCTTGAGAAACCAGCCATGCTCCTGCTTGGCCTAAGGGACTGGGGAGGCTCACTGCAATGCCAAGGATTCCCCTTTCCAGACGCACTCGTGTCAGGAATACATACTTGTGTTTTGAACTCCTGTCTCTGGAACCCCGTCGGTGACCTCTGCTGTGGCTGCGGGAGCGGCTCCGGTGGCGTCTGTGTCGGTCCCGGGACCTGGAGCGAGACTTCCGCCGTTCACGGGAAGCTGATCTCGAGCGTCTTCGCCTCCTATCCCGAGACCGTGACCTGAAAAGAAGAGAGATCACTTCAGGCTCATCAGATCTGTCCACCTGAGCCCACGTCTCCAACATTCCTAAGTTATCAGTACCCAGAGCATCCCGCTCAGCCACAGCCCTGTCAGCCCAGAAGGGCGGGCATCTCCCTCCCAGGCCTCATGCTGCCAACAAAATACCAACAAGTAATTCCAAATTGCTGGGAATCTTATATAAAACGCTCCCACCATGGATGTAAGTATGTGCTGATGCCTGGAGCAGAGCTTACCGACCGTGCCTCACTCAAAGCAAGGCCTGTGCAAGCAGGAGAGAGGCCAAAGTAAGGGGCACGTGGAATTACCAGAACCCAGGCGGCAGTCTGCCAAAAAGGAGCCTCCTCTGTGAAATCACTACACTTGATAAGCAGATGTGTTTCAATCTGCTCTGAAAACAAAACAAAGGATGCTGCTGTATAGAGGGAGCAGCAGAGAAGACCTCCAGGTACACAATCGCTGGCTGCCACACTGCTGAGGCAAAGTGCACAGAGAGAGGGGGCTTTCATCTCCAGTCTCTGGAGATTTTACATCTGAGGTATTATATATGTAACAGATGTTTAGACACTAAAACTATCAGATATTTATTGCAAAAGGCATCAAGTACATTCCTAGACTTGTGCTCTGGAGCACGCAGCACCCTCTGTACCAGCGTCTGTGTTCTAGCCCAAGATGTTCGGCATGACCACAGTGTCCATGAAGCGATTCCCATTCCTTTCAGGGAGCGAAACAAAGAGACTGGGGCACTGAGTGAACCCCATTGCTGAGACCCAGGAAAAACCTCACTAGCTGGATAGAAACACAAAGAGAACTGCAGAACTGTTAACTCACCTTCGACGATCTCTATTTCTTGATCCAGACCTAGAAAGAAGAGGAGACTTAAGCAAGAGGAGCTAAGCCAGAGTCAGTGGTTTTCAATCAAACAACCCATTCACCCTGGTAGCTCTTCACAAGGACACAGTAATACCCTAGGCAATAAGTCTGTTAAAAACAAAGCTCACCATAAAACCATTAAAACACCTAATTATATTCAATTTGAGGGGCAGGGGGAAAGACAATTTATGGGAAAACTGAAGGACTTTGTAGAAACACCAGTTCCTACATGCAAAGCTGCTTCTCAGAACAGGAAAGGTCTGCAAACCAATCAAGTCTATTAATAAAACACCACACCAAACCTTTCCAACTTTAGGTCTACTGTGAGTACTTGATGTATGCACTTTACCTTCTGCAGTCTAACATCAGCTAGATAAGCTCAAACATTTTCAGGTAACAGCGCCGCTCTGCAGTCAAAAAAGACACCTGACAGTTTTCCGAGTTGGGTTCCTGTGAGGCAGCTGCACATTCAAAGCGTTTTAATAGAGAGGAAATATAAGATTTTCTCACCCATCGTATGTATTTAACAAATATTAGATGGAAATGTGAATCAATGTTTTTTCCTTTGTTTGGGAAAGGTGAACTAGGAAAAAAAAAAAAAGAGGGAGCACAGACAAAGGAAGAACTACTCTAGAAAAGGAACTGTGATACACACAAAATCCTTCATCCCAGACTTAGAAGGCAATCTGAGAACAACCATCCAAGCGTCACTATTCTTTCTCACATTTCTATGGCTTCAGAGCTCACATAGGGCACTTTAACCTTAATGACAGTCTGTAAATAACAGCGTCGCGGTGCTTTCAACTTCTGAAGCACCATTACTCAGCCTCACTTAAAACACCGCTCCATGGGAAAGATCCGCCCTCCCTTTCTCTGTGCAGCCACACTTCAGAGCTGCCCTACACCAAAACCTCACACACTGAGCAGTCTCCCTTTGCTCTGAGAAGCAGACTGTCTCCCTGGTTAGTGACTCATCCCCCCATGGCACAGACTTGCAGGAGCGTTCCGGTTACACGCACACAGAGCTGCTCTCGTGTTGTAACAGGAGAGCTGAAAGTTACACACAAACAAAATAGAAAACGATCTGCTTTAGTAACATCATTTTAAACCAAACCTGGATAAGACAAGATTAAGAAAATCAACATGCACTGACATTCCTTAACAAGGAAATGGGATTGTTTGATTATGGTAGGAAGAAAAAAAAACCAGCTCAGTTTAGAAAGGAATGTAGGTAGAAGCCTACAAACAAGGTGGGGCTTAACATCGAGTCAGGGAAATGGACCACATGCTGAGGCAACGCACACGACGACCAGAGGAAGGTAAAGTTGATAAACCAGGAGAGCAGGTCAATAACCACACACCTTTTTCACGAAACAGAACCTGACCGAGCAGCAGGACCTCCTGTAGGTGCCTGGCAGGCAGCTGAATTGTTTTGGTGGTTGTAATTACTGCAAGTTCTAAATCTTATTTTCCTCCTGATCACTTTATTCTTAATCACTGGTGCGGACCTCCAAACAAAGCCATTCCACACCCCCTGAAAAGCCTGGCTGCCCTCCTGGGCCTACGATCTGAGCAGGAGTTTGCACAATAAAGTCCTGATCGTCACTGCCTAGCACTGAACTTCAGACTTCCAGAAGCATCCAACAAAACACACCTGAAACAGCATACAGCAGGAGACAGACTGCTGTCCAGAGCAGCGAAAGGCTGAGTGGGGTTTTTTTGCCCCAGTTCTTTTCTGTTCCTGCCTCACAGAGGTCACGTGCTGGGTTTCATAACATGTGTTTTATCCAACTGATTACAAAGGAAATCCATTTGGCAGCTCCAGACTTGTTTGCTGGTGTACTCTGGAAGCAACCAACAAATGCTGCACTTCCAGACGTGCCACCTCTCCAGAGAATTTCAGTTTGAAGAGATTACTGAGTAGCCCAGTCACCAGCAACGCCTGACAAAGGGCTTGGTTTATTTACCACTAGGGGCAACAATCCAGTTCACCCATTCCTATGTGGAAATCACAATTTAGTTGACAAATCAATTAAGCCTGCGACAGGTAGTGTTTCACAAGCGAATCCACAGGTTTCCATAGTATATCACAGTGCCTCTAAGTCACCAAAGACCTCTCAAAGTTAAGCAGTACATTTTCTCTTACTGAATAAGATCGTGACTATGTTGCATTCAGAGACAGGACAAGAAGAGTTATGAAACAAATCTGTTTCCTGTGGTTGTTTAAAGTACTGAACTCTGGTTAAGAGAAGCAGTCAGAGGTGCTAAAGTCACCAATTGGTTTTTGATAGAAAAAGGCCCCTGTAAGCATGGTGTTACACAGCTCCCAGCAGAGAAGGTGCTGAGAAATCCAGGCTCAGTCCCAGTTCTGACTCTGAGCATCCACTGGGAAAGCGGTTTTCATTCTTTGGCTCACAATCTCATTTTGGAGAGGCAAATAATTTTACCTCCTCCACATGACACTCCTGACTCCTTCACACGGTGCTTTTCATTGATATTCAAACAGGGGAGCACAAAGAGAGAGTGAGAGAGCGCAAAGACTGGGTGCAGTCAGCAGGGCCACATACAAAACCAGCAAGAACTCAAGACTTCAGGGCAGCTTTTAAACTATTCATATTTAAAGCATTAAATAAACTGCAAAGGCAGCCTTCAAACCCCCTCATCAGACATACCCATATATATACAGGCTACATATGAACACAAGAGGCTCCATAACTCTTGAGAACTCAGGGTTTGTTGTTTTTTCTTCTAAAAAACACAAAACCAAAGCCACAGACACGCCACAGGAGGAAGGCAGCCAGTGCTCCAGGGAGATATAGAACCAACTTAGAGGTCCAGAGGACTGAAGGCATCTCTGTTGAGTAATTTCCACATAGAAATGGCCTCCAGGAAAAGGTGGTACCATGGAGACAGGCGCATGGAGTGCAGGTTACACAGTCCTGCTGCAGGGCAGAAAGGAAAGAACCCACCGCAAAGCAGCTGCATGGGAAGAGACTTCTTGTGCCCTTTCCATCTTTCTGTCCATAATGACAACACAAATCAGTCCCTTTCCATTAACTCCTGTGCTCATCAGCCAGTCCCAGATTCTGCACCTCCCAAATGCAGTTGCCTTACTGACAAGCTTGCATAGACACCAGAAAACTGTGAGACTCCACATAAAGTGTTGCAGTTCAGGGGAAAGCTGCAGCATGAACTGGTGCTTCATATGACACCAGGTGATCCACAGGGAGGGAGAAACCACATAAAACACTAAGTGGAGAATGCCAAACACTTCAGGGCTTACATCTTCACAATATGCCAAAAATCACCAAGCGCAGACCACAGAAAACCAAGCTGCTTTGATCCTGGTACTCATTTGCCAGCACCTCCATGATGCACACCACGTCTGACACTACTGTTGGTGTGTCTCTCTCACACCTCAGATATCGATGGCTGAAACACGCTCTGCAGTTTACACCAAGGGCCAAAACAAGATTTCCACAGGCTGCACAGCTGGTTTTTCATTGGGGTGGTTTTTTTTGATGTAAAACATACAAGGGGAGAAACACGTGAGGTAACTGGGGGAATTCTGTGACAATAAGAACAGCATTCCTGCTCAGCCACTTCCTCTGCCGACCACTGGAAATCACTGCCCTCTCCACACCAGGCTGTGGGACTGAGCTGTTGACACACACGACACCTGTTTGGTTCAAGGGCAGACAAAATTGTTTTTCCAGTTCAGCTGGCAAGTGACAGAAGAGCTTGTCCCAGGAATACCAACAGGGCAGCCACTCCCACGGTCCTGGGATTATACATGCGTAAGCAGAAGGTGACACGTATAGCCACAGCCATTCCTTGGGATCACCAGATACCCTAGGAGGTGTTTTCCCAAGCTGTGCCAAAAGCACCTCACTGTTACTGTAGAAAAGTTTCTGAGCCAGACAGGCAACCCCTTATCTGGCTCATGGATACCAGCTCCATTCTGTCACCTCCTAGCCTGGAAGTGAGGAGGGCTGTCCAGGGAATTTTTGCATGACTAGTGCCATTTAAACAGACCTAGCACTCGCTCATCCTAAACTGGCCCAGTCAGATGCATCAGTTGAGGGCATTTTATCTAGATTCAGATTCCAAAGACAAGGACTACACCAGTGCAAGCCTGAAGACTACAGGGAGCTCACACCATTCAGATACAAAATGGAAGTTAAAGCAATTCACATCCGATCACTCTGAGAGGGGGGTGGTTGTGCACTTGTTTAATCGAGGTGCTCACACAGCATCCAGAGCACATCCAACACCTGTTCCTGCAGTATTGATACATTAAATCAGACTATTTCAAAACCAACTACACCAACCAGTTATCAGCCTTCACTTACCGTCTGCCCATTCGCTCCTCTCGTTCTCGCTCCTCTCTCCGTCTCAAACGATCCTGGTTCCTCTTCTCTTGCTTTTCTGCCACTGTTTTCTAGGAAAAAAACCCAAACCCACATTGCATTTCAGCCACACAGTAACAGGTCAGAGATCTACAGGGAGATTTCTTAGGTAGTGAGACAAAAAACATTTCACCGCGTTCCATGTGCTACTCGAGATCTCCATCAAGGTTCAACTCTTACTCGAGCAGGCTGAAGGTCTGTGCGAGCAAGGCCAGCACCACAATTTCATTACAAAGCATTCTAGAAAACTCATTACTTCAGTTTGGACGGGGCTTTGAGGACCCTGATCCAGTGCAAGGTGTCCCTACGTGTGGCAGAGGATGGAATTGCATGGGTTTTAAGATCCCCTCCAACCCAGACCATGCCATGATTCTATGATTCATGTACTGAAGAACTTCACCAACAGCACTGTGTGAAACTTCCAGTTGACCATTTCATCAAGAGGTCTCAAAGTGCTCTTCAGCAATCAAAAACCCCACAGCAACAAATTTCAGCCAAACCAATGAGAAAGAGCAATGGTACAGTGTACGTATTTAAAGAAGAAATCACTGCAGTGATTGATTAATTCTGAGGGTACTTCTTTAGTTACCCAGAAATTACAGAACACACGAGGCTAGCAAACCTCCTTTTGAAGTTTCAGTGATTCTATAGCCAGAAACTTCTGGGCTTCTACAAGCACTCTGCAAAGAATCCTGTCTGAATTACATAATGAACATCTTCAGAACTACAAGAAGGTTTAAAATAGACAGAATTACCCTCAGCTGATCCAGTTTCTCACGAATCTGAATGAAACCCAAGTGTAATTTGCCTCCAAAATGGTCAGCAAGGCGCCGGTCGTTGTCATGGAGACCCAGATATGCTGAACAGACTTCACACACACGCAGCTTCTGCTGCTGGAAACTGGATGCAGGCATTGAATTTCGGTATTCTTCCTAAAGGAAGGCAAAAAAACCCAGACAAATGTCAGCAAACCCTCACATAGCCACAACCCTCCAGGGAAAGCCCAGCAAACAACTGCCCTGCTGCTTTCAAGGATCATAAAAGCACCCTTGATATAAAGGAGGTGACACACACAAAATGCTGTGTGAGCACAGCTAACGTGACAGTCTATCCCTGCACGTGACCAGTGACAAGTATTTCAGGGGATGAACGTCTCCTGCCCCAGTCAGGCCTCTGCGCTGGATGAAAGTTTCTAAAAAGCTTTTCTTAATCTGCCACAGTGCCAACTGCTTGCTGGCACGGTGTCAAAATGAACAAGGAGGAGCTGGAAGCACCAGAGAACAGGTAGGAGCCACCAGGCTGTTTGCCAAGTATTCAGCTGAGCTCAGTCTGCTATTACAAAGGAGAACCAAGGCCATACCTCTGCCTCTTTCTTCTTTGCTCGGACTTTCTCCACCTCCATCAGGATCTTTTGAGACTCATCAACGTTTCCCTCAGCTCCCAGCTGTTCTGCTTTAGCTAGGAGTTTTCCAATGTCTTCATTCAGCTCGTGTACTTTCTCTGCCTAAAGAGAACAGGTAGTTTTTAGTAAGACAGAAAACTTGCTAAGGCTTACAGAACTCTTCCTTTTCTCTAAAAATTATTGTTCAACAAAAGCAGTTGTTGGAAGATGACCATAAATCTCCAAAAGTCAAAGAAGTCCCACCGAAAAAGAGTCAGTGGGCCACGTACAAGCTATGTAGTCACAGACATGGAGCAAAAAGATAGTGGACATGGAGGGGACATCATCTGTCACAAACAGTGGCACATTTCTGGCTTACAGGACAAGACCAAGCCCGCAAAACCAGCTTCAGAAATGTTTTCTATTGGCCTGATGAACGCAGTTCGCAGAGAAGAAACTTTGTGAGCGTTTATTAAAACAACAGTTGCGGGAAGGGTTTACCACCAAATGTATTATATTGTCTTTGAACAGCTGAGGGTGCCAATGTTTTACCGATGCGCTAAAGCAAACTACTTTAGAGTTCATGTTTTACAGCACTCTGGCCCTCTGGACCAGTCAGTTTGTCCAAGAACGGCACGAGCAGCATTTGAGGAGTACGGCTGGAATCCACAAAGCCTTCGCGGAGCCTAACTTCCCAGTATTGACGGTGCCAGTGCCCCCGCACACTTTCAGAACAAACATTTAATGAGAGGCCGATACCTTTGCAGACACTTCAGCACTGATCTCTTCCTGCGTCTCGGCGAGGCGTTTCTTGGCCAGTTCAGTTCTCCTATCACACTCTGCGATGAAGGATTCCAGGTGATCCATCGCCTGCATGTTCAGACAAAGAATTGTGAATAAAGATGTTCTCCATGCCAGATGCTGGAGCCTCCATCCCTGGAGGGGTTCAAAAAACATGTACATGTGGCACTTTGGAACATGGTTTGGCTGGCACAGCGGGCTTGGGCTGACAGTTGGACTGGATGAGATCTTTTCCAGTCTTAATGATTCTATAACCTGGCTTTGACAGCCAGCAGCTGGCTGGTGCAATCCCTGTATTGTAAACCCACAAACAACCTCAAAAATGGATGTTTTGAGAAAAAACAAAATACACAACACTTAACAGAAAAAAGTAATTTTTGATCCCTTAAGTCTGTCCTCTGCCTGGAACCTGGCACAGCTCCCTCACTGCCACACAACAGGACGCTCACACGAAGACTGCTCTGCACTGAATTCCAACACATGAGCAACAGAGTCAAAGACAAAAGCATTGGAATAACATGAAAAGGCAAGTCAGCATTGTTCTTCCTCTTGATCTATTCCACCACAGAAAGCTAAATCTGGCCACAGTGAAACCACTGAGCAGAAAGCTGTTAATGTCAAATTTCTTTCTGGGACAGGCCACCAGGTTACAGTGACCCAGTACAGAGCAGCAGGTGTGGGACGCAGGAACGCCAGAGGAGCCTCCCAGCTAGCTGGACTAATGGGGCTGCACAGACCACAATTACTTCTACAATCTCAAGTTAGCAATCGAGCCAGCATTCAGGAACGGGCTGCACACTCTCGTCAGATAACACATCAGAAAACATGGCTAGCTGAAATGCCCACTGACTTCTATTGTTCAGCCACACAGCTTCAAAGAGGCAGCTTCCACAAAAACTAACAGCAGCTTCTCCATACTCACATCGAGCTCAAAAAACAGGTCTCTCTCTTTACTTGCAATCTCATAATCTGCACGCAGTGCCAAGTCATGGATCTTCGTACATTCTCCCAGGTCCATCCGCTGTTAAAAAGAAAAAGGAAAATTAGTGCATGAACCCTGTGTTATGGCAACGAGGAGCAGATACTTAGCTCTTGCCATCTGCTATCATATCAAAATACAGTTTTCTTGAGGAAAAATACTGAGATTTAGACTAGACATTAGGAAGAATTTCTTCATGAGAGTGGTAAGACACTGGAACAGGTTGCCAAGGGAAGTTGTGGCTGCCCCATTCCTGGAGATGTTTAAGGCTGGGTTGGATGAGGCCTTGGGTAACCTGATCTAGTGGGAAGTCCCTGCCCATGACAAGGGAGTCGGAACTAGATGATCTTTAAGGTCCCTTCCAACCCAAACTATTCTATGATTCTATGATCCTAAGAAGAGCTTCTGCTTAACCTGTCACTAACAGAACTAACCAAAGAACCACATGCTTGTTAGAACCCCTTTCCTGGAACAACATTAAAACACTCTGAACGTTTTTGATTCAGTTCTGCTCCAGGTCACAATACAGCCTTCGAAACCGCTGAGAGGGAGTTGGGAAGGCACAGCACACTGCAACAGCAGCTCCTTCAACAGGCACCAACTCCAAATACTTCCCATTATGGAGCTACAGCACAGCAAACCATACAGCATGGTACCCCCTTCAAAGCTCACATGGAAAAGCACATCTGTGTCAGGATGAGCTCCAATAAATGTATTGAAAGAAACCAAATCACAGAACACAGAATGCTTCCTATCAAGAACAAATCGACTTAAGGGGTATGGCCAGCAGAGAGCAACAGCAGACTCTTAATTCTACACCTAACCCCTTCCCATCCGCCTTCAGATTTTTAAAACCTGCCCAGCAAAGGTAATTCCTACATGTGAGCTCTTCTAACGAGACACTTCTTAAGAGCATCTTCTCTCCCAGGAAGCCCTGACTTGCATGCTGCCTTTCACCCCCAATCTAAATGTTATTTTTCCCCAACATTGTAGTCAACAGCCACACAAATCAAAGTTCATTTTGCTCTCAAAACATGGAAATTGCATTTCAACATTATCAACATGTAACAGAGAACTTGCTTTTATTCTTAAAGCAGAAAAAGAACATGACATTTTGAAAGCGTAAGTAATAAAAGGCCCAAGTATGAGCCACAGTACAAATGGCAGGGCACACATTGCGGGAAGGAACAATCCAGCTTGTCTCTTCTCTCCCCATCTCCATCAGTCCCCAAAACCTGAACAGAGCAGAAAACCACTAAACTGCAGAAAAAAGGTAAATAAGCTAAACTGGGATCAACACAGAATCCTTGTAGAACACCACGACCTGAAGCTAGTGGTGCCAGGGACACAGATGTGAAGCAAGGCACTAGGACAGCAGCAATGGAACTGTTTAGAATGAAGCAAAGGAACTAAAGCAAGCTCCACAAGGTAACGTTCTGGGTTTCAGCAGCCACCTGTGTCAACAGCTTTTCTTTTTAAGGAAAACCACTCTGGATGTCTTGCTACTAATTCAGGGTTCCTCATTTTGCTCAGATTTACCAGAAACAGGAGGCTACAGAACCAGACACCGTATCCAGGAATAGTCCCTCTGACAGTAGAAATTTAATGCCTACAAAATAAGCATTAAGTACTTTCAGAGCTTAATCATGTTAATCTTCAGACAGGTCTCTTCAAAAAATGTTAGCAAGCTACTGCTACTTTACCACAAAAATAACTGGCCAATCCATGCCTTAAATCTTTCATTCCTGTGGTTATTCAACTGCGATTCCTTTCCAAACCAGGGAGACAACAGCAATACTAGATGCGACTGTCAAAGTATTCTTATCTGAATGCTTCTGAAGAGCTTCAGAGAAAGGGCTCCAACCCACAAGTACAGTGGAGCCAACAGTGTGCTCTGTATTCCTGTCCCTGTTTCTTAAAAGATCTGCCACCAAGTACTCACCCTTCCAGCAGCATCGCAACTCACTCCTTTCAACACCTGTGGCTGGTTTATAATGCAGGTATTGGAGACAGGTAACCAGCAGAGCCTGAGCAAAGACGTAACCCCTCATACACAAAGAATTAATACATTTATTTAGAAGCCACTGATAATTAGACCTGCTCACATTTGCTGCACATTCCACAATCTGAGGTATCACCTATCTACACTAAGCTGTTAACTCACCAGAAAGTCTATTTCTGTCAGATAGGTTCTTTAACTGACTGGTTGAGAGAGTTGGGGTT
>WAAB01019189.1:10015-68436 GCA_013389865.1 Piaya cayana
AAAGGCTTAAAAATGGGCACAAAAAATTTCTCTTACTAACCATTTTAACATTTTAAGTCCTAACATTTACTGATCAACTAAATCATATGTTGGTAACCAAAATTGCAGCAGGAAATGAATCAACAAAACGGTACTTACAGTGTCTCCTGTTCCCAGGCTCTCCAAACAACATTTCTGGCAGATAGATCTGTTCATGACTATCCCCAGGCCTTTCTCTTTTATTTGGCTTGATCTTCAATAAAACATAGAAACATACTCCGTAACACTTACAGACTCTCAAATAATTATAAAAACAGTGATTTGGGGCAGGAACTGAGCCTATTGAAACACGCTGGAGGTCAATGAGATGTAAAGTAAGTGTTAAGTATTTAACTGTAAAATATTCACTGATCTGTACTCTTATAAAATATAAAGGAGTCTAATAACCATGGAATACTATAATATTGCTGCAAAAAAAAATCCATTTTGAAGATAATATCAAAAATATAGGAGTCAGAATAGTTACCTGTAATCCACTTTAAANTCATTGATAGTGCTTTATGTGAAGCTGCTTCATGGGAACCAACATAAAACATTCTCTCAGGAAAGATGTTGATGAAAGGCCCATGAGGATGGCCCCTGAATAGCTAGTTCTATCAAGGTGACTGATAAATGGTAAGTATGCAAGCTGAACTTTACCAAGTTATGGATATTAGAGACAGGGATAAGAACCTGGGGATTATGTCTGTGAAATATTAGAAAGTTACATCCTGTATGTGGAGTCCAGCTCTTACATGCTGGTTAAGTGATGAAAACCTTACTACAGGCCTCTCTCAAACCCACAAAAACCTTGAGAAATTCATTGGTACATCTGGATGTGAATGCAAACACCATTACAGAAGAGAGAAGGCACCAAGTTTGTCATGGATTCAAAACACTTGGAGTCAATATTTTCAGAGAAGACTGAATAAACGACTGGCATTGAGGTTATAAGGCTTGAAGAACTAAACCATAAGGATAGTAAATAATTGATATTACTATCCCGTCAAATACTATTGCAGCATAACAAAACTATTCCCTCAGCATGTTGCAGACAACTGTGAAGTACATCTTCAAATCAGTCCTAGACCTAATTGCCCCGTGCTTCTCACCTGTCCAGTGTTCCTGTTCCTGCTTCCCTCCACCCATCTGTCCAGACCTTCTTGCTTATTCCAAGCTTGCCGTCAGCCTGGTGCTTGATCTGCTTTAGGGTACTGGCAAACGAATCTGTCTTTCTTCTTTCTCTGCCTTTTGCGTTTTGCTGTAGAACTGAAAATGTGTAAAGTCGTTACTTTTATTTCACTTAAGATGCAAGCTCAAAAACTGCTATTTTTAGATGCTTGGAAAAGTCTGGCAGAATTGTTTGGCTAAGTGAGGTGGAAGTACCTAACCTAAGGGATATGAACTGCCACAACACCCTGGATAGAGAAGCATTCTTCATAGAGCATGGGTGCTACTATGCTAGGATGGCTAAGAAAAACGTTATCTGACATCTGCAAGTACCAAAGATTTATTTGTCTTCAAGCACATGGAAAGATAAGCAGCTTGTAAAATAGATGAGGTGGCATGTAGTGCAGAAATGGTGCCAAATTCAGTAGAATCAACTTGCCTTGCCTATTTACAACCTGTCCCCATTTGAGTTGTGCATAGTGTTCCTCCTCTTTTCATAATTTGAACTGTTGAAAGGGGGAATTTGTAAAATAGATGCCATCCTTTTCAGGGATGGCTGTGATACACAGAACATTGATTTTAAGGTTAAAATGTGCTTGCAACACTTATCTGGAGATTGATTTTCAAAAGTATTTGGGTTTCAATTCTGATTCACTCATCTCAGCAAAGAATAAGAGCCTCAAGTTCAGAGTAACAGCTAAGTGATATAAGGCGAAGAACAGGTATCTGTGAAGGCTAAGGCTATGCCAGACAGGCCTGAAATATCTGAAGTCTCATTTTTGAGGCTATGAAATGTTTATGCAATGCAATATTTATGAAGAAAGCCTACTGCTGTGTCAATTCTTGATTTCACCACAAACTCTGCCATGTTTGATCTTTGTGTGGATCTTGTTGCGCCGTGAACATTACCTGCCTAATAGGGTGACTGCATAAAAGGCTTACTCTATGTTTAGAATTTATAAAACTTTCTACCATCTTCAGAAGGATGGTCTCTAAAAATGCAGGCTGGAAGCAACAGAGGCAAATTAGGCAGCACAATACAAGTTTCAGCAAGGAATATAGAAAGGTGGTACAAGCCCCAGGAACTCTCCAAGCTTTCTGCAAAGAAGAATGGGTTTCATATATGACATATTCCATGAATATTCCCAAGGATTTGGTGGTCAGATTTGTCCTTTATTTCATTCTTCACTGGCATATGAGAGCCAGAAGATGGTAACATTTGTATTTTGCTCATCTATCAATAATTTTTTGGTTTGCTTATCCCAAAGGCTTAAAAATGGGCACAAAAAAATTCTCTTACTAACCATTTTAACATTTTAAGTCCTAACATTTACTGATCAACTAAATCATATGTTGGTAACCAAAATTTCAGCAGGAAATGAATCAACAAAACGGTACTTACAGTGTCTCCTGTTCCCAGGCTCTCCAAACAACATTTCTGGCAGATAGATCTGTTCATGACTATCCCCAGGCCTTTCTCTTTTATTTGGCTTGATCTTCAATAAAACATAGAAACATACTCCGTAACACTTACAGACTCTCAAATAATTATAAAAACAGTGATTTGGGGCAGGAACTGAGCCTATTGAAACACGCTGGAGGTCAATGAGATGTAAAGTAAGTGTTAAGTATTTAACTGTAAAATATTCACTGATCTGTACTCTTATAAAATATAAAGGAGTCTAATAACCATGGAATACTATAATATCGCTGCAAAAAAAATCCATTTTGAAGATAATATCAAAAATATAGGAGTCAGAATAGTTACCTGTAATCCACTTTAAAACATTGAATACTGGGACCGGGTCAAGGACTTTATGGATTAAAGCAAGTTATTAAGAGGGTATTTCATCATTATAGGCATATTCTTCCTTTCTTTAGGAAGACAGATATTTTTTATTATTTTTGCTTCAGAAGGCTGCTGAGCGAAACTCATATAATGACACCAAATGTCAAACTTATCATGTCTCAATTATATTAACACCTTCTTTTGAAGTTCCTAACATGTAAAATGCAATTTACTATAAAAAATTTCAACACCTACTGAAAGGAATTAAAGAGGAGTGAAATGCTGCATTTCAGCATGCACTTTGGAGAGTTCAGGAGGTTTCTCTGTTTCTGCTTAGAAGTCTTGTATGCTGGTAAAATAAGGTGCACCATTATAGCCTAATAACAAAAAAAGATAGGAAAGATATCACTGTTTATTTGAGAGGTTTGGAAATGTTCAGGTATCACTTGGATGGTGATATGAGAGGTCAACAAAGCAGGTCAGTTAGCACAAAACCAGTCTCAACTAAAATTTAGTGTCAAACCTTGTTTATGTGTTGTTCTAATTTGAAGTCACTATATGAACTCTGATTCTTTTCTTCCTTTTGTACCCCTTAAAACCAAAAGAATTCTGCTGAAATGAAAAGGAAAAACATGTTTGCAACACTTGCACATGAGGATGAAAATACAACTGAGTCTTTTTCCTGATTTTTGTAAGTTCTTTTTGAGTAAGTTTATATCACGCTTTGGACAGAGCTAATATGCAAGGTGCTTGTCACACAAAACTTCAGTGTTTCAACTGTGACGTGACTATATTGTTGAATTTCATAGTTGAATTTGTAAAATTCATAGGGTTGTAGTTTTTTGGGTATAGATGATTCATCTTTAGAAAGAAGAAAAAGCCTTAATTTTTTTTAACTGAGGCCAAACACAGTCCTAACAATATCATCATAAACACAGAATAGTTTCCAATTTACATGTTTCCATAAAGAGTCAGGCCCCTCTCTGAAATACGTTTTTAAGCTCAAAATCAGAGTTTACAATAATGCATAAATTGTTACTTAGATTGATCGGAAACTTCTTTTCTTTACCTCCATGCACAGCTGCCACTCATTTTCTCATAGGCAAAACCACTGTGTTCTTCCATGTCTACATAGTTTTGTATTTGACAGGGATGTCAGGTTTTCAGGGAGTGGATAATGCTTAGTATTATAATGGCTCTTTTCAGATTCATTCCAAGTCGGACACTTAAAAACTCACAAAGGTATTCAAATCACAGAGCAATTCTAGAAATCTTAGCAATAAGCTTTCAACAACAAACGGCACAAATCTAGTTTTAGAGAGCCTTCTTCCAATAGTTTCTGCCTGGAAGTCATGATTCTGCAATTGAAGTGGAAGCTCTTTGAAAGCTATTCTTCTCTTCCCTAGGTACAAATGAGCTATTTATTTATGACTGAAGAAGTGTTTTTCCTTTTCAGCTATCTTTTTTTTTTTTTTTTTAGTTAAGTTATAAATAACTATTGTAGCAAAGCCTTAGGCTTCTGAGTTCCAGATAAGGCTGAATGCACTTTATGAGAAGCAGAACATCTTGGGATAAAATGCATAGTATGGTAACAACAAAGACAAATGTATTATGCAATTTGAACACAAACAGTCCTCTTTCTCCTCTTCGTATCTCCGTCCATTGAATTCTACATCACGCATGAAGTACAGCATGCATTCAAATAAAGCTCTAGTGAATCCTGTGAGTACCTGGTGCTACACGTAAGATTTCTATGGGGAGAATTTTACAGCTGGCAAAGCCTTGTTTTATTGTGAGTATATGTAATGGAATTTTGGTTTCCAAAGAACTAAGACAACAAAACTAAGAGATTAACATTTTCCTGTCAGATTATACCTATGTTTTTTCCCTCACACCCTTTCCCACATTTCTTCAAACGAAGAGATCAAGATTAAGACTGCTGAACCGATAAAGGTGAAGTCTGCCTTTATATAAAGCCATGTTTTAACCCGCTTAAAGAAGCAACCAGTTCTTTACCAATATTGAATAACCTTGAGCTCTCAGTATAATCCTGTGGGCTAGGAACATGAAGTAATTCATACTGAAAAACAAACTGAAAACCTTCCACTTTGAAAGTTTCGTTTACTTGTAAATATGTTTCTGTGGCTTTGAAAAGTTTCTCTAAACAAGAAGTTCTGACCATGTTTCCATATGTGTACCTCCAAGTTCAGTAAAGATGTTTGTATTTAGGCATTAATGAAACGATAGACCATCTCAGAAATTGCTTGAGTAGATTAACTGGCATAAAGAAGCATGAAACGTTGTTCATTACTTTTGGAACTGCTAGAAATGGATAAATTATGTTGCCTTTGTTTTCACTGAGCCTTAACATAAGAAGTTTTAGAAAACTGGTGAAAAGGAGTTGCAAGAGATTTTGTAATCTATGTATGACAATTTAGGGAATGCAATAGATACAGACTTCATTATGAGTAAATGGTAAATAGGAAAAGCAGGAACTAATATAATTTCCAATGGAGTTATTCCTAGCCCTGATCACTCCTAGTTTTGTTACCTCTCCATCTAATGTGCGTGGCAGTGGTATTTTAGTTGGAAAACACCCATTTCTCTACACCACTGTGCCTGAATTTTGGCACACAATAAAATTTCAATAAAAAATGCATAATAAATTTAGAGTTATGTAGTTCTGGAAAGCAGATATTATGAACTGAGATTATAGGCAGCTAAATTCCTATTTAATTTCATTGAAGGGGATTTGTTTCTTTTGTGTAGAAATTAACGTAATCTGTGCAGAAAACTAGTAATCTGCAAACAATATGACTTTGGAGAACAGAAGTATAATATAGACCTTTAATAACAGCTGTAATGGAGCTGGTGGACACTCAAAATGTCTGCAATGTATGATTGACTTGTATATAGTTCAGGGAGATGATCAGGATACGGGCCATGGAGGTGAGTGTGGTGTATCAGAAATACCATTACCAGTAACTTGCTTTGGGATGTTATCCAGACAAAATTGCTAGAAGGGAAAGAAGGATCTGCCTGCTATGTACCTATAGTTCAAATGGTCATTAATTTGAGCATTACCTTTACATGCTTTGGGATAGCTTTACATTGGCTGCTGAACTCTGTATTGTCCCACTTTTGCTGAACCTGAACTAGCTAAATGACAGAGACAAATCTAATGTATAATTCACAAGATCAATAACCTTTATTGTTATGATAATTTGTGGTATATAGACTTTGCAAAAGGACCTGGTCTCAAGAAATTTGATCTGTGCCTTTTCTTTTTTCCCAGCTGGGATGGCTGAGTTGTTTGTAGGGCATTCATGACAGTATTTTCTAGTTTTTTTTACCATGGAAATTAAAAAACCTAGAATTCTGACAGCACATGCTCAAAACACTGTGCAGACATTAATTAACAAGCAAGGGGTGATGAACAAGTGGTGAAAAGTTTCGACGCTTCTGTCTCTCCTTGAAAACCTGAGCAGAATGGTCCATACATCTATGGACCAGCCAACTATAAATGCCAACTGGGAACAGCATGACAGTGTTCAGACTCAAAGTCTGCAGTCAAACTGTCAGCAGCATCTAATTAGCAGAGTTCTAGATCAAGAATAAAATGTGTTTGACTCTTTATAAATATGATGTGTAAAAATGTTACATAATGACATGCTGCTGCTCTACATCCCCCTTAATGTTTTGACAAGGGGCGTCAAGTGATGAAAAACTGCAAAGTGCCAAAGTATTTCAGCAACTACGTGCTAGCAGCTGAAATCTCCATTTCAATTTCTTAAGCATCAAGGTCCAGAAATGGGCCAGGCTCTGGGGATAAGTGA
Source organism: Piaya cayana (assembly GCA_013389865.1). Lineage (NCBI taxonomy): Eukaryota > Metazoa > Chordata > Aves > Cuculiformes > Coccyzidae > Piaya > Piaya cayana. The sequence continues at coordinate 16,829 of WAAB01019189.1, forward strand.
AGGCTGTTCTGCTTAATGAGCTGTTAGATATTTTTTTTTAACCAGAAATTGGAATATGCATAACATGGTAGGGAATGGATTGCTAGAAAAGAAAATGTAGTCTCCTGGCAGAAACAGTTGAAGTCTCTCTGTGGAGGATCCAAGTCTAGAGTTATTTCTGCAGAACAGCCTCTGTATTCCTAGGCACATTGTTTAAACCAAAAATCCTACTGTTGGCTATTAAACATGTTTTGCATTTTGTGGTTGCTTGGCATGAGATCTGCAGGTCACCTGCTTTGAAGAAATCTAAGAATTTGCAGGGAAAACCGATCAGGCTCATTCCTCCAAGAAAACGATAAAACTATGGAAACAGATGCACTTACTAGCGGGCTTGTTTTTATTCCCATGGTAATTAAACCTTGCATAGCTCATTGGTAAACAATAATATGCCATCTAACCCCATGAATTTGAGGCACTATTAGAGTTAGTATTTTAGTTTCCTTATACTCTACTGTCAGCTGAAACAGAGAGGTACCCAGTTAAAACCTGTGTTGTTCCACAAAGATCTTGCTTTTTCCCCACTGACAAAGGATCACATCTGAAATTATTAGGCAGTTCTCTTAGGCATCAGATTTACACAACTAAAATGAGTGGTTTAAAATGAGGTCAACCATTGTCTTCCCTTCTCTAAAACAGGAATAATATAAACTCTTTGTTTAATAGAAGTACGATGCACAAAAATTCAGCAATCTTTGTGGAACCCACGGATGTTACAAAAGACAAGCAGCATAGAAATGCTAAGAAGAAAGCAATCATTATGTCTTCAGAGCAATGTGTGAATATTGTACAGTAAATAAAGCTTCAGAACATGAAATCAAATAGCCAAGTATTGTCCTGCTGTTCATCAACAGTGGACAGTCCAGCCCATTCACTAAGCGAGGCTAGAATCTTGTAGACATGTAATAATCAGTCATGTATCTAAACTAAAAGCAACAGGAGAAGCAAGTAGACTTTTTCCCCTAAGTTTTCATGAATTTTCTTTTTAAGCATGAATTTTGTTAAAAGATTTTTTTGTGCGATTATTTATAAGGGTAATATACAAATGTATTTTGCCTATGTTTGTATTCATCTTTAAATACTTTCTGGTGATTTGCTGGAAAATACAACTGATGCAAGAATATTATTATAGTAGTAAGTTAGATATTAAAGAGGTGTACAAACCTTAATATGCAGGTGGGTATGTAAAAGGAATGTAGATGCCACTGAATGTTGTACAAAAATACAGAGCAACTAACTAAAATTACCTAACTGTTACAAACAGGTCTCCGCAGCTATAAAGCAAAGATCTGAATCTTATCTCATTTATACGAGTTTTATGCTTAGGGAGCTCCTAAGTTACATGGGTGTCAGAGAAATGAGAATCAGCCCAATTATACTCTGAATTTATTGTGCCATCACATTAGCCAATTTAGCTATTTCAGTGATGACCACATCATTAACATCTTTTCAGGACAGCAATAACTGAGTCATTTTTATTGCTGTAATTAATATTGATGGCAGTGAAACAAGCAATATAGGTATTTGACTCATATATATTGTAGATAATTATTGCAAGTGTAAGTAACTTCTTGATCATTTATTCTTCTTATTGTTAGTTATACAAGCTCATACTTGTCATAGTTTTTTCAGGTAATTCCATATAATTTATGCTGAAATATTAAATATATATATATCTCCTCAAAATAAATTTCGACCATAAACCAAAAATCCTTCATAAGTCACAGAGAAATAGACCTGTCACTGTATTAGATTAGCTATTAGATATTCAGTGTTCCCTAAGGAATGTTATGGTAGAAGAATAGAAATATAAAGAAGGAAAAATATCCCAAATATTAATTTTGGGATAATCCCCAAAGGAAAAAGACAAATATTTCTCCTGCAAAATATTATCTAGTAGAAGAATGGAACTAATGATTGGAATGTTTTTGTATTATTCTCAAAAAAAAAAGGAATTTGAGAGAAGTCTTTAGTGATGGTGATTTATTGTTATAATACAAATCATAGTTCATCTACAACTTACTTCATCTTTCACTGAAGAGGGAGACTTCTTAGGGTATACTTTAAAGCTTATTAACTCTCACAAATTTGAAATAAACTTGCAGTTCCATGATTTGACAGAAAAATCCATGATTTAGAGATGAAGGTTTTTTTCATGTAAGTCATCGTGCTAGTTTCCATGGCACTGCAGAATTGCCCAATAGAGTCTATAAGGGAAGATAATGCTTTATACAAATAAAAATTAAATAGCCCAAATACTTACTCACCAGTGCATGTGTGCATTGATAAATAGGCAAATTGTCAGTTTCTGACCCATTTACACTACTTTCCATTCAGATACATTGGTTCCTGCCCTTAATACGACTCATTTTTTCAATCTAAGAGCTTAGTCCTGCTTTCAGTAGTGGTAGCTCGCAGCTGTTTCCCATGTGAAAACAGTGTAAAAGATTTCAGAGATTACGTTTTAATAATATTAAAAGTATAGTCCTGATCCTCAGCTGATGAAGATGGACATGGCTCCAAGAAAAGCCTGTGTGTTACAACATTTTATATCAGTCAAGGCTCAGAAATTAAAACCTGGCTTTTGCAAGGTTTTGCAAAGAGGAAGATAATTTTAACCACAGAGGGACAATGTCTAATTTGATGAAATAGGGGAATCAATATTTTCCAGTGAGATACCCCCCTATATATACTGAAATATGCTTATAGGACATACTTTGCTTACACATGTTTATTTCCCTTTCATATACACTGGCAACTGGGTTATTTTAAAGTGGCAATTCAAATATTCCAAGAAGAAGATTTGTGAACTCCTCTACATTCTCTACTTTCCTTTAAAAAAACAAAACCAAGTATAAATACATTTGAAACCACAATTCTCTAGCAAAAGAGCAGACAGTAGTATCAATAATTTAACCAGCAGTGAGCTATTGAACTGGAATTCGGAAAGGGATGCAAATCCACCATCTCTATTTGTAGGAAAATTCCAGCATAAATATCTTTTACATTTTAAAATTACTTCTTCATTTTCCAGGCTTTTCGTTTTACTATTCTGGACCAACTTTTTGCCACAGAGGAGAATTTACTCATATAAATTTCAATAGAATAGACACCATCTAGATTTAAAATTTGTTAGCATGCCCACAAAGAAGAAAAAGTATTGCACTTCTAATTTAATGTAATATGTTAAAACTTTCCCCAGGTCTCAATTGAATTAGGTGTGTTGATATCAGATGATCTATACTTTCTGAAAATCTGCCTGGGCTTTTTTTGTTTGTTGTTTGTTTTAGGGTTTTTTTTTTTGTTTGTGGTTTTGGGTTTTTTTCTTATTTGCTTGGTTTTCTTCTTCGGTCTTACATGATATGGCAAACAAAATGGTGTGGAAAACAAAATTGATGTGGAAAGAGCAAGGCACAGAAAGGTCATATTACAAGGTCAACAACAATATTAAAACTCAATCTAAAATGGGAAAAAGTAGATACGATTAAAATTAGTAAAATATTTGCATCAAAGACTAAAAAAAGAATCATTGTTTTACATGCCAAACTTCACCTGTTTTTTAGCTAAGATCATGCTTACCGTGTACTTTATTTCCAATGTACCAGACTGTCTCCCCAAGTGGGTCAGAATAGCATTATGCTTTAGAACTTACATAATGTTTTATCTATATATACAATTTAAATAAAATTATGACCATTACAAATGATCCAGCTGCTTTAACAGGGTTTTATGTTTGTCATAAATTTTTAACGCATAAGAAAATGAATCAAAATATATCTCCCCTATGGTCATTAAATAGTAACTCTATATTGTCTATAATACTTACGTATCCTATTTTAAAACTTTGTGAAGAAAAGAAATGTAATTAGGTTGATGGATATTTTTGATAGGGGAATAGTAATGTCTTTTTCAATGATAATGCAAAAGGATGATATTCTATCTAGTCATTCTCCTGACTTTTATTACTCAGGCATTATAAAAATGCAGTTTGGGGAAATGAACTGAAGGAGATTCAGCTGAATATTTGGAGAAAAAAAGAGTGATCAATGTGGTGACAAGAAATAAAGACATGTCTGATGTCTCAAATATTTTCCCAGTCTGAGGTAAAGAGAAATATGAACAGAGCCTGGAAATAAATTGATGGAGGACTATAGACTATCTGCTCACTAACTACACTAAAGACCTGTTTATGAGCTAATTTTAAGGAATCTGATTTGAGGGCAACGTCAGTTTCACCACTGTTTTAATATCCTTTAAGGTCTACAGAAAAGACAAGAACAAGGTGAGATTAATTTAATCTAATATTGATACAAGGTTTTATGGTTTTATTGACATGAGGGCTGGATGACCACACTTCATTAAATCTCTTTGAAAATGCTTTTAATTTCCATGGCTCTCAAACATCACATTTGTAAAACCAGAAAATATCCACCTATTTACAGTAGGATAACATCATGACTGCTTCTGTGATGATAAAATGTGGCAATGTGGGGCCTCAGCTGAAAATTCAGCTTGACTTGTGGTGCTTGTAGGATTGGATTAAGGTAAACACAGTGTTACTATCCTCAGGGACTGTGTATTCTCTAAAGTGTTTAGGGTGAAATCCATTGCTCATCCTCATCTGACAGGTGTCAAAGGAATTCATAAAATCATAGCATCACAGAATAGTTGGAGTTGGAAAGGACATTTAAAGATCATCTAGTACAACCGCCTTTCCATGAGCAGGGACATATTTCACCAGATCAAGTTACTCAAAGCCCCATTCAACTTGAGTTTGAACACTTCCAGTGGTGGTGCATCTACAGCTTCTCTGAGAAGCTGTTCCACTGTCTCATTATCCTCCTTTCAAAAAAGTTCCTCCTTCAATTCAGTGTGAATTTACCCTCCTTTCAATTTAAAACCACAGCTTCTTCCTATGGGAAATCACTACAGGCCTTGGTAAAAGTCTCTCTCTTTCTAATAAGCCACTTTCAAGAGCTGAAAGGCTGTTATAAGGTTTCCCAGAAGCCCTTTCTTCTATGAGCTTAACAACTCCACTATCTCAGTCTGTTTTCATAGGAGACATGCTCCAGCCCTCTGATCATCTTCGTGTGCCTCCTCTGGACCTACTCAAACAGGTCTATGTCTTTCCTGTGCTGGAGACCCTAGAATTGGACACATTATACTAGGAGGGTTCTCACCAGAGTGGAGCAGAGAGGGAGAATCACCAACTTCAGATTGCTTGTGACACTTATTTTTGTGCAGCCCAGGATGTGGTTAGATTTCTGCATTGCAAGTGCACGTTGCTTGCTCATGTCCAATCTTGTCTTCCACTAATAGTCCCAAGTTCTTTTCAGGACTGCTCCCAGCCAGTTTGTACCCTGTCTACACTGGTATTGGGGATTGTCTTGACCTTATAGGACCTCACAGCTGGCCTTACTAAACTTCATGAGGTTCACGTGAGCCCACTTCTCAAGCCTGTGCAGACCCTTCTGGTTGGCCTCGCTTCATTCCAGACAATCAACTGCATCAAACAGCTTGGTAACATCAACAAACTTGCCAAGCGTTCACTATCTGTGTCATTGATGAAAGTGTTATTACTAACTACCAAGAAAAGTAGTATTGAACCCAGTACAGATCCTTGAGACATCACTCATTACTGGTTTACACTTGGACATTGAGCTGTTGAATGTAATTCTTTGGAAACGTCCATCCAACCAATTCCTTATCCATGTACCTGTCCATCCACCAAAGCCATATCTCTCCAATTTAGATGCCAAAATAATGTGGGGGGTGACATCAAAGGCCTTACTGACATCCAGATAGATGACATCTGTGGCTCTTCGTTGGTCTAGAGATGCAGTCACTCCATCATAGAAGGGAACTGGATTGGTCAGGCACTGCCTGCCCTTGATGGATGTTTTGACACATTTTCTAGGTGGATCTGTTCCATGATGTTATTCGACACTGAAGTGAGTCTTTCCCTAAGTATCTTTAACTGTTTGCATAGGCATCTGTATCTGTGAAAGCTGAAGATAAAATGCATTTGCTCTGTATAGAGACCATTTTATACATAGAATCACTGACAGAAATAGCAGCTCAATTCACTGAGGAATGGGGAATCCATCCAGTTAACTGTTCAAAGAGTTTCTAATAACATCTAGGTATCTGCTCAGACATGTTTACATCTGTAGGGTTGGGAGTGAAGAACTCAGTCAAAATACAAATAATTTTTATGTTTTAAGTAGCTCAGTGAATTGGTTTTCACATCAATACTCCACTGTTCCAAAGCAAATAAATAAATTTTAAAAAATCAGTTACATGCAGAAGAATGTGTGAAGTACCCAATCACACTAATAATCTTATGCTGGCATTTCTTTGCTGCAATTACCAGAAGATTTTCTGCAGTAATCATTGTGAAGTCAACCAGAACTTTCAAAATTCCCATCCTGAAAGTTAGAGAGGCTGGGCCAGCAAGGTAATTTTTTTGAGACATATCTAGGTGAAGAGACGTAGGAGTAATCTTGTGTTTAAAAGCTTGCCATGTAATACTGAGCAGGTTTTTCAGTAAGGGGAGAGAAATAGGCTTCCAAGAGACATTTCAGCTTAAAACAGGTAACTGAGGTCAGATGAATCATCCTTAGAAGCATCTGTTCCATTAATTGACTATGAATGAACATCCTGCCTACATTGAGTAGTTCAGATTTTAGTATCTAAGTTTTAAATGCCTAAAATTTAGTGCAATGGCTTCCACTCTGTCAGACAAAGTTTTATTAAAAAAAGAAAAGCCTTAATGTCTTCTTATTGTAGTTATATATCTTTGTAAATGGAACAAAGATGGATTTGAAAACTGTATTTAGTTTCCCAGAATCAAAAGGACTGAAAATCTTCCCTCAAAGCCATCAGTCTTTTTTGGTGTTTTATTCATTTAGATAATAGAAGAGAAATTATTCTAAAGAGACATCAAATGAAATTTAAGAAAGTAGCATCCTAAAATGCAAGAGTGTGCAGCATAGGAGTGTGTATTTAGGCTAGACATTAGGAAAAAAAATTCACAGAAAGGGTCATTGGGTATTGGAACAGGCTACCCAGGGAGGTGGTTGATTCACCTTCCCTGGAGGTGTTTAAGGCACAGGTGGATGAGGTACTGAGGGACATGGATTAGTGTTTGATAGGAATGGTTGGACTCAATCATCCGGTGGGTCTCTTCCAATCTGCTTATTCTATGATTCTATAAGACTCTGGGAAAAATTTTACTCTCAGAGGCAGAAAATGTAAAATAGGAACATATTTTCCCATCTAGTGGATACTCTGAAATTATTAAATTAGGGAATATGTACTGGAATTAGATACAAGATACCAAACTGATACTATGATAGCTACAAAAACAAAGTTACTTTATTTTTTTGTAGATTTTAAGGTCTATTATACAAGTCAAATAACTGTTTTCAAAGATTCCTCATTCTAAGTTAACACACTGTTGAGGAAAAGAATTAATGCATTGAAAGGTCTTATAAAAATTACTAGAAAATAACAACAGAAAAATTTCTGTAGCAGTTTCTGGTGAGACAAAATTTAACACTGAATAATTATTCATTTTCTGAAAAAAATTCTGTAGTATTGATTTATTGATTCAAGTATCTGCACAGTGATTTTTTCAAGCTTATCTTTTTTATTTTCAAATATTTTCTGTGATTTTTGATGAATGAACATTTAATAAATTGTTGTTAAAATGTGGGGGTTATTGTCATTAAGGCAAATCACAATTACTATAAATTACTTAGCTGCAATTAATAGATAAGTCTGATTTTCACAATCAAAGTTGAAGTCACCAGGAAGTTTCTCAGAAATTCTCTTGAAAGTTGAGAACTTCAGTTCAAATGTTGATTTCTTATGATCTGTAATTATCACTTGTTTCCATATGATAGCAGTTGTGAACCCTCTCCTAATAAGGCTACCTTTTAGGTCATATCATTGAACTCATTTAAACAAATCTGGTGTTTTGTAAGGCAGATTTGAAACTGTCCTTGGCAAACAGCTGGAGATTCACTAATCGTGATAATAACTCACTCTAAGTCCTCTCCTCATGAGGTTTCTTTTGGTACAGCCAATCGAGTGAAATAATACATTGATAAAGTCAGTCTCATAAAACGTGCCTGACGATATCATAAAACATGCTAGATGAGCCCAAATTCAGGAGATTTTATTAGGTCTCCTTTCTCCTTTTTTTGGTAATCCATAGAGCAAGAAAATGTGATACAAAGCATACCTACAAAATATGACCTTTACTGCAAGGAAGAGATCTGTATTTCAGTCTTTACTATCATCCAGGCTGGTAGTTCCATATTGATACTTGTAGGTAAGTGGGTTGTTCCTTGTTCCTAAGGGTTGACCTTAGGGCATCTTCCAGTTTAAGTTAAAAAAAAGATTGGTAGCCAGGAATTTCTGAGTTTAGAATCTGCTGAAGAGTTTATTGAGCTCTAGCATATAGAGTCTGCTTAACCCAAGGTACAGGTTTTATACAACAGCCCTGCTTTCTGTACTCCTCTGATACCTTTAAAAACCTTTGGCCAACTTGACAGGCTGGTGGTGTCTCAAAATACGAAATTCCACAGACATCAGATAAAGAAGAGCTTAATTTCAGCAAAAGTACAAATTCATCAGTCATCATTCTTTGGGTCCAACCAGATGAGCTATTGAGGAGTCAGTAGCACCATCCTGGCACGAGCAGTGCTTGTTTGGAGGGGTAGCGAAGGACTTGAGGTATGTGGGGTCCTTGGTGGGACTGCAGGAGAGGAGTTATATTGCAATGACCCAACACTATGTGACCTGGAGAAGGGGAGAGAGGCAGGACACCAAATTTCAGGGAAGCAAGCCTCATTAGTTCCACCGTACAAAGGAAAACTCGTTTTACATTGAGACAGTTACGAAGGAAAAAGCTTGGGCTTTGTAGTGGGAGATTATTAGCAATGGATTAACATATGTAGGCCCAATTTTATTTTCAGTTCCATTGATCTACTTTGTGTGCTTCTAATTTGCAGCAGAATAACTAATATTTGAGTCCAAGCTTCTGTGGGGTCATAATAAAAAAAAGACGGTAAGTTTTCACTGCATTTTTCTTTTTCATCAGATTCTAATTACAACTCTTGGTGGCCTTGTAATGAAGTCTACACAATTCTCCAGGATAATGTCATCAGCGGAGTATTACTGGGCTTTAATTTGTGTGTACTTTCTTTGAGATTTAGAGTTACTTTATTATTTTTATCCTTATGCCATCAAGTCTTTATACATAAAAATACACAATTAAATATTTAAACAAACCCTACATTTAATACTTTGAACACATTTTGGCACTCATTCTTTCAATGATAAGGAACTGAAAATTAGGAAAACCATGATTTATCTTGGACACAAGCTGAAAGAAAAAAAAATCAAAGTCAGATTATGTTCTATAAATCTGCAGTGCTTGTTTACTTCAGCTGTACTTTGGCATGCTCGCTCGCTGTCTTTGAATTTCAGAAGCTGCTTTGGAGTTTCAAGCCTTTGGGGAGCTTGTCTGTATTTGAAAATGTTGTATTGTTCCTGGTAATAATCATAATGGCACATTGCTTTTCTGTGCCATAGAATATCGCATATCGCTGCAGATACCTGAACTAATTACTCCTCTACAATCCTGTGCAACTTTTCTGACACTTTGCTTTTTTGACATTTCCTGTAGTCTTAATATCACAGACAGAGCTTGTGAATAACACATATGAAGGCATTTTTCTAGGCAAATAATTGATTATCTATATAAAAAAAAGAAGTGAATATCAGCACTGTTCTTCCCCTCACTACCCATTTTTCAGTGCCAACATTCAGCAACACCAAAAATGTTCCCTTTAAATCCAAAGCAAGTAAAAATAAGGCAGGTAAATACCATATATCATATGTTCTTTATATTAATTAAAATCTTTTTCATTCATTTGTTCGGGAAGGAGGTATTTCAGTATATTCGCTCAGTTTCAGAATTTTGACTAATTTCCCTTTATTTGAGGAACCCAAGTGTATGTCTCTGGTTTAGGCTAAACTCTCCCTCCTGACATCTTCTGTGGCAATAGTAGGGATGACTATGACCGCTGCCTTAGAAACACTTTTATTCTGAACAGTCATTCACTGGAACAAGTTAGATCCAATTAAACTGAAAATTAACCCCAAAGAAAAATTACACCCCCCCAAAATAAGCACCAGACTCAGTTTGCTTCTTCATGATGTGCCAGGTTAATAGTGAGGAGATTTATAATTCAGCAATGCAAGTGCTTTAAGTGTCTTAAGCCCCATCAGATCTGTGAAAGGGCTTGTGATTAAGTGCTAAATTGGATGCTCTGGTTACCTAGGTATGACTCCCAGGTCTATCATACGTTTCTACTCATTCACTGAATCATTTGGCTTTCAGGTCACCTGCAGGGAATAAATAAGTTTCCATAAATATTTAGATCTTTGAAAATCTGCTGACATCTATGTTTTCACTAAATAATTTCTAGCACGCCTGGCAATCTCTATGCTGTCCCCGGAGCTGCCACCACTTTGGATGGGCTCCATGTGTGATTGTCAGGGCTGCCCAGCACCCATCAACAAAGGTTTCCTTCTCCCCCCTCTTAGGGGCCCAATGTGAAGAGCATATTCAAATTGTTCCCTAGGGAATGGACAGATTAATTTGCTAAACCATTATCCATCATATTTGAGAAATCATGGCAGTTCAGTGAAGTTCCTACTGACTGGAAAAGGGGAAACATTACGTCCATTTTTATAAAGGGAGACCTGGGGGAATATGGGCCAGTCAGACTGGCAATACTGTGGAGCAGATCCTCCTGGTAACTGCACCAAGGCATGTGGAAAATAAAGAGATGATGAGTGACAGCCGACATGGCTTCACCAAGGGTAAATTGTGCATGATAAATTTGGTGGTGTTCTACAAAGGGGTTATTACGTTGGTGGATAAGAGTAACTGAAATCATCTACCTGGACTTGTGCAAAGCATTTGACACTGTTGCAAATGACATCCTTCTCTCTAAACTGGAGATATGGCTCTGACAGATGGACCTCTAGGTGAATGAGGAATTGACTGAATGGTCTCACTTAAAGAGTTATGATCACTTAAAGAGTTATGGTCATTGGTTCAATGTGCAAGTGGAGTCCAGTGACAAGTGGTGTTCCTCAGGGGTCAGTATTGGAACTGGAACTGTTTAACCTCTTTGTTGGCATCATGGACAGCAGGATAAAAAGAATCGTGACCAGTAGGTTGAAGGAAGTGATGCTTCTCCTCTACTACACTCTGATGAGCTCCCACCTGGAGTACTGTGTTCAGCTCTGTGGCTTCCAACATTAGAAGAACATGGACCTGTTGGAATGGGTCCAGAGGAAGACCAGAAAGATGAACAAAGGATTGGAGCACCTTTCCTGTGAAGACAGACTAAGGTAATTGGGTAGTTCAGCATGAAGAAGTCTTTGGGAAACCTTATAATAGCATTCCTGTACCTAAATGGGTCTACAAGAAAGCTGGAGAGGGCATGTAGTGACAAGGCAAGGGGTAGTGGCTTTATACTGAAAGAGGGTAGATTTAGATTAGACTAGATGTAAGAAAGAATTTCTTCACTGTGAGGATGGTGAGGCAATGGAATAGGTTGCCCAGAGAAGATGTGGAAGGCCAATCATTGGAAGTGTTAAAGACCAGGTTGGATGGAGCCTTGGGCAGCCTGTTCTAGTGGGACATGTCCCTGCCCATGGCAGGGTGGCTGGAACTGGATGATTTTTAAGGTCTCTTCCAACCCAAACCATTCTGTCATTCCATGGTTGTATGATTCTATGAATGTACCAACATGATGAAACCACTGACCATTATGTTAAAAAAGAGTGCATCACAGGTATTTTTCTTCAAAACACCAGGACCAGTAAAAGGAGGAGAAGGCAGAAGAGGAGGAGGTGGTGCCTACATTTATAGAGGATACACAAAGATCTGCAGGGCTTTTAAAGGCAGGGAGATGGAGTGGGCCAGAATTTTTTCAGACACCATCCTGGAGTGGAGATCCCTCTGTTTCTGCTCTGGGTCCTGTTTATGCAGTTTACCCAGTGTGTGATTTCTGTGAAATGAATAGACAGGTAAATTATCAAGAAATAAGCTGATCTACTCATAGCAAATTCTTTAAGTTTTGTTTCCCTTGAGTGCAACTATTCATTTTATTGTGTTAATTACAACACTACTTTCTCTCCAGCACCCAGAATCTGGCATATAAGGCACTCTTACAACAAGAAGGAGATGTGGGACTAAATTCAGTCAGAATGAGGATGGGAATGTAGCTCATACTTATGCTCAGGACTACCAAAACTACTATGCCATAAATCCTGCAGGATGCCACTGTTCTGAATGCAATAGGACTACCTAGATGCAATATGCCCTAATTGCTCTTCCAGTTAGTGAAATATGAAAGGACTTCAGTTTGCTTTAACTTTGCTTTACCTTTATGTAGCAGCCTCATATAGGTGTGGGTACCCTAAAAAGGCAGAAAGCTTTCCCCCATTGGATAAATATTTTCAATATTCTGTTATTATACATCTGAAATGATTCAGTGAAAAAAAAAACTTGTCTTACCCCTGATTCATAACAACTTTAATGCTGAAGAAGGGACTTGTTGAAAATACCTAATTAAAGGGAGCAGTAAAGGGCAATGAATGAATTATCCCTGTAGTTTTATGAAGGCAAAAAATAATCAGTTCCACATTGGGAAGATCTCTTTTGTATAATTTTATAATTAAAGAGGAGACTTAGACCAGCCTGCCCCTGGCATCAACTTTGTCTGTTATTTCATTACTTATGCTTTAACACTCTTTCCCTATCTATGCTGAACAGTTAAGGGTATTCCTTACTTTGGAAGAAAGCATAAGATTGTAAGAGGGCAGCAGCAAATATTTCAGATAACTAATAGAGAATTTATGCGTTGTCTAAGTCCTGTGACATCTGAATGAAGTTTACAAACTCTTCAGTTTTGTGTGGATTTTTCTTTGTGTGGTTTTATTGAAAAACTCAGTGCAAGTGACAAAAATTACTCCAGAGGATCCAGAGGAATCCTTTCTTTGAACATGCAAGTGGATGCATCTACATGCAAAAACATGTGCGTGAGGAAATATAGCTCCTCTTCCAGCATTTGGTCAGCTTTGTTCCCTTTCCTATCAATATCTCCATTCTTGGATCCCTGTCTTCTAATCATAGTCTTCAACATTTAGACTCCAAATGCACCTTCCTCTCAGATCTCTGTTCACACTCAGTGCGGTAACTGCTGCTTCTCTCCGTCACGAGTGCCAAGCTCATCATGTCTTGGATTTGTTTCTGCATCTGGAGCAGAAAGCCTAAGTTTTGACTCTTTCGGGTATGTTGTGAGCACAGCTGGCTGGAGAAGTGTTATCAGATCCTAAAACCAGAGGTGAGTATCTGCTGATGCTCACTGTCATTACAAATGCTTAAAATTAGATGAGGGAAGAATTTTCCCACATAAAGCTTACAGTTGCTTTTGAATTGCTACTTTGAAGTGGTTTATGAAGCATTTGTCTTTGCTACCAGAACTGGGAAATTTCTGAGTTATATCCAAGTGATTTATGAGATCTTATTAATATGATAGACCCAAGTGATTCAAAAAAGAACCATTATGATCAAATCAAACATTTAACTTTTCATCAAACAGCTAATCAGGACTGTATACATCAAACTGTAGAAGTGTCTTTTGAAGCAGTGTAGCTGGATGTTATCAATATTGCTATTTCAAAACCTTTTTATGGAGGTTTTATGGATCTCTCAAGTTTTTACCATCCTGTGGACATTATGTTGATATTCAATGAGTACATCACATCAAGTTGTGCCCCTGGAGCAGACTATAAATATTTTGAAAATAAATGTGCATATACCACATGCATTAGTCCAAGTGTGAAACAGTTCTGTTTTGTAAATGAAGTTCACTTTTTATCATTAAGTGACCATAAAATAGATTTAAATCATCAGCTGAAAGCAATTCAGAGAATAACTCTCATTTTCAAAATATGCTTGCCAAATGAGATGCTTTCCCCATACATATAACCAGGTTAAACAGGGCAAATATGTATGAGATTAATGTTATTTGTATAACGGCAAAATGTGGAGGTCCTGTGAGATCAAGATCCTTTTCTGTGCATAACAAGACAGTCTGTACCCTGGAGAATTTACAGATTAAGCAGACAAGACTTCCACAAAAAAAGGAAAGTCTTCTGAAGTTGGAAAAAACCAGCTGCTTTCAAGCTCTGGAATGATCTTTGCAGAGTTCAGAGTAGTCTGGCAGGAGAGCTGTCTGGCAGGAGAGCCGGGAAGGCAATTCCAAGGCTCCTAAACTTCCAAACCAGCACCGTGTCGTCCAGAACATAAATATTAGTATTATCACCATACAAGTAATGTATTATTGCCATTTGTTTGCTGCAGTTCTCACATGGTGATAGCAATGTTTTAGAGAAATTAATCAGTTGGAGTTTTGATGCATGAAGTTAAAAGTCTGTATCTATCTGATCCTAGTTGCTCTTTCACCATTTCTTCTCTGCAGATGTTTTGTGGGTAAGTGGAAAGAGGGTGAACTGGTTTATTAGAAATGCAAATAATTGTCCACTCTGGTAGTCCAAATGTTAAGAAGATTTCAATTAGTTGTTTTGTTTCTTAGTTCTTGGATTTGGTGATATTTGATGGTTTTTGGGACTTGGCTTGGGGTTTTTTTTTTGTTTATTTGTTTGTTTCCTTATCATATCTGAATTCTTTTAACTTATGCTCATGTGTTTGTCACATGCTCAGACAGGAATTATTTGTGTCTTCATGCTTTTCAGGCTTCAAGCCCAGGACACAATTGAATAAATATAATACAAATTCAGATTCAAGAAATTAAGGTTTTATGAAATATAAAAATTTTGGGAAAAATGGCATGGCTGAAAGTCCAGGAGCGGTATTCAATATGTATATTGAGATGCTTTAATTTCTGAGATGTACGTTTCTATCTATCTGTGAGCTAGATGTCTCAGCTCTCATTACAGTTCCTGGACATATAGAATAGAATCATTGAATAGAATAATTGAATAGAATCACCAGGTTGGAAAAGGCCNCTTTCCTTCTGTCCAGCCTAAACATCACCTGGCAGAGCTTGAGGCCATTCCGTCTTTTCCTGTCCCCTGTCACTTGGGAGAAGAGGCCAGCACCCTCCTCTCCACAATCTCATTTCAGGTAGTTGTAGAAAGCAACGTGAGGTCTCCTCTTCTCTAGGCCAAACAACCCCAGCTCTCTCAACCATTCTTCCTAAGGCCATAAATATTTCCTTTGGGCTGAAGTTAGTTTCTTGAGCTTGTCCAGTGCATTGGCTAGTCATCCATTAGAGTAGATAGCAGAAAGGAACAACTCACCATAGCCCACTCACTGCAGTGGTAAAACTCTGCAACAGGAAGCAGGGGTTAGGGTTAGAGTTAGGATTAAGGTTGAGTTTTGATAATCACCATGCAGAGCTGTCCCGGCGGAGAGCTGGCTGCAGAGTTGACAGCAGAGGGTTGGCCTAGACCAATTAGGAGGATAGACCCTGTATTGTGTTTGTGGGGGAGGGTTTTGGTAGTTTAGGGGCTACAGGGGTGCCTGCTGTGTGAAGCTGCTTGAAACTTCCCCTTTGTCTGATAGAGCCATCACCAGCTGTCTCCAAGACAAACCTGCCACTGGCCAAAGCTAAGCGCATCAGAGACAGTAGCAGTGCCTCTGTGATAACTTATTAAAGAAGTGACACCACCCCCACATCCCTCTTACCCTCCAGGCAGCAGCAACCAGAGAGAGGAGTCAGAATATATGCGGGAAAACAACTCCAGAGACACCAAGGTCAGTGAAGAAGGAGGGGGAGGAGGTGCTCTAGGCACCAAAGCAGAGATTGCCCTGCAGCCTCCCTGTAGCCCATGGAGATTAACAGTGGAGAGGATATCCAACTGCAGTCCATGGAAGACCCCACAGAAGATCATGACAGCCTAAATCCTTTGCAAAATCAAAATATGAGTCATATTATAAGTAAGAACTGGTTTAATGCTGATACCTAATGTCACTGAGGAATGACTGCAGCAATGAAGAATATTTTGCATTTAATCTGATTTGAGTTTTATTAACAGCAGTCTTAATGAAGATCCGGTGACAGAACCCCTCCCTGGAAGCAATGCAGCAGTCAGAAAGAACACGATTTGGCACCCCTGAATGGATGTGTCAATCCGGCATCTCCCTGTGCATAACAGAAACACGTATATCTTAGAGATAAGTGAGTGGTAATATGAATGGAGCCCAATATGTTTATAAATTTATTTTTTTAGGAGCCAAAACATATTTGTTTCACTAGCATTCGTAAAGAATTATGAAAGATCTACAGAAATTATGCTACAATAGTTGTGCATTTTGTGTGGATTACCAATTAATTCTGAACTTCCTGCCTCTTCTTTGTCAAGCGTCACTTGAAACATACATTTAGGTGATTAAGTAATTACCATAATCTCAGCATCTGTGCATAATTTTGCTATGCATTGATCTGATCAATTTTATGCTCTGAAGCAAATTACACCTATTTTTAAATAACACTTCTAATACATATTAAGAAAAAAGGACTGACAGTTTTCTAATTTTTAGTTCTAAATGCTAATTAAATTTGTTAAGCTTAAATTTAAACAACTGTCTCTGTTTAAAAGATTAATTCCTTCTAGGTAATTTTTAGGGAGGAAAGAGAAATTGAGTGGAAATGAGGGGAAGTTATGAAAAGATAATCTGATAAATAAGAATAACTAAATTGAATACTTGAATCCTGTGTTCAGTTCTGGGCCCCTCACCACAAGAAGGATGTTGAGGCTCTGGAGCGAGTCCAGAGAAGNTTGATTCACCTTCCCTGGAGGTGTTTAAGGCACGGGTGGATGAGGTGTTGAGAAACATGGTTTAGTGTTTGATAGGAATGGTTGGACTCGATGATCCAGTGGGTCTCCTCCAACCTGGTTATTCTATGAAATTCACTGGATTTATTCTGTGGGTTTACCCAGAGGGTATCGTGCTGGACCAGACCAAGCTGAACTGGTTTGATGGATTCCTGTATGTTGCAGGGAGAAAGCAAGAAAGTTTTATTTGGTGTTGCTGAGGAGACAGAAGAAACAGGCGTGATCCCACAGAATAATGACACCCGTCGATGAATTCAGCAAGCAGAGAAAATGAATCTGGTTATTAGTGACAGGGCAGATGCAGCTCCTTTCTCACAGTTAATATTGCTGTTACCCAGCGTTTCCGTATCTGCAGCTGACTGAGCAGACATGCTCCTGAATTTCCTTCCTAGTACCTGAGTGCTTTCCTTATGAGCTCTGTGGATGAATGTACTCAGAGAAATATTCCCACTGACAGGCTGGCTGGCAGTTCTCTACTAACTGGGTCCTGAGGCCACATGCTGATCCCTGCTTATTTTTGCACTCTTTTCGATTTCTTATGCCCAGCATGCCCAGGACTGAGCTTCCAACAGAGGTTAAATGCAGAATAGAAGAAGGATTTCTGAATGTAGCAGGACAAAATACCAAATAGAAAAAAAAAAAAAAACCACAGGTCAGCCTTGACCCTACATTTGAAATCAGCAGCATCCTGAAGCACAGGAATCTTGAAAAATGTGTCTTAGTCAGGCAACTAAAGAGTGACTGATTTTATATGGGTTACAGTTCCAGCACTAGTTTCCTATAAATAACTCACAGATGTCATTTGAATTACAGTCTTCTGCAAATAAGGGGGCTGCAGGCATACCCAGAAGCCTGTTAACAAGGAGATGACAAGCTTCAGGCGTCTAATTGCTTTAGCTCATCACCAGAAAGACACTAGCAGTCCTACAGTTAATCTGACCAGCAATTGACTGAAAATTGAATCTAAACCTGGCGAGCTATTTCACTGAACTTCAGAAGCCTGTCCACTTTGAAAAAGAAACTCCAGCCATTTATCTGCTCATCTAGCTGCTATGCAAGAGCTGATAGCTTTTGTGAATTTTCTTAGTGTTTTTTTTCTTAGCACCTGATCTCTGCAGAGGAAAGTCCAAGTATATAAAGTTAATTGCATTTCCAATGTGATGCAGTCAGTCTCAGATGAAAAAAATAAGCAAAATCACCATCAGACCTTGTCCTCTAATTTTGCAAAGCAAAATACGGGAACAGGACCAAGGATGTGTAGTGTAATGTTTTGTTATAGTGGCGCTGGCAAGTTACAATGACATAGGATACTTAACTGTGTCAAGCAGGATTTCAAGAGTCTATGCTCTTTTTTTCCCCAGAAATTATCACTGAAAATTTATTGCAAATCTATGGATCTCAAGAACTGAGTGAATTTGGGGCAGGGTAAAAGGGTAAATAACTTTCCTGTTTCCATATACTGCTTGAGAAGACCCAAGTCCACACCTTCAGTCCTGTCTCTTGGCAAACGCTGTAACTACCCCACCCCACAAGTTTTCTCCCCATCAGACTACTCTGTCCAGAGGGCTCTTTAGGCAGCAGAGGAACATACAGTAACTGAGGAGTTTCCTCAATAACCTGCAGGAACTTCCACCTGGCCCTAGGTCTGAGAAAGAATCTAGAAGGTATGATGCTTTTGGTTTATTACCAGTTCTGGATCTGTTTTGAATGTAGTTCAGTCAGTAAGGGGCCAAACCCACAAGCAGACTTCTTGGTATGCCAAGTATATTGTGGTTTGGCAAAGTTAGAGCCAGGAATCCTGTCGAACGCAAATAACATGAAATGCTTTATGACAGGCTTGCAGCACAGCTTGAAAAATCATTCTTTTGCTTCAGTCTGGAAACTCTATAAAATGATTTAGGTAGACAGCTGCAGACCAGGCAGCAATGGAATGTAGACTGCTCTTTCTGAGATCCGACTATCCTCATTCTACCCAAGCATCTCTCTTATGCTTCCAGGTTGGTGCTGCAAATGTTGCTCTTCTTTGCTGTGAAGTGTGAGAAATATCACCAGATAAATCACATGGCTTTAGTTAGTTTTAATAACAGGAAGAGAGCAGAGGTAGTAGCATTGGTTTTATAGTATAGGGTATTGAAATGGCACAAGTAAGGCTTCAGAAGTGGCTTTCCAAAAAATTTTCTGCTGTGATGTTATCGGGTGAGTAGAAAGGCACCAGAAAGGGGCAGACAGTCTTGGAAGCAAATTATGTTCAGTAGTTATTCGTGGACTCTTTGTACTTGTGTGAATGTCAGTGGGATCATTCAGGGAAGAAAGCATTACCTTCCTCTTTCCCGGTATTTTAAAATCATAATAAACTCATGTCATGTGCTGGTGAAAATATTACCAGTTTTTAAAATTTTAAAGCAAATTAAGTTTTCTCCATGAAAGTCANACTTTCCCAGTGTTTTAAAAACTCATAATAAACTCATAAACTAATAAACTCATGTTCATGTAATGTGCTGGTGAAAATATTACCAGTTTTTAAAATTTTAAAGCAAATTAAGTTTTCTCCATGAAAGTCAGAATTTCCTGCAGTCCTTTGTCCTGGAAATTGCTTCTTTTCATGACAATTCCTCATTTACCACTGTAAGTATTGGACTGGGTATGCTGGCCTAGCAAAGTAACAGCCATATGTTCAAATATGTAAGTGGTCCCACTGAAGTGAATTGGACTTTTCAAACACTTCATGCTTGTGTGCTCTTGGCCCTGAACCATGAAAGAGTTAGAACTGCTTACAAGTGTAAGCATTTGTCTTCCTAGCTCCAGCTTTCTCACAAAAAACCTCCCAGCTTATTGGACCTGCTATTTTCCTAATACTGCAGTATCCTGAAAGCTTGGGGAAATTGTGTTACAAAATCATTGAAATCCTTTGTTGCTTTCAGTGACCAAGTAAGCCCGGCTGTCTATTCACAGGGAGGACCTAAAATGGTAAACATTCTGCTTCAAAGAAATTAAGATATGTAAACATATTCATTCCCCATCATCAGGCTTAGCCTGTGAACCCAAGGTACATTTCTATATCAATAGAATAGTACAATTGTATATTTTTCTTAACAGTACAAATTTCGCTTCTATCATTTTCATCATTCTCAAGTACACACAGATATTCAGTATAATGCTTTCGGTACTCCGCACTGCTCAGAGCCCCATTGTTATTTTCTACTCAGAGTAACTGTGGCTTTTTAGAATGAGGGAAGGACACTGAAGAAACTGGAAAACATTTATAAACAATGAGTATGGTCAAAAGACTTAGATTTAAAAAAGAAAACCTTATATTTAGCAAATGTTTCACTTGCTAGTAGAAAAGTCTCTCAAGGCAATAAGAAAGCAGGAACATTTCTTTCAGACTTCAATGGAAAAAAAAGGAAAATAAAAGCTTCCTTCAGGATTTTAAAGTTTCTAATAAGAAGTGTTTGAATGTCTATTGTAATTTGAACAAATGCCTTATTCTCTAAATAAAACAGACTCCACAAGACACTCTTCCTCTATTATGGATTTTTCAAGCACTGGAGGTGAGTTTTTTCCCCTTTTGGCTGTGTCTGTTGTCCTTCCTTCAATATTAATACTGACACTTCTCTATTAACTCATTAAGGGCTTGTGACACTGGATACAAAGACTCCATAATTACTATTCTTGCAATTCCACTTGAAGATTTCCACCAAGGCTGAAAATTCTTGTGTTAGATGCTGTGCAGACACAGGAAAAAAACAATCCTTGTCCCAGAGAGCATTGTGTTTGAAAGGACAAAGCTGACAAAGCCAGTTAAGAAAGAACAAAGTCTTAAATAGATTTGGCCTAGATCATACAACAGGGAAGGGTTTTTTTCAGAATGGAGGTCAAACTCAAGTCTGTTGACTTTCCATTAGTTTCTCATCTACCTTTTCATAATTTCATGTAATTAATCTACATCTGTTTCAAAATCTTTGCATTCTCAGGTCTCATTCATACAATTGGCTTCAAATGATCTGGTAGCATCTTACGGAACTGTGGCCTGCAGGTACTGGAAAATAATATGGAAGGAAAATAAAGTCAAAGAAATATTGAACTACAGCAATGCCCAGCCAAAATCAGTACACTGGAATATTATTACCTTATGAGGAAGAAAGTTTCACAGGAGATATCCAAGACATAAATAAGTCTTAAAGATCTATATATTTAGCAAAATATTCTGGCAAGATGATGCTAGTGATGCTAATCATGCACTGTCATGCACAGGTTCACATAGAAATAACAATTCATCAAGGATGTGAAGTCAATCTTAAATAAATTTGGAGGTGTAGGACTAGTATTTTAGCACTAAGAGTTTGTTCAGCTATGTGTTAAATACAACTTTAAACATTTATTTCACTGTGCCCACCATTGCCAACAGATGGGCTGCAGGTGGTAGGTGGGTTTGTGGAGATACCTGCATTTCAGTCTGTTTATCCACTATCTTACCCTTTACCAAAGAACCTCAGGATAACCTTGTCAAGAGAGAAACCTCTCACAAACTGGACAATTGACATTGTTTCTTTACAACCAGGTTTCTGAAGTCACAGAGGCTCATGACCTCACATTCCCCCAATCTTCTAAGTGAAAGATGCCTGGAAGGTGAAGACTAGCCCTGAGGACGAGTCCTAAGGGAAGCAGTAGGGTGCTTACCTTGTGTCAGGGCATTCAAAGTTAGACTTTCCCTATGTAAGTGCAAAAATAAGAAAACCAAACAGAAATAATAATTAAATGTTCCTTTACAATTCCAATCCCTTCTCAGAATGAAGATTATGTTGGTGATGTGTTAGCCATCCTCTACAATATGGTATACCTCAGAAATCCCTGGAGCCACAGCTTTCCCATTTCTAATATTAAATGCAGCTGCAAAGTCACTCAGAGAAGCTTATCTGGGATATGTGTTCTATCTCTGGTTCAAAAAGAGTGATTGTCTCCTTCCTTTTCTTGTTCCTTGTGATGGGGGAATAAAACCGGTAAAGTTTAAACAACATAACTACTAGATTTTTACTGAATCATGGAATTGTTTAGGTTGGAAAAGACCTTTAATATTATCAGATTCAATCATGAAACTAACACTACCTAGTCCACAATTGGACTGTGTCCTGATTCATCATAACAATTAGGCCTGGTCATCCAGCCTATTTTTGACCTAGCAATGAGTGCACCCATCCAAGCCATGAACAGCCTTTTCTTGAGGAGAATGATGTAGAAAAGAGTATCAATGTCCTTATTAAATTCTAAGCAGACAACATCCAGGCTTTCTCTCATCTTCTAAGTGAGTCGTCTTGCCATAGAAGGAGATCAGGTTTGTTAAACGAGACCTACCTTTGTTAAACCTGTACTGTATAGACCTGATCATGTAGTCATCCTGTGTGTGACAAGGGAAGGCAAGAACCAGCAACAGATTTCAGTCTTGGCACCTTTGTGTTGGAGCAGTCATTTGATGTTTTCTCCAGGGATCTTTAATTAATGTCTTTGCCTAGACAACATTTCCTACCTTGAAAAGAAAGAGGCATTACTTTCTCAATTAACTATTATGAGAAACAATAATGGCACGGACTATTATAATGTTTGTCTTGGTAAGAAATAGGCATGGTCCAATCAAACCCCAGACACAGACACAAAGGAAGAAATGAGTTGATGTTTGTGCTGCCATGACCAGATAACTCTTCTTCTTATAATGATCTAGAGAGCATTTGTTCCATTGTTTTTAATTTTTTTTTCAGATCATGGTATTTCTTTCTTTGTGATGGGATACTGCATTCAGTCAGATGTTGGTAAGACGTGTGCAGTTTAATAGCCAACTGCATATTTAGATAACATATTTTTCTGCCAAGGTAACTGACCATCCAGGAGGGCAAAAGGATTTTAAATATTAGACAATGGTAGCAATCTGAAATAAATAATTTGGATGCTGAGAGGTTTGTCAAGAAGTTTGCAGATGACACTAAGCTGGGTGGAAGTGCTGATCTGCTGGAGGGTAGGGAGACTCTGCAAAGGGGTCTGAACAAGCTGGACCACTGGGCTGAGTCCAATGGCATGAGGTTTAACAAAGCCAGTGATGCCATGTGAACACATACGAAGTAGAAGAGAGCTTTCAGGAGAAAAGTAAAGAAGAAACTGATAATTTAAGAGGGAAATAAATGCTTCAATGCTGGAAAACACTATGAAAAAAACAACAACAGACAAATTGTCAACTCTGAAGGGAGTTGGATGCAACTGTCACTTTCTCTGATGATGATTCTTCCAGGACCTGTGAAAGAAGGGCCGTAGGCAAGAATTTCACACTGGAGTGAAGTGGAGGGAAGTGTTAAAAGATAAGAATGGGAAAGGTAGATCAATGAAAACACTAGAGAAATTAAATACAGGGAATTTTTAGAGTGGGCAAATAACTTTAGAACTAGGAAGCCAAAACCATTCACCATCACTGATGTGAATGTTTATCTATTGTGGAGACCAAGGAATGAGTGTTAACAGTAATTCCTTTTTCTCTTGGAAATGTTAAATGTTAAAGAACATAGTAATTATTTCCAAGGGATCACAAAGAGCCCAGGTTGCACTGAATCTTCTTTTCCCTTCAGTGATTTCCCTCAGAATAGCTCTTTGGGTCCAGTAACTGAGACCCCATTCCCTCACCATCTCAACAGTTCTTGTGTAGAGTGTTTTAACTGTGAATGGAAGGTAATGACATCAGGTCTTCTGTACAAGACAATGTTGTTATACTGGCAAAGAGAAAGCAGGAGGTGTGGAATGTGTCTGGAATTAACGGACCCACAGTTATCATGGACTTCGTTACTCTCTTCATGAAGTGTACAGACTTTTGCTTTATCTGGGCTTTCCTCAGCATAACAGAGCATCATCTCTAAAATAACAGTCCCACTAACTTATAGTCATTACACAAGTTTTTCCATCATCAGAAAGACAGAAATCAAATAGCATCTAAAGGATGAATTCCTTAACTAATTAATGACAGGCCCAGACATACACCTTCAGGCATTTTGAATGCAGGCGGGACCTCCAACACCAAAAAACTATCTCTGACAATAAAAGTGCTCTTCCCAGTTTTATTATCCTTCACAGTCATACCTTCTCCTGCTCCATTCTGGGATGCTTCTTCTGGTCTTAACACTTCAAAGATCTGATGAGGGCAGTGGCCCTAGTCCAACAAAGTGATTGAGCACATATTCTTCAGGCTCATTGCAGAAATTTGCAAGTTTATGTGATTTGCTGAGTAATAGTGCCCAACATGTGGAAGTATTATTGCCTCTTCAGACTTTCCACTTGGACTAGTTCTACCACTTGGACTAGTTCTACCACTTGGACTTCTACAAACAGTGTCTCTTCCCAAATATTATGATGATCCAAAGAACAACAAAATAAAACAGCTGGACAAATGGGACTGGTTGTTTTCCATTAATTTCCAAGAGAAAGGGGAAAAAAATTGGCTTGGCATCTTTTTTTGCCTAATTTCTGCAGCTTTTTCCAACAAGATAAAACCAGTGCATACGTTACATTCCAGGGAATGGTATATCACTGATTTTTTAAGGCCCAAATCTGATGTTATTTAACTCGGGGAATGCAAGGGGTAAATTCTTTCCAAGAGAAAGAGCTCTGTAATCTTTTCTAGAACTCAGTATAAGTAATCAAAGACATCATTTTGATACACAGGGAAGTGATATTTATAACAGCCTGACCAGATTGCGAACAGATGTTGGTAGAAAGTGAATCTATTATTAAATCAATTTACCTTTACACCCCCAAGAGATTGTGGAACATAAATCAGATGTATTTAATAAAAATTAAGTATTCCAGAAAGTATTCAGCACTGAAGCATGTGCAATATGACACCGGCAGAACCACCTTCTTGTCATGACTCTGAACACAACTTATTAAATATCCCAGCTGCAAGAGACAGAGCAAGTGATCGGCCAGGGTAGGACTATATGAACTTTGTAAGACAAAAAGAAATTAAATTACTAAAGCTGACACTGGCCTATGCATATCAATCTACTTCCAGTTCATGAACAGGCATGATGACTAGTCAGTATGGAATGTGATATCCAGCAATATTGTGGGAAAAGATTTGTCCTAGATTATGGAGTGGGAAGGCACATGATACTATTGACCATTTCTGGGTGTTTGGGGAGGAGAAATCCCTCTTGTTGACAGCTAATCTAAAATGTATCACTTTTATAATTCTGTAAGAGAAAGTGGCAGGAACAAGGAAGAATTTACAGGTGCTTAAGAACATTTTTACATCTACCAATATCTGATTGCCAGGCTATAGCAGATGTTAAAACAATGACAGAATAAAATGTAAATAGTGTATTTAGTGAACGTCTAACTCATAGAGTTAGGCACGAAACTAACAAATCATGGTGGAGAGGCCTGCTACTTAGCTGGACCAAAGTTAGTGTGAGCTGTGCAGAGGCCTAAAGTAGAGACCAGTAACTCTGGCATAGATACAAAAATATCTCTTACAGTATTAAAGCTACTGGTGCCCTGTTTGGATCATAATAAAAAAGCACTATAGTTAATGTTTCCCTGAGTGATGATGCCTGGCATTCTGGGGTAGCCAGTACAGGTTGAGGTTCACACACTGGTTTCTACTTGAAGTCCACAGAAATGTGATTCTACTAAGGAAAATTCAGGCTGGAGCGATGCTTGCATTTTGAGGTGCTACTTTGGATAGACACTGAGATAAGTGTCTAATGGAAGTTATGCTTAAACCCTACAATACCAAAGTGATGATGACTGGATACATTTTCAGTCATGCAGACCTTTCAAAACTCTTGTGGGTCTCTTGGATTGTGCTGTTTACAAAGAAGTATGAATATAACCACCATAATTGGGATAACCATGCTGACTTTTGTATTGTTTTGTTTGTAACCTGTTTTGTCTGGAGTCCCTTTAAGATCTGGAAATTCAATTCAAACTGAATGCTTGGAAAGTGATACAATGATTCTGAAGGCCTGTATATAGCAATGCTGCAGGGATGAAAAAATAAAATAAAAAGAAATCATTTAAAATGTTCCTGGCTAGAAATATGACAAAAGTGTATTCTGTCAAGTAATAAGATTTTAAAGATCACATTTGGGCTGTCAGGAAGGATTTTTATTTTAATGAAGTGATGACTGGGGGCCAAACTCATTATTTCTATCTTTCTTACAAGTTTGAGCAAAAGCAGTAAGGAAGATAGAAACAGGAATTTCTTTTCCCCTTTCCTTCCTGCCAGGCAGCAAAGAATGAGAATTCAGTCCTTGAATGAGCTGTCTCCAACCTTTCCAAGAGCGCAGGCCATCAGCATCATTATGAAATAGCTGTGAGCTGGAAGCAGGCTCTGGGACTGACATCTTTTTGATGCTCCCATATCCTCCTGCCTAGCCAGAATGTACAGGGCTTTGGAGCCCTGCAAGAACAGGCTTTTCTCAGGCAGCCATAAACAGCCTTGGCCCCCTGAAATCTAAGCTAATACAACATCACCCACTCAGTGTGGCTTGCATCTCTTTTCTTTGTAACTAAACACCCACAATGCCTTTCCAGTTGTTGAGTTCTTGGGGTTTGTATTTTGTTTTATTTTTGTTTTATTTTCTAAGTGCCTGGATTCTGGGAACAAAGATGAATTTTGAAGCTCTGACTGAATTTTGGTATTTTTAATTCCAGTGCTGTGCTACCAGAAACAGCAGCCACAGCCTGCAAGACTTTGCTGTTTGATTTGCACTCAGCTGGAGCAAGCCACCGAGGCCTGGATGCTTCTTCTTACACAGATGCCATCCTGGAAGCCCAGAAATATTTCAGGTAGTATTGATTATGACAATAACGAGCAACAATGGGCAGTTCACAAGTCTGGGAGAGATCACTGTATTTTGAAAACACAGATTTATTCTTACTGCCATTGATTACTGCTGTTTATCAACTAAATGTCTAAGACTTAAAATCTGAATAATCCTCACAATATTTTAGAAGAAGAAACAATAATAAAACTTCCTATTCCCTTCAGAAACATGGGTTTTTATTTTAATAAAGTAATGAGCTCAGAAAGACTTAAGTTCCTGTTGGAATATAAAATAAACCAAATGGAACCATTTGTAATCAGGATTTTATCTGAGCAGTGTGCTCTCTGTTTCACCCACTGCCTATAAGATTGTGTTCCATTATACTACAGCAGTAATAGGAAAGAAACTAAACTGTTTGCATCAACAATAATGCAAACAATTTTCAAGACTTGCATGTCAAAAATCCATTATTCCAGACATGATTACCTGGAATTGCTGATAACAATTGTCACAAATTACATTTTTTTTGCATTGTAGCAAGATTTTTATTTCTCTTTCTCCACCACGCCTTTTCTTCCTCTCTTTCTGTCCTTTTTTTTTTTTAATTCAAGGGAGTAGGGTAATGTCTCCATCACTTAGATTAGAACATCGCATTTAGTACAAGCAGCAGATGTTAATATGGAAAGACAGAACATCTCAATTTTCACACTGTTAATTCAGCTTACTGAGCCAATTTCACAATTCTCACATTCCTCTTGTCCTAAGAGAAAATGCTAATTTAGATTGTTAAAATTGACACAGGTTAGGGTATAAAGGGTAATTAGCATAAGATCCTACACAAAGTGTTTTTAGCACCATTAATCAACACCCACCTATGCATACACTTTTTTAGTCAGCAGTGGTGTTGAATAGTTCTGAAAAAACCCCCTCCAAAATATGCTGTACTAACTAAAAAAAAATGTAGAATTTGGTTGGAAACATTTTCCAGTGAAAGTACCTAATATGCGGTTAAAATAGACCTTTTATTTTACACGTGAGAATTAGTAAAAGCTTATAAAAGCATTGTAGAAAAAACCCCCACCTTTACGATTTTTAAGATTGTGGAGGGATCTGATAAGATGCAGAAATACGTCAACATTAATTAGGTTTTTTTTAGTTTTTTTCCCCACTTTCTCATCCTGAACACCAGGAAGCATAGTCAGAGTTATATAAAAAAGTATAATTCTGCTTTGTACTCCATTTAATTTATACACATATAGTTCAAGTAAATTAGGCTTTCATTAGTACAGACTGATTTAATTGCCTTGAAAATACTATTTAGGATGGGAAAATCCTATATAATTCTAGAACACTTCGTCTATGATTACATCCCACAAAAAATATCTGTTATAGTTAATATGAATTATTTTAAATGATACAAAGTGATCATATGAACTACCGAGGTAGGAATTTCTGAAATTAATGAATGAAAGAAAGAGATTAGGAATATTAATTTAAAGATGAGTGGAATTCTACAATTTGGGCAACCTTATTGATCATTAAATCAGTTTCCATAAAAAAAGAAAAACTGTATTTCCTAAATCTGAGAAGTATAGAAATAAAAATTTCAGCTGCCACAAGGAGTTCTAGGCATTTTAATGCTAAAGCAGGCAAGTCAAGTAATTATTGTCTCTAATTGGCACTTCCAGAAGATGTAACAATTTTTACAGTACCAAGTGGCACTTAAAAAGGTGAGAAATTATTTCCTGCCTTGGGAAAAAGAAAAAAAAAGAAAAAGAAAAAAGGAAGCCAAGAAAATCACATATTTTTCTAATCCAAGCTGTGCAGAGTGAAAGACTGGCCAAGCACTTCAAGATCTGAATCAGCAAATCACTTAAGCACATGCTGAATTTTAAGCATATGCCTATTAACGCTTGCTTAAAAGATTATTTTTACATCTCTGACTTCTACACTTACAGACTTTATTGGCTTAGTGTGTGTCTAGCTCAAGTGATCACTATATTTTGGATGGGATCCAGCTCCAGATTTGGGCAATTCATTTTGGTTGTGCAGGGGCCTCTGCGAGAGCTAGAAGAAATTGCAAGTCCTTCTCTGTGCTGTATAGAAACAGAGCTTAAATTCAGGTCATTTTGACATCCATTTCCTGCTAAAGAGTGGTCTGAGTCTTCTTGAGGTCTGTGTCACATCTGCAAGCCCTATGGATCCAAGAAATTGCCATTTTAAGTGGCAGTACATACCTATTTTAGCAGGTGAATCAAGTCCTTTTCAGACATAATGAAAAGGGTTTAAATAAGTTGTCCATATTGACATATACTGCCAGTCAAGGTACCATAGAGCACTCCACCTGGTTACAGAAGGCTCCCTGTGTGTCATATGTCACATATGTAAGTACCATGAGGATGTCTTAAGTACATCAGGCATCTCAAATAATGCTAAATACATGGTCAGCTAAATTGTGGTCAATGAAGATGAGAGCTATTCAAATGGTCCTTATAGACTACAGGGCCCCTACATTTAATGAGTTAAAGAGCTTTGTAGGTTCCGAAGAATGAAACGAGAGATTAGACACCTAATTCACTTGTGAATGCTATGTACCAGGTGCCTCATCTGAACCTGGAATTGCATCCAGTCCTTAGGCATCCATAGATTTACCTACAAATGTATTTACCTATGTTGATACTTGAGGTTATTCAAGCAAGCATTACAGGCTTGACAAATATGCTGGAGAACCTACAGGAGTCCTGTGTCCTTTTAGGATGATAACTGGAGGCCAGCAGACACACAGGTTCAAGTAACTGAATTGAATTTAATACTATATTAACAGGCTTACACAGAAGCATCCACTAACGCATGCTGTTAAACAAGACCTGGGTGATCAATAACATTACTTCTATCAATAGTGTGAAACCAGGGAAGGAGTCTAGCAGGAGGAAATATATATATTATCTTTAGAAAAGAGCCTAATTGCTAAAGGAAAGTAACAGTGGAGGTGGATATCTCCTGAAACCAAGTTCTACTGTACCGCTAATCAAACGGATTAATTAATCCATCACTGCAATAGGATGAAATATTCACGTCTGATCCACAGCAGCTAAAAAGACATACAGCACACCTGGCTTTTGCCGAGTTTTACTATACAATGTCTCTACCTCAGACTGCAAATTTTTCATTCACAGGTATCACAGAGCAACTCTCAACGCAAGCATTAACTAGTAGTTTGAAAATAGAATCCACTGAGTGAGATGAAGCAACTAGCGTAAGATCAAAGAACCATAAGCAAAGAAAGTAGAATCTCTGGCTTCCTCCAGAACATCTTGTGTCTTCAGACTTGACAGAAAAGAAATAAAAATCCCCAACTCAAACCATCTCATTGCCATCACCCAATCCGAAGTTCTTCAATATGATAAAGTAATTGTTTGCCTTTAACCAGAATTAACGTTTTACCTAAAGATACAACTGAGTCAACCTGACCTACTTTACTTTCTACCTGAAGTCAATGGGTAGATAATACTATCCTATACCTGGATCAAATGAAGGCAGGGATGCTGTGGCTGGACAAAACAAGTATCTTCTTTTAGAACAAAACCAGCCTTTTCTGAACTACTGATGCTTTAGGCTGGTATTTTTATATCTATGCAGATAAACTGAAGTGTTAAACAGTGCACAGACTGTAAAGAAGTCTGGCTTCCTGGTCCTAAGCTTCTTCCATCCTGAGAAGTTCATGTGAGGAGGCTGCACACTGAGAAAATTCTTATGACAAAAAGTTCTGGAATATCCTCTATCTGATTGCAAATCACCTTCTGTGGGCACTCTGGATCTCATTCTTTGTCATTGACTAGGAGCATCTCTGATCATGACATAACGAGGAGGTGAGGACATCATGAGAAAGATTATGGTCAGGTATGGGTTGCCCACATTAGATATTTTTCCCCATAATTCAAATCTTAAGAGGTTGAAGGTGTTTAGGTGTAAACAAATAATTGCATGTGTATTCAGCACTTCGCTTAATGTTTCCAGAAAGTGTAAAATTTATGTCAGGCAGATTAATTACATCAACTGTTTAGAGTAGACCATAGCCCAAAAAGTGCAATCCATTTTCTCTGCTTTTTGTAAGCTAAGTTATATTTTCATTAGACCAATCTATCTGGAGAATAGATATGGTTGAATGGTTTCTTACATTCCTTTTTACCACTTGCCAAAAGAAACAGGTCTGCTTATCCAAATCCAGAAACAGTTTTTTCTTAGAAATAATCCATTCTCAAAGAGACTTTTTAACTCCCATACGATTTTTTTCTTCTTTATATTACTGATCATCGCAAGTACAGCTTTAGTATGGACATTATCCAGAAGACCCTGATGGAAAGGGCTTTATACCCGAAACAGTTATGGAGATCACTATGAGCTCTATGCTGAAGGAATGGACAAACCATCAAACTAATATATGTATCCAAGCTATTAGAATGGCAAATAAAGCTAAAAGGAAGAAATCCTCAGGCTACAATGGGGCTGAGGGGAGACCTTATTGGTCTCTACAACTACCTGAAGTGAGGTTGTGGAGAGGAGGGAGCCTCTTCTCCCACGTGACAGGGGACAGGACAAGAGGGAATGGCCTCAAGCTCCAATAGGGGAGGTTCAGGCTCAACATAAGGAAAAAATTCTTCACTGATAGGATCACTAGGCAATGGAAGGGTCTGTCCAGGGAAGTGGTTGATTCACCTTCCCTGGAGGTGTTTAAGGTGCGGGTGGACGAGGTGCTGAGGGGCATGGTTTAGAGATTGGTGTGAATGGTTGGACTCAATGATCCTGTGGGTCTCTTCCAACCTGGTCATTCTATGATTCTATGGTATGATATCAGGTATTGTTGGCCCACACATTGAGATTAGACCTAAATTTATTCCGTGCACATTGACCTATGCTGAGAACTAACCAATCTTTTCTTTTTTCTAGTGAACAACAAATTTACTGGAAAATAAAGCTTTAAAGGAAGAATACAAATATCTGGAAACTGAGACAAAATCAGTAGTTATTTCAAGCCAAGAATAAAATGAGAAATGAAAGACGTCCTTTGAGAATGTCATAGTATTTTATTTCACTGCTTAAAAATGAATGTTATTACTTTCAGCAGAACTAACTGACTTACTTCATATTTTGGACCTGTATCTTGTTCTTAAACGAATAATCTACAATAACATAAAAAAGATCAAGTAATAATATCAACTAACATTTGAAAGAAAATAAATAAATGCACTCATATATGCTTGCATTGCTGAACCACTTGAATAGAGCAGAAATAATTGTTTATATTTTTCCCTTTCTGCCTAAACATCTGACTGCACCAAATTTCTTCACTTTTTTGTATAGTTTGGCTATCAAACAGAAAAAAAACCCCTGAATTATTCACCTAGTTTTAGTGCCAACAAGTATGTCAATTAGTGTTAAGTATTGTATTTTTTTTATTCAGCCATATGTCCACTTTGACTAGGACTGGGGCCAGCTGCTAATTTTATACAAGATATAAACAGCTGCTGGATAGCAAATCTTGATATTTGCTTGTCTAGGATTAAAGTTACACATTAACAAGAGAAATTCTTTCTTTAGTGATTGCTGCAGGTCAATAACGTCTACTGTAGTGACCATTACAATTAAAAAAACCTTTGTAGACCTGTTCTCATTGATTTTTTTGTTTTCACTTCCTTCTACAAGGGAAGCGTATATCCACAGGCACATACCTGGGAATTTTTTTTTTTTTCCAAGACCCTTCACAATCATCTACTTGGACCTTTTTATTTCCAATGGAATGCAGAGGTACTCAGATGTCCTGATATCATATCCATTGATCCTTTTCCAGGAGAAAGACCTAGAATCAGAGGAGTTCCTATGTGGATACAGCATACAGAAATATTAAACCATTAGGTAGATCTAAGTCACCTTCTTGGTGATCTTGTATAAACATTGCCCCATGCATGCAATGATATGCATGACATTTGCTGTTCTGAAAAACTCGTAATAAAATTATTTTTCTTTTTTTATACAGGCTATTGAACTTTAAAATTCTACTTGCTTTTAACACAGGACTGTCCTTGACATATTTCCCATTCCCTGTGTTCAAAAACATCTTGTAAAAAAGGTCCCACTTCTGCAGGAAGTTAATGTTTCAACTTACAGAAATAAATGGCTATATAATGTGGTTTTACTTGCATATCTCATAATTGAATGTTAGGTTAAAAACAAGTGAAAGAATACCTTGTATATTTTTCCTTTTTTTATTTTTTTTCATTTTTTATTGATAAACAAGAGATACCCTACTGTACCTGTTGAAGAGCTGTTACTTTTAGGATGACACCGATGTACTAATTTCTTATAAGTATAGATTTAGTGCTTATCTCTGTGAGTAATATATAGAACGATAGCCTGGTTGTGCTTCACCATATGCTCAGCCTCATGCAAAAGTCAAATCAACTGCTTTTTTCTAAATTACTTCCTCTCTTGATATATGGACCTTATTTATAGAGTCCCTTTGTGCAACCATAACGCCATCACACAGGGCTTAGGTTCTGAAAACCGTAGCAATTGCCTGAAAATTGATTTGATGTCTCTTGCCCATCCCTCCCTCAGGTCCCTCAAGACATTTTAATATGAGCCATGACATTATGATGGATGAAATCTAGCATTTTACTGTAGCAATGCTACTCCCATGTGGAAAATAACATCTTGTTCAAAGCCCATCTTCCAGCCAGATTTAGGATATACAGTAAGTCATATCTTCAATCTCCCTCTTCTATCTACTTTTTCACAGTATCCTTTTCAAACAGCTCCATTTCCTACATCAACCTGGCTCAGTACGAGCTCCTCATTAAGCCTTACACCTCTGTAAAGCCAGCTTGAAACATGCAGACTACAGTTACACCCTTGAGCTCCTGGACAGGCAACATATGGAACTAATTCTCTGGTAATTAAATGGGGAGGGAAAAAAGGAATATACCTAAAATGTGCAATTCACTGTAAATCATCTCTGACAATATCAAGATCCTAGTGAACTGTGAGTGTAATGATCTCATGTTACATACAGACACACTGGCACAAAACTGTTCTATTTTACTAGGTGGATGATCTGAACTAGATAAAGAGAAGCTGCCTGAAAATGAAGGAAATGATATTAAAGGTTTTACCTCAATCTTTAAGAAAAAGCTATCCAACACAGCAAGTAAAACACCACTTGTTGATTGACTGTCAAATGTCCTCCTGCTTGGGTAACAGAAACTCTCCAGCTCCTTGCAGCTGTCTAGGATAAGAGGAAGATCACCCGACTGTAGCAATGAGACATCTCTTGCAGATGTTTGTATACTTAATTTACCCATCTGAGATCTAGGAAAAACAGACGATTTTGACTTTTTGAGTTCTAAAGAAAACTGAACTAATTTTAGATATTTAGTACGCTTAGCTATCATAGAATGAATCATAAAATAGTTTGAGTTGGAAGGGACCTTAAAAATCATCTAATACAAGCAACCTTGACATGGGCAGGGACATTTCCCACTAGATAATCCTGCTCAAAGCCCCATCCAGCCTGGTCTTGAACACCTCCAGGGATGGAATGGCCACAGCTTCTGTGGGCAACCTGTTTCAGTGCCTCACCACCCTCATGGTGAAGAAATTCCTCCTTACATCTAGTCTAAATCTTCCCCTCTCCAATTTAAAGCCATTCCACCTCATCCCATCACATGTCTTTGAAAGAGTCCCTCCCCAGTTTTCTTGTATTCCCCCTTCTGGTATTGGAAGGTCACTATAAGGTCTCCTCTGAGTCTTCTCTTCCTCAGACTCAACAACCTTAACTCTGCCAGCCTGTCTTCACTGGGGAGAAACTCCAGGCCTCTAATTGTCTTTGTAGCCCTCCTCTGGATCCCATCCAATAGTTCCCTATTCATCTTATGTTGAGGATACCAGAACTGGACACAATAATCCAGATGAGGTGTCACAAGAGCAGCATAAAGGAGCAGAATCACCTTCCTTGACCTGTTGGCCACACTTCCTTTGATGCAACCCAGGATCCAGTTGGCCTTCTGTGCTGTGAGCATGTTTTGCCAGCTCATGTCATGCTTCTCATCAATCAGCACCCTCAAGTTGTTCTCCACAGAGCTGCTCTCAATCACATTATCCTCCACCCTGTATTGAAACTGTAGATTACCCCAACCCGGGTGTAGGACCTTGCACTTGAATTGTTGAACCTCATGAGATTCACACGGGCACAATTCTCCAGCTTATCCAGGTCATTCTGAATGACATTTTGTCCTTCCGGTGTGGCAACTGCACTACTCAGCTTGGTGTCATCTGCAAACTTGCTGAGGGTATACTTGATCTCACTGTCAATATCACTGATGAAGATATTAAACACACTCGTCCCAGTACAGACACCATTTGTCACAGATTTCCATCTGGACATTGAACCGCTGACAACTACCCTCCAAATATGACCATCCAGCCAATTTCTTATGCACCAAGCTGTCCACCCATCAAATTCATATCCCTCCATTTAAAGAGAAATGTTATGGGGGACCACGTCAAAGACTTTACAGTAGTCCAGATAGTTTACATCCATTGGTTTACCTGTGCCCACTCTGTGGTTACCCCATCACAGAAAGTCACTAAGTTGGTCATGGAAGACTCGCCTTTGGTGAAGCCACACTGGCTGCCACTAATCACCTCCTTGTCCTCCATATACTTTAGCATAGCTTCTAGGAAGACCTGTTCCATGATCTTCCTAGGCACAGAGGTTAGACTGACAGGTCAGTAGGTCCTGGGGTCATCTTTTCTACCCATTTTAAAAATGGGGCAATATTACCCTTCTTCCAGTCACCATGGATTTCTTCCAACTGCCTCGACTTTTCAACTGTCATGGAGAGTGGCTTGGCAACCACATCTGCCAGTTCCCTCAGGACCCTGGGATATATCTTATCAGATCCAATAGACTTATGTATATTCAGGTTCCTCAAGTGGTCATGAACCTGATCCTCCCCTACTGTGGGAGAGTCTTTACTCCCCTGGTCCCCATACTGTTGTCCATTGACCCAGGAGGGATGAGGAGAGCATCTGTCAGTGAATTCTAAGGGAAAATGTTGTCCAGTACTTCAGTCTTATCCTTGTCTGCAGGTATGAGGTCACCATTTTCATTCATCACTTCGGGTATGCTTTCTTCAACCTTCCTTTTCAGATTGACATACCTGTAGAAGTTGTTCTTGTTAGTCTTCACTGCCCTTACTAAGCCTAGCTCCAGCTGTACCTTGGCCTTCCTGATCCCATCACTATACAACCAGGCAGTGTCCCTCCACTCTTCCCAGGTTCCCTTTTCTTGCACTGCCTGTGCAGTTTCTCTGCACAGATACATGTTCTAGTAATATATAATTTATTAAACCTCATATAATTTACCTTGGCCTAACAATATGTCCTGTCTAGGACCCTCCGCAGAGCCTTCCTTCCCACAAGGAAATTGATACTCCTGTCCAGTTTGGTATTATCTGCAAACTTACTTAGACAGCACTCAATTCCCTCATGCAGGTCACCGACACAAATATTAAACAGAACTGGACCCAATGCTGAGTCCTGGGGAATAGCACTTCTGACTGCCCACCAATAGAGTTTAGCTTCATTCACCACAACTCTCTGGACTCAGCCAACCAGACAGTTTTTTTACACAGCAGAGAGTACACCTGTCTAAGCGATGAGCTATATTACAGGAGAAGGCAAACACTAAAGTTTCTTCACTAGCATTAATAGGAATCCAGTGTGACTAATTGAGATGTGTACTTCCCTAATGAACACTAAATCAGGAGTAAGAAGCAATACTAACAAGAGCTGTCTTCCAAAATTTCTCAGTTGCCCTCAGCTTGAGGGCCTCCGTATAGCAGGTGTTACACCAGAAAAACATTGTAGAAAGCTCTGTTTGTCCATTATAACTTATACAGCTTCTGTACAGCAGTGTGCCCAGGTGGCCAAGAAGGCCAATGGTATCTTGGCTTGTATCAGAAATGGTGTGACCAGCAGGTCCAGGGAGGTTATTCTCCCTCTGTACTCAGCACTGGGGAGACCGCACCTTGAATCCTGTGTGCAGTTCTGGGCCCCTCACCACAAGAAGGATGTTGAGGCTCTGGAGCGAGTCCAGTGAAGAACAACAAAGCTGGTGAAGGAGCCGGAGAAAAGGTCCTATGAGGAACGGCTGAGAGAGCTGGGGGTGTTTAGTCTGGAGAAGAGGAGGCTGAGAGGAGACCTCATTGCTCTCTCCAACTACCTGAAAGGAGGTTGTAGAGAGGAGAGTTCTGGCCTCTTCTCCCAGGTGACAGGGGACAGTACGAGAGGAAATGGCCTCAAGCTCCACCAGGGGAGATTTAGGCTGGACATTAGGAAAACATTTTTCACAGCAAGGTTCATTGGACACTGGAACAAGCTACTCAGGGATCTGGTTGATTCACCTTCCCTGAAGGTGTTTAGAGGACAGGTGGATGAGGTCCTGAGGGGCATGGTTTAGTGTTTGATAGGAATGGTTGGACTTGATGATCTGGTGGGTCTCTTCCAACCTGGTCGTTCTATGATTCTATGAATATTTTACAGTTATTAATATTAGTGAGTGTCATACTTTTCTTAAATGGGAGGATTTCACTGCAAAGCCATTAGCAATAAGTTTTAAACTTATACATAAAAGATGCCTATATATCAAGGAAGGTTTACAAACATTGCTATGCA
Organism: Piaya cayana; assembly: GCA_013389865.1. Lineage (NCBI taxonomy): Eukaryota > Metazoa > Chordata > Aves > Cuculiformes > Coccyzidae > Piaya > Piaya cayana. The sequence continues at coordinate 54,358 of WAAB01019189.1, forward strand.
GATTTGGTGTTTAGTTGTTGTAAGATTCGGGCACCTATAATGTCAGGCCTCACCTTCTCTGAGTAGTCACACAAGTGGTATTTAGAGAAAAAAATGGGTTGCATCAGGTCTCCAAGGGCAACAATAGCCACACCTGACTATGGCCCATGACCTGGGGCTATCATTCCCAGCAATGCCATTGGATACCCTCTTCAGCTCTACCACAGTCCTGCCCCACATACTGGATTCCTAGTTTTATTTCACTAGGGACAAAGATTTGTATCTCCTGCCCTATGTGCTCACCCAGAATCTCACGATGCAGAACATGAGGGAAAACAACTGCAGTACACCGTATCTAAAGAGTCAGTGTCTCACTAAACCCTTAATTGTGAGGAGGATCATAATTGCCCTCACTTTTCCATTTGTGCTACACTTTGCACTCTGAGTCAGTTAGAGACTTCCCAAAACAGTCTCTCTGAACCCTAAACACTTACAGAAAGCTTTAAGGTACAAATGAATGTGTATCTAAAACAGATATTTATGATTTTAGCAGTGGAAAAATAGATTTTTTCCATCCGTTCTCTTTTGTAACATATAGACACTACATAGCCAAGTTGTTCATCCTCTTATATTATATTAACAGACTATACAAAATGTCTGTATAGTTCATGGAGCTTTATTAGATCATTTGTTGATAGCTGATTTTATAAAAAATGAGTGCCTGAAAGACTTTTGCCATTTATTTCAGTCTACTTTGTGTTTTTCCCTGCTGTCCTTCAGCTCATATTTGAATTTGGCTTAGTTATTTCATTGTGTTCTTTTTTTTTTAACTACCTTCTTCAAATTCCTTTGACAACCTGAGAAAATCTTGCAGCTGAACACAGTATTAATTATATTTCAAAGCAAACCTTTTATTCATTTGGGGACAATCTGTGAAACAGAAATCTGTGACTGAAGCTGCTGCCAAGCCAATTACTGCAAAATAACTCAAATATGTCTCAACAGATTGCATTTTTTCCTATTGTTAGATTGTTTATTTTTTATATCAAAAGTTTATGTTCACTTAAATTAGATATACATTTAAATATTCTATAACTTTTGTATATGATGTATCTGTAGGTATATATAGACAGTAAGTATACATTGAATGGTATGAGGAAAATGAGCTCTGTTCAGCTAGCAATGGATATTAATAAGCTATTTCCACCTATTTTTCATAAATCATTTGCAAATGCACTTTAAGTATAGATTCGTAAATTCTATGGCCAGAAAGGAAAATTACATTTTAATTTCTTTCATAAGCACGGAAAACCAGAAACGGCTTCTTGGTCAGTTATTCTTTCATCAATCAACTCTTTTGCAATATATAAAAATGTGATTTAATATCTTTCAGTGCTGGAAAATCCATTGTGTCCCCAGTTAAGAGTTTCTGTTAGTTTAGGAGCTATTATTGTCAAAAGGAAATTGCTACTCTATTTTTTATCTAATTGCTTATTCATAAAAAAAGTAAAGAAAAAAAGGGGAAAAAAAGGAACAAAATCCTTCCAGAAGAAACTGTGCATCTTTGTTCAAATGTGAGAATTTCTATGGATGCCAATTGAAGTAATACTTCCTACAGTGCCTGGTGTAAGCAAAGTTGGTGCAACATGCTTTATAAATTCGTTCAGTTTCAAGTTATCTGATGAATATTTTATACAAATATATGACAACTTTTGATTGCTCATGACATATTTGCTGCCACAGTTATTCTATTCATAAACATCCAATTGAGAAGCAAAGTGAGAGAGTTGTCACACGGTTATTTTTGTTTCCAGAACAAAATATTCTTCCACATAAGCTTGCATAGTGAGAATAGACACACATGTGCCCGCCCGCAAACACACACACACACATATATATATCTTTTACTAGAAATGAATTTGCAAAAGCTATTTCTTTATACTGAAATTCACATATAACAAAGACATTAAGCAGATCAACATTTTTTGTTCGCACAGCATTGTCTGAATTCTTTTAATTCTGATTCTTTCTACTTACAGCCTTGTATTTTTTGGACTTGCTCATTGTTTGGATAGTTCAACCCTAAACAAGATGAAGAACTTCTGGTCAGTAGAGCAGAAAACAAAGAGATTACTTCATTCACAGATTTTAATACCACTCCAAATAATCATACTAGTTAAAATTTCAGATGTGCTTGTAGATTATTGAATATCTACTTGTGCTAATTGCTTATGGACATTTCAAAAATACAGAACCTGCCACAGCAGCCTGGAAATTCCCTGAGAAGTATTAATGGAAGAATTCTGATATTGCTCTCTTCAGCCAGCCTACAAAGACCAGAAAATCTGGATTTGGTCTTGTTTCGTATTCCGGCAAAGAATTAAGTTTTATTTCAGCTGCACATATTAGTTTTGAGCTGAAGGCAAAAGCTCAGAAGCAGTGGACATCCCTGAATGCCTCTGACTTCACTGGATCCAGAGCTGAAGATTGCATCCTATTGTCTCTGCAGAGTCCAAATGGAGTTAACAACTGGTTCTGCAAATAATAGGGCAATTCCTCCACCCTCTCTCAAAGAAATTCTTTGGGTTTTAAGATTTTTCTCCTACTGAATAATCTTTCATATATTCTCTCAAAAAGGAGGAAAGAAGAATGAGTGTTAAATAGGCTTTTGTATTTTCCAACTATACATTTCCTCATTTTATTGTTTTGCATGAGCTTGGGCAAAGCAGAACATCTAAAACAGGTCTCACCTTGCAGGGCCTCAGCTTTTTCACCTGTATTCTGAGGAGTTTGCCTACTGTTCTCAGACATTCTAGGGACTGATGAATTTACGTTTATTTTTCTTTGAAGTGTTCATTTTAAAACTCATCTCACTGATTCTGATATTAGCATCATGCCAGCACAACTTTCATGGTAAAATCCCTTTGCTACCAAATCCACAACTTGAAGAAGGACTTTCTCCTGGGATTCTCACCTTGTTTATTTCAGGAACCACTATTTTTGTTTTGGTTTGTTTTTCTTTTATTTCCCCTGTACTCAGGAAAAAGTCTGAGTGTACAGCATTGTTCAAAGGGACATGAAATAGTATCTAGGTTGTACTCATCTTGGAACTGCTGAGTTACAACAAATGTTGTACAAGGGAGCTCTCATAAAGAATCATGGAGGAGATTATGACTATATTTGTTTGCATTTTGTGGGCTGTGATTACTGCTTTTGACTGGCGAAGAATTGACAGCATCACATTATTCTGTTGCATCCACTTCCCACTTCAGCCACCTGGCATGGTTTTTTTTTTTCTTTTACACTTCACATTATTTGTAGCAGGGTGCAGAAATTGTAATATATGTCAATGACTGCATACAGGCTTAGGTGGGTGGTCTTCAAGGCATCCAATCATTAAAAAAGTTGAAGAAAATAATTTGTCAACAGTTCATCTCGGGTACTTTGTTTGGAAAAGATGATCTTGAAGGTGAGAGAACCTAATTTTTTCCAGATTAAAGTAAACCAAAAGAAACAGAAGGTCTGCAAAATGGAGATAGCTCATCAACAGGTAAACTCTCATCATATTTAAAGGTAAATTTGTAATTGCCATGTGGTCCAAGAGACTCAGTTACTCAGAGAAATTGGTAAAAAACTTTTGCTAACTCTACCCAGCATCTGTGTCCTAAACCTGCCAAGTGTAACCTCTGAATGGTCACCAGGCTATTGGCTTCAATACTAAAACATATTGAAGAGGACTGGTAGAGGGGAAGGCAATCCAGAAATGGGAGAAGCTAGTGCCAAGAAAGTGTCACACAGACATATAAGAGCCAATTACCTTTGTAACTGCATTTTATCAATAAAAGCCAACATTTTATCCAGATTCCTGTAAACCCTGTTTCAGTGACAGTTTACAAATGTAGTTAACGAGTTAATGTGAAGATACAAACTTTCTTTGGAATCAAATGACTACATCATATGAATAAGAAAACAATAAATCATGGATTTTAGAGGAAAGCCTCAAACTTTTGCCAGATATCAGAAAGTGCTATCAACACCCTTTAAGATAAGTAGGTATGGAATATCTAACAGAAGTCTTTTATTAGCGTATATGTATAGAGCAAGCCCTAGCTGGAAATTAAGCTCAAAGCAGAAGGAGGTCTTTATTATCATTTCCTTTAGAGACAAGAACTGGAGTATAGAAGTTTCAGCTATCTTCCTCAAGATTATGTAACAGAATTAAAAAAATGAGGTATGACACTAAACCTGCATTTGTCACCTTAACAGTGAACTTCCTCATATTCTGAAGTGCCCTCGTGGTCTGACCTGAGATCATTTCAGAGTACAGCCCATCTTCTTTCTCCAAGCTCTTCCTTCCTCAGAGTTTCAAATGGGCACTCAGAAAAGAGAGTCATTAAAATCATAACGCACTTCTGCAGTAATGCAGCAAGGTTATTTTCTCTAAGGTATGCAAATTGATTGATTGTTACAAGTGGAAGGCAAAATATACTGGGAAAAAAATTGTTTTAAATGCTGAGGAACTTGGGAAGATGAGAATTTTGTCCACATTAAATACAATCATATAAAAGATTTTCCTTGTGCATACACACTACTAAATGCAAATTTTCTTTAATTATTATACATACTCAGTCAGAGAAAAGAGACAACACCTTGAACGCTACATCGAGTTAACATTTTTAAATTATTTTCAGCGTATATCCAATAACCTGTCAGTCAAAAATCCTTTGAACTATAGTCCCAGAAACTTCACAAAATAAAGCACTGAATGTGCAGGTTTTCATGACGTGTACATCCATGCTAGGAGAGCCTCATCCTGCATCACAGAATCATAGAACCATTAAAGTTTGAAAATACCTCTAAAGTTATCAATTCAAACTGTAAGTCCAAAGTGGAGCAGGTGCCTGCTTTAACTATTAAAAATTTCGAAATTAAAAAAACCAATTCCTTCCCTCATTCTACCAAGAACTCTACAGCCACTACAAGTGGGGACAGTTACAATATTGGTAATTGTGTGTAGGTTGAGGTAAATTTGCATACATAAGCTTATTGAAGCAATACTGAGAATCCTTTCCCACTGAATTGCAGGTGTTCTGTGAGACAGGATGTATTTAGTTTGCTGGATTGACTCTCAGCCATTTAATTCCTTAAACATTAGTTTTAGTGCCTGCAATTACTAAATAGGGGGAGATACTGGTCAAGTGGCCCTAAAGCTCCTTCATCTTTCTTCTATTATCCTGTATAATGGTATTATTGCCTGAGAGAAGTTTTGGTGCATTGAGTTTAATGGAACCAGGTATGCGAGATCTAATATTCATGATGCTTATTTTCCACCACTCTCAATGGCTTAACATTATCCTGTATTTTATGTTCTATAATTTCATGCATTTAATGATTTCATAGAGTGTACGGCCAGAAGGTGCCATTAGATTATCTACTGTGGCTGCTTGCATATCATAGCCCACTATGTTTCTCATGCATGCACTATCTTAAGCCCAAAGACATGACTTAAAAAAAAAAAAAGATGAAAAGCTTTTCAGTCTTTGGAAGACCAAACCATATTCCACAGGCATGGAACAGGAGGGTAAAATAGGTAACAGGTATGTCCAAATGGTTAAAAATACATGGAATTAATTATCTGATAATTGAAAAAAAAGAAAATAAACTGTGAGCTAATTGTGCACGAGGTATACCAAAGTTTTTTAATCACAACTGACTAAATGAGGATTAATTTTAGAAACTTGTAATCATTGCCTGGCTTTAAATTGACAGTCTGTAAGCAAAATATGGTCAGCCTCATGACCTGGCCCCAGGCAGCTGTAGAAAGTTGACAAGTGCAACTATTCAAAACTTCACCTCCCCTCAACCTGCCTAGCTGCAAAACAGGTCTGAAGTAATAGATTTCCTGTATAAAGGTCCTGGCTATGTAAGAGCTAAGGATTTTTAATATTGATATTATCGTCTAAAACTACGCAAAAGCAGTGACATCTCAGCTATGAGCAGCTGAGGTTTTGTGCTTTGTAGTTAGCTTGAAAAAAGAGTATTCAATGAACATTTTGCCATCGAATCTGAAGTTTCAACATAAGCTCTAATTAAAAGACATAAAAATCCTCTTGTCTATCTGAGGTTTCATTTTCATGGTTCCACAGGAGTGATTTAGAATAATTTTGCTTTATAGACTGCATAATAAATAAAGCCAATCTCAAAATCTCAAAACAAATCCATGTGAGGTAAGTAGGTTATAAATCTGGAGAATCTAGTCTGCAAAAGCAATAGAATTTCATGGCTTTAATGTGTGCTTAAATTATTTTTAGCTGAAGGAAAATACAATCATACAAAACAAACATCCAACTTGCATAAGTAATATCCTAAGGTGTGCCCCATTCCAGGTGTATGTCATAAAACACAGAAACTACAGCCACTGCTCTTACAGTGGATGACATGAGCACTGGAGAGGGCTGTGAAAATTCATGTCATCCTTGGAAGTTTTAATCCCCCCCCATTCTCCACTGATACGTTTAATACTATGTACAATGGAAATTATCACTGGAGGGGTGTTAAAATTGGAGTGCCAATGATAATTTTGACTGTATAAACCCTTTCCCAAATAAAAAGGCATCTTCAAATGTGATTTTCACATAGAGACTGAAGCCCTACAGGCTTAAATGTGACAGTTACTAAGGATAAGATTTTGAAGCCATATCTTTAAATCCGCTCCGTAAATCCAGTGCTTTAAATCTACATATTCCCACCTGCTAGCAGAGGAAAATTCATCATTTTTCCTTACCCAATAAAAAAATAATTGTGGTGTTTCTCTTATGAACTGGTGTTTCCTTCAAAACATTCTGAACAGTACCTGCAGTACTTTTTTTCACTGTATATATAATTCTTGTAAATATTTCTTTAATATGCGCAACAGTATATGAAGAAAGAAGGAAACGCAACTTTACAAGGAAGAGAAATATTGAACCTTAAGTCTGATATCTTAGTTGGCTGCAGTAATTTTACATTGTGCAAGAGCTCTGATTTCCAACAAAATAAAGATATCTTTTAACACAAGAGGTAAATGTTAACTGTGAAGAGGGCAATAGTTTTGACTGAGGGCACAGACCTGCCCTCGCCAGTCCTGTGTGAGTTATACAGATTATGAGCCAAAGAGTAACAAGGCTAAGCGCAGATGTTTGGGGAGTGAGGAGGCAGCAAGGTGGAATGGCTGACTTTGCGAATACTCCTAGTATAGTTTAGCAAAATATTTGCTAAAATATTATATTCGCTGAAAACTTTGCGAACACGAATTTTCATCAAATTGAGTGGAGACTTTAGGGGGAAGGGATTTTTTTAAAAAACATCAAATAGTTTCCTCTAGTGGTTTTGAAACTTATCAAAGCAGGAAGTGGCATCATCTATGTGAGGAAGGTGCATATGAAAAGGCAGGACACACATTTCAGATAAGTGACTGAGATCTGTGTGATAACTTGGAATGGACATCATGTCAACAAAGGTTTCACAGCAGTAATTTTACACGTATTCTGAGATACTTTTTTCTCCACTGTTGTGGAGATAAATCCACTTGAGAAAACAGTTTAGCAGACATGGATCACAGATTGAGATCATCATTTGCTAACAAACTGCAGGCTGGTCATCTACCTAGAAAGTTTAAGGATTTACTATTACTCTAAAGTAACACATAGCTTCCAGAAAGGACTAGGGTTTTAGTATTAGTTATGCTGTTAATTGACTCTAGCGTAGAGGTACTTACTCATCTATTTCAAGTGAGTGACTCAATTTCATATTGCTTCTCTGAGTCAGACAAAAATGAGTAAGATTTGAAGCTGTGAGTAACCCTAGATGATAAATGAGTGATTAGGCTTTGAAACAATGCACACGTTTGCTTAGAGGTATCTTTTAAGGTTTTAGCCTTGATTAGCACATTTGCTGTCTAAAAGTAGCTTAGAAAATAATACTTTTCATATGATCCAAAATGAAATATGATGTTAAGGAAAACAGCAACAACAACAATTCAATTAAATTGAAAAAAATGCTATGATTTAGCCAAGAAAGCAGAATCAAAATTATTTATAATAAGTAAACATGAAGCCCCAACATTTTACAGGGATAATACTTTGGCTGGTTACACATACAACTGCCAGATCTTTTCTTAAAGTCAGAGTCTAGATCAATCTTTCCTTAGCTACTTGTTAATAGCACGTATTCTGTGGGTAAATATCACTCACAGTTCAGAGACCTTTGATATTTAGTCTATAAACCATATGTGAAAATCCTGGGGATGAAAACTTATGCAATCAACCTCTGCTAGGAAATGTGGAGCTAGAAACTGAAAGCTTAGCAACAAGTAGGTACCTAATCTAAGCACTGTTGGGTTTTCCTATGGTATGTCTAGTTCACCCTCTATCCAGATTCCTTTCTCCAATAGTGATATATTCTCACCTGCTTTAATCTCAAACATGAGTCTCAAGCATTTAAAAATGTTTGGATTCTAAGGTGGAAACCACCTGGATAAATATTGAAATTTATGCATCTCAATGTAGTTGGGTAAAGGAGGTGGTAGGAATCATGGTCTAAACCCTTTCCACTGTTTTTTTAAGTGATGAAGATGATTGGATCAGATAAAGACATTTATACCTTAGATGCCTCAAGTAATGTAACACATTCCGACTCTTAATCATCACCTTTAATTACACAGCAGCCATGGACTTCTGAAAATCATTTGATAATTATTTTAAGCCATATTGTGGCCCAAAGACATCAAGAATCATAGAATCATAGAACAGTTTGGGTTAGGAGGGACCTTAAAGATCATCTAATTCCAACTCCCCTGCGAGAGGCAGGGAGATGTCCCACTAGATCAGGCTGCCCAAAGTTCCATCCAACCTGACCTTGAACGTCTCCAGGGAGGGGCCATACATGACTTCTCTGGGTAACCNTCTGCGTAACCTCTTCCAGTGCCTCATCACCCTCATGAAGAATTACCTCCTTACATCTAGTCTCAGTCTGCCCCTCTCCAGTTTATAGACATTCCTGCTTATCCTATCACTGCAAGTCTTTGTGAAAAGTCCTTCCCCAGCTTTCCTGTAGGTCCCCTTCAGGTAGTCTAAAGTCACAATAAGATCCCCTCAGAGCCTTCTCTTCTCCAGGCTGAACAACCTCAGATCTCTCAGCCTGTCCTCATATGGGAGGTGCTCCAGGTGTAGTTTCGTATTTGCTGTAGAAAATATATATATTCCTTGGGTAAAAATGGATGAGAGACTTTGGTCTGTTTCATTCTAGAATTATCTTTCTGTATAAAGAAACACAGAAAGACACGGACTTTCAGATGAACTGTGATATATATATCACTGGATTTCAGAGTTTCGACGAGTGTTTTAATTAATTTTTCAATTAAATTATTTTACTGGAAAATATATTCCTGCAATAAAAAGACAAAATAATGATTCAGAAGAATTATTAAAATTCAAAAATTCAGTAGGTAACATGATTGTAGAGGAGTTACATGTAAAGATAACTTTTATAAGCCTAATTATTGTAGACAAAACCAGTAAACATTTTTGAACACGAAAGCGAACCAATGAGTTTTGAAGCTGAATTTAAACTGAAAACAAATTATCAGCTTACTTAGATAAGTATCAGATCATATCTCTAGAAAAGGTGATTTGGTGTCAAGGAATAGCAGGATATAGATATTAATGGCCAGTGAGAGAAATATTAAAATATATCACAAAATGCAGACTCTGTCTGACCCTGGCGTTTTGGTAATCAATGAAGTCATGAATTTTGGTTTCGAGATTCAGCTTCAGAAGACTTTGATAAGTCTCTTTCGATGAACCAGATTGAAATAGTAGTGATTTACTATTTTGTAGGAGAGAAAATCTCCCTGATGAGAAGAGGTTTTGTCCATTATTTATTGTGTACATTGTTCATTCTTGTGCTGTTGTTTCATGAGTAGGACATCAGGTGAACTTTAGAAAGTGTAATATGTGTTGCGAAAAGACAAGCTAAAGATCAAAGGGTTTATGAGTCCACTGTGGGAATATTTACTAGAGAGGCTTGGTAAGGTTTAAACTTCTTCAGTTATGTTCTAAATCTTTTTCTCATGTTTTTAGCCTACAGGGAGTTTTGTCTGATGAGTTAGTGATTTGCAGACTCCGAATGGCTGGAAGAGTTCTGAGAAGATATGATCTTCCTATATAAGTGTAATGTATAATTAAACAAGACATATAATCATGTTGTTCATCGATTTCCAGACAGTTTCTAGGGCAAGATAGCCTACAATACAGGACATGTGTGACATGTGAAAGTATTTCTTGTGATGTATTTGAATGGTTCTTTGAAAAGAATCTATTCCCCTGAGAAGTGTCTTGTTGGATAAAAATCTCACTTTAATTATTTAGGTAGGTATCATGAATCTTCTCCTCAAAGTAAATATTCTGGTGTCCAAGAGCATGGCTATATAATATTCATATATATTATATATGGAACTATATTATATAAGGAACTTCGGATGGTTACTGTGTTCGTGGAAATAGATTTGTTGGTTTGCAGGTTTTCTGTAGATTATAGTTGGCGGGTTTTTTATTTTGTTTGTGTCTTTAGTGATTAAAAAAACATCGATTATATTGGAGGATTCCAGGCAAGGTATATCAAAATGGGATTTGTTACTGAAATAGTAATGGAAATCAATAAGAATAGATGATAAAGTTATAATCTTTTTACTTGAGATACAATATAAGCTTCAATTACTATAAAATATCTGTCTTCATTTACCTCCATATAAACAGCTTCTTTCGGATTAGAAATATAAACAATGGTTAGAAACTGATATGACAATATCTATTTCAAAAAAATAAAATAGAAAGGTATTAGCCCACCATCAATTACAGAAGTTTAAGAAATATTCCTCGACTCCTCAGAGCTGCATTTCTTAACACTTCTACTTCAGCATCTTTCTATAAAATATATAGAAGTACATGTTTTTTCTCAGTCCTTAATGATGACCAAAGTGATGCTCTGGCCAAATTTTAAACATTACATCCTAGTAGGGTAGATTCATTGCAAATAATGGAAAGACAGTCCAAGCAGTACATGGCAAATTGGGACAAAATACCTAACATGTATACAAATAAACTGCCTACACTAAAGCACTACCGTCTTCTCGGGATGTGACTTTCCCTGGGATTATTTTTATGGTTTTATGTGCATGTTAAATAGTGCGAGATCCCAATGGGCATGTTTAAACATCAGGCAGAGACATTAATCAGTCAGGGATATTAACAGAGGGGACCTGATTATCAGAGCCTGGGTTTTTGAAACAGACTGGCTACAGCCATTAATATTCTTACATGCTGTTTGAAGAATTTAACTTTAAATGAAGTTTGTCACCCACCCCCAGACATATGGATAAATCATGTACAGATTAAAAAAAAAAAAANACTGCAAGTCTTTGTGAAAAGTCCTTCCCCAGCTTTCCTGTAGGTCCCCTTCAGGTAGTCTAAAGTCACAATAAGATCCCCTCAGAACCTTCTCTTCTCCAGGCTGAACAACCTCAGATCTCTCAGCCTGTCCTCATATGGGAGGTGCTCCAGGTGTAGTTTCGTATTTGCTGTAGAAAATATATATATTCCTTGGGTAAAAATGGATGAGAGACTTTGGTCTGTTTCATTCTAGAATTATCTTTCTGTATAAAGAAACACAGAAAGACACGGACTTTCAGATGAACTGTGATATATATATCACTGGATTTCAGAGTTTCGACGAGTGTTTTAATTAATTTTTCAATTAAATTATTTTACTGGAAAATATATTCCTGCAATAAAAAGACAAAATAATGATTCAGAAGAATTATTAAAATTCAAAAAATCAGTAGATAATGTGATTGTAGAGGAGTTATAAGTAAAGATAACTTTTATAAGCCTAATTATTGTAGACAAAACCAGTAAACATTTTTGAACACGAAAGCGAACCAATGAGTTTTGAAGCTGAATTTAAACTGAAAACAAATTATCAGCTTACTTAGATAAGTATCAGATCATATCTCTAGAAAAGGTGATTTGGTGTCAAGGAATAGCAGGATATAGATATTAATGGCCAGTGAGAGAAATATTAAAATATATCACAAAATGCAGACTCTGGCTGACCCTGGGGTTTTGGTAATCAACCAAGTCATGTATTTTGGTTTCGAGATTCAGCTTCAGAAGACTTTGATAAGTCTCTTTCGATGAACCAGATTGAAATAGTAGTGATTTACTATTTTGTAGGAGAGAAAATCTCCCTGATGAGAAGAGGTTTTGTCCATTATTTATTGTGTACATTGTTCATTCTTGTGCTGTTGTTTCATGAGTAGGACATCAGGTGAACTTTAGAAAGTGTAATATGTGTTGCGAAAAGACAAGCTAAAGATCAAAGGGTTTATGAGTCCACTGTGGGAATATTTACTAGAGAGGCTTGGTAAGGTTTAAACTTCTTCAGTTATGTTCTAAATCTTTTTCTCATGTTTTTAGCCTACAGGGAGTTTTGTCTGATGAGTTAGTGATTTGCAGACTCCGAATGGCTGGAAGAGTTCTGAGAAGATATGATCTTCCTATATAAGTGTAATGTATAATTAAACAAGACATATAATCATGTTGTTCATCGATTTCCAGACAGTTTCTAGGGCAAGATAGCCTACAATACAGGACATGTGTGACATGTGAAAGTATTTCTTGTGATGTATTTGAATGGTTCTTTGAAAAGAATCTATTCCCCTGAGAAGTGTCTTGTTGGATAAAAATCTCACTTTAATTATTTAGNCGGATGGTTACTGTGTTCGTGGAAATAGATTTGTTGGTTTGCAGGTTTTCTGTAGATTATAGTTGGCGGGTTTTTTATTTTGTTTGTGTCTTTAGTGATTAAAAAAACATCGATTATATTGGAGGATTCCAGGCAAGGTATATCAAAATGGGATTTGTTACTGAAATAGTAATGGAAATCAATAAGAATAGATGATAAAGTTATAATCTTTTTACTTGAGATACAATATAAGCTTCAATTACTAAAAATATCTGTCTTCATTTACCTCCATATAAACAGCTTCTTTCGGATTAGAAATATAAACAATGGTTAGAAACTGATATGACAATATCTATTTCAAAAAAATAAAATAGAAAGGTATTAGCCCACCATCAATTACAGAAGTTTAAGGAATATTCCTTGACTCCTCAGAACTGCATTTCTTAACACTTCTACTTCAGCATCTTTCTATAAAATATATAGAAGTACATGTTTTTTCTCAGTCCTTAATGATGACCAAAGTGATGCTCTGGCCAAATTTTAAACATTACATCCTAGTAGGGTAGATTCATTGCAAATAATGGAAAGACAGTCCAAGCAGTACATGGCAAATTGGGACAAAATACCTAACATGTATACAAATAAACTGCCTACACTAAAGCACTACCGTCTTCTCGGGATGTGACTTTCCCTGGGATTATTTTTATGGTTTTATGTGCATGTTAAATAGTGCGAGATCCCAATGGGCATGTTTAAACATCAGGCAGAGACATTAATCAGTCAGGGATATTAACAGAGGGGACCTGATTATCAGAGCCTGGGTTTTTGAAACAGACTGGCTACAGCCATTAATATTCTTACATGCTGTTTGAAGAATTTAACTTTAAATGAAGTTTGTCACCCACCCCCAGACATATGGAAAAATAATGTACAAATTAAAAAAAAAAAAAGAGTTCAACCATAGCAGGGGGAAAAATGTAGCAAATGAAAATCTGAATGTTGAAAGAGAAAAAGTTATTTCCTTTCCCATCCTCTCTAGAAGAAAACTAGCCCTAGATAGGCAGTATATATGATAAATTGTGACCATCTACAAGAAGGGTCGCAGGAAGGATCCACAGAACTACAGGCCTGTCAGTCTGACCTCAGTGCTAGGGAAATTAATGGAACAGCTGATCTTGAGTGCTATCATGAAGCACATGCAAGTGAACCAGGTGATCAGGCCCAGTCAACACGGGTTCGTGAAAGGCAGGTCTTGCCAAACTAACCTGATCGCTTTCTATGACAAAATGACTTGGCTGCTGGATGAGGAAAAGGCTGTGG
>WAAB01019189.1:85848-99515 GCA_013389865.1 Piaya cayana
CGCAGGTCCTTCTCCTCCAGGCAGTTTTCTAGACAGACTTCTAGTCTGTAGCTCTGCATAGGGTTGTTGTGCCCCAAGTGCAGGACCCGACATTTGGCCTTGTAAAACCTCATGAGAGTGGTGAGACACTGGAACAGATTCCCAAGAGAAATTGTGGATGGTGCACCCCTGGAGGTGTTTAAGGCCAGGTTGGATGGGACCTGATCTAGTGGGATGTCCATGCCCATGGCAGGTGGGTTGGAACTAGATAATCTCTAAAGTCCCTTCCAACTCTAACTATTCTATGATTCTAAAAAGCAATTGCTATTTGTAAGGAGTCCATTAAGATGGCTTGCTTAATATAAAATTCTAAAGAGAAATTGTGGATGGTGCACCCCTGGAGGTGTTTAAGGCCAGGTTGGATGGGACCTGATCTAGTGGGATGTCCATGCCCATGGCAGGTGGGTTGGAACTAGATAATCTCTAAAGTCCCTTCCAACTCTAACTATTCTATGATTCTAAAAAGCAATTGCTATTTGTAAGGAGTCCATTAAGATGGCTTGCTTAATATAAAATTCTAATCATTAAACTGTTGCTAATTGTTTCTTAATGTGCCCTGGCAGGGCAGAGTTGGGCAAGTCAGAAAAGTTTTAAATGATGTTGTGTTAAGTTAACGAAGTAACTTGCAGATGGGGGCAGGAGTTTGCGAGCTAGCAACAAAGAGATGTGGGATGGATGGTTGCCAAAAAAAGGCTAGTTGCGAGAGCAGAAGTGACCAATCAATGTTTACCTCATGTTTTGGCCTGCTTGTCCTGTATAAACAACAAGTTAACCCTGATTAAAGAACTTCATCTGAAATCATATTGATTTGTTCGTGAAGTTTGCTGGCCCCCAACGCGTTATTAAACTACTAAGTTGCTTTATTGGGACATCTTGGCATTTTGCATTGGTTAATCACTGCTAAAAAGACAAGTTTCTTTTTTAATAGAATACCTGAGAAAGAAAGAACTAACATATGTTTGCTTCTAAACATCTCTAGAACTACAAAATAATACTGAGTGTAGGCCAATGATTACTTTCTTCTGAACTTACTAGTCCAACCATGTTTATTTAAGATACTGATGATCTTTTACAGGAATTGGTCTAGAAAGGGACACAGAGTAGACTCTTATGTTGAATATTAAAATTTGTTTCTTCTATTGACTTTTAAATGACTGCATGCATTGACACAGGTCACTGACAAATTTTTGCCATTTAAATAGTTAATGGAAAATTAATAAACACAGCCAGATAGCAAGCCAAAAGCAAATTCCCAAACACTAACTAGAGTGAGAAGTAATAGTGGATCATTTCTTAGGCTATTAATATCTACTTAGAAGATTATGCCCTGGTGCGCACATGTAAAGCTGTTTAATGTTAATGAAAGCTATGTGCATGATACAGAGAAGGCTAGACTTCTTAAAATGGGTTGTTCAAATCGCTTCCTACAGATACAAGTCAAAGATTAATCATTCAATTTGGCTTTCTCTGCATTCCAGAAAAAAAAGAAAAAAAGCAGATATTAACAACAATACACAGTACTTAACTGCAAAAGTTGAAACTGTAAGTATTAGTCTTACTGTATGTGGTCAAGTTTGCAGGTCATCAGTGTCCTTTGACTTCCCAAGTAGAAGAAAAATGTGTCAGATTACTGTGAAATGTTGGGGTTGCTTGCAGAAGTATTAAGAGATGTCAGAATCTGGAGACTCCTTTGTCACTACACATGATTTTGAGTCTTGCACTGGTAAGTAAGCAAAAAAACCCACAAACCCACAAATGTAATGGAGGGTCTAAAGACTTCAGTGGTGCATAAGTAATAAGAGATTAGTTCTGGTTTGCTGGGTTTGACCAGCTCTACTAGGCAGATGTAAAGTTAAATAAACTGATGTAATGCTTGTAAATTGATATCAGCGGCCTATTTACCACTAGACACAAAGTTAAACCAGTCAAAGCATTCTTTGCTAGATTTTTTTTTTCATTGGCATATGCAACTCATATTTTCTATACTCAGACATTATACCTGAGTGGCAGGAAAAGATAAATAAGTTTTCTGCTGGCCTGTATCTCATGCATTCGTTTACATTTGCACCTGATGTTTGCAATGCCACCTAACAAAGAAGTAGTCAATCAGGGGAGTAGCCATGTGTTTCTACTTTCAGCGGTCATAAATGACCAAAGCAAAATGCAAGGAAGGAAAAATAGGAGTTATCAATCTTATTATAATGTAAACACCTTATTTTGATCAGATGAATTGTACTTTTAAATTGTTACATTAAGAACAAGAGAAGCTTAGACAAGTAGATGGGGACACATACATCCTTCACTTAGGATTTGATTTAGTTGCCTAAACCCAGGCATTTAATGTCATTTGAATGCTGTGGGGTTTCCAGAACATCTGTGCTGGCCTCAAAGGCGTAATGCAGGACCCATGGGAGAGACATACATTTGTGGAAGGGCAGATGGATGTCAGATTCTAGGAAATCTGAAATGGCACCACATATTTATATTTGAGTAACTAAGTAGAACCATCAGACAACCACATTTTGGAGGACGCGTTTTCTATACATAGGTGTCTACATGACGACTATAAGTCTAAGATCTTTTATTGTAATTGAAGATCTATGACCTGACTTTTATTCACACATGGGCACGGAGTGATATTTGAAATGCCCTAGATTATCCTGTTATATCTCTGCAGCTGCTGTCCCAAGAGGATACAGATTTTCCATATATTTTATGGCAATAACTACCAATATCAGCTAATGTTTTGGACTTCTTAGTTCATATCAAATGATATTAGGAGTCTGGGGTATCTCAGTGAGAGGAATCTCTAGTCAATAAAACTACTGATAACTTTGAAAACTAGTAATCTCAGTCAGCTAAAATTGGTCACTTATGACAACCCCACCACCACCACTACAGCAAAAAAACCCGAAAACAAATTATTTCCCCATCCCCACAAACTGTATTGAGAGTATTGATTAGAGGTGCATTGACTACAATACACTTAAATGCCCCATTTAACATGTAGATACCTCAATGTACACAGTTACATTTATGTGTCTTGGCTGTGTTCTTTAACCTCTCATTCAAGGTAAATTAAGTGAATCAAGAATGAATGCTATTTATTTGAAGTGTCTTATTCCTTTGTAATATTTTAGACTACCACTCTCCTGGGCCCACATCCCCTGTCCCTCTAAAAACCCACTAAGGTTCATTTGTTACTTCTGGATTTTTGTGTTCTACTTTTACCAGTTATTCTCTGCCTGTAGTTTTGTCAGAACTATGATTACATTACATGAGGACCCAAATAACTACTCTGAATCAAGAAAAACATCGACTTGGTACTATTAAGAGTCATCCGGCACTGAAGAAATGACACTTGCACACTTAACATAGTCTGCAGAGTAGTGGTACCTTGAATGGAAAGGAAGAGGAAAATAAAAGCACTTGTGGTTGATCTATTTGTTGGTTGGTTTGGGTTTTTTTCACTGGAAGGAGCAATGATGATGTTAATAAATTAAAATTAGATAGATTTCATAGGGATTTGATGGTAGGGTTTAGGTCTTTAGCTTCAGAATAGGGATGTCGCTGCAGAAAATAGGTGATCAGGGTGTAGGCATGATTTTGGGCTTATACTAATGATGCCATAGACTTGTGCAGCAGGAGGGACACTGGTCTAGCGTGACAGGATGAGGTAAGAAAAACTGAATTATGCTCATAGGACTGACAGCATTCTCTCAATGTTTGTTCCTGTGCTTGCTGTCATTGTATGTCACTTATACATGCTGATGAGTAGAAATGAAGGAAAACAGGTAGTTCCCTCTTCCGAGGACTTTAACTTTGTGGTCCATTTTCTCTGGTTTCATTCCTTCAGTCATGACTTGTGAGATATAGTACCTGCACTCTGTTTGAATAGCTGTCTTCTACATGATCAGACTGGAGCTCTGTAAGCCAGAATGCTAAAATAGTCAAAGTTGTTAAAGTGAGCTCAGAGGCAATAGATATGTTTGACAATTGTACCTAAACAAATTTTTTTGCCAAACTTCAAGATCTGAGCTAACAAGTCTTCTGTTATTCACAAAAAGACATATATTTGTCAGAAAAACCTTTAAGGACCGAATTCTACTGTATTTTACCTGGATGCAAGCACATGTTTTCAATTAGGAAAGACAGGTGTGTTCTTAATGAAAGACAGGAACACTGAAAAAAAAGAAAATTATAGGGTAAGAAAAGCAGTACTAAAAACTACCGTATATCAGAGTGCTTAAAGTCATACTGTATTTGAATGAAAAGTATTTTTATTCCCACGATCCCATAAAACCTGCCTCACATTTCTATGTCTTTATTTGCTCTTCATTCTTATTATAAAATTAACTCCAGCTAGACTACTGAGCTTCTGACTAATACTCTCCAGTCAGCCCCAGTTTTGTGTTTCAGAATCTCTATCATCTTTGCAAAACATTGTCTCCTGAGGGATGGCAACAGTTGGCATTTTTAAAACCTAGAAGCAAGTGTTTGAGTTTGATGAAGCAATAAACACTCTGACTGATGTACTGTGCTCAGCAGGAGAATGGATTCAAGGAGCAAAAGAGTCTCCAAGGAAAGGATCTGCTTGGTGTCCAGACCCAGTAAAACCTTTGCTGTTTCCTGAGGTTGCAAACAAGGCTGATGATTACAGGCACTTTTATCCCAGGCTATTTGTCACTCTTCTTGATAGTCTGAGATTTATCAGCAAGATCTAATACCTTAAACATTTTTGGCAAGTTCTTTTCTTGAAAACACCACTGCAAGAAAGAGTTGAGGCAGACAGACAACTCGGTATTCCACAAGGAGAATCAATTCTTCAATAAAACTGATATGCCTCTTTATAATATTCCATCAGTGATATTTCTGTAATGAAGCTTTATTTGACGGATTCAGACTACTGCAGAATAACTTTGGCTGTGAAAGCAAGCTTTCAAGCCTCAGGAGGTCAAACTGACTACAACTTTTTAATGGGTAGTCATGGAACAAGGCAATGACCTAAGAGCTCTGAGAAATAAGAAAACATTCTGTCATTGCTGCCTTCCTGATTAACTCCCTGGCTTTCTCCTGTGATTACTGGAGATTTTCCAGTCAAGGAACACCTTCTGCCTGACACTGATACACGTTGCTTTGGTGGCATGAGGAAATGTAGGATGTTGTCATCTGCTTTCTGAGTGGTAAAAGAATGGGGAATGCTTTTTTCTTCAAATCTATAACACAAGTGTTGCTATGAAGAACTAGTTTTATGCTTTTAGGCAAGCAAGAGCAGAAAAAAGAAATTTAAAAATTCCAATGTTGGATGTTGATTGTAGTGATTAAAGAATTACTTTGGAAGAGTAGTCTAATATAAGAACCTGCACATTCTTACAATTCTAAAGTTCTTTATCAGTACTCTGGGAATATGAACTCTTTTCTGTGAGACTCTTGGGCCTGCACAACACTGCAAATGCTGGAAATGTGTCCATGGGTGCTCATCCCCAGGGACTTGAGCTCTTCTCACCAAAACCACCTGTTGATTTCCAAAGCAAGGAGTACACAAGTATTACTCAGCCTGTTAAAATTTGTGGGCCACTTCACCTGTGCTGTGTCACACTACTTTTTTAAAATAAGCCAAGACTTACTGAGGCTATAGAAGAAATAACAAACCTGGGTTGAAATCATGCCAATTGGAGATGGAGTTTGAGAAAGAGGGTTTTAATATTCTCTTTCTTTTGAATTGTATGTTTACATCTTTTTAACAGAGGTGTCAAGACGGATGAGATCTTCATATAACTTTACCGGGGAGTGAGTGCTTGAAGTTTCCTCCGACGTTGTCTGTACTGAATGTGATATGTTAATGTAAGACCGGGTTATTCAGACTTATAGCTCAGGAGGTCTCAAGTCAAATGCTGGTCTGTCAGACATCGGAACTGCTGAGCTCACTTATGGCTCTTGTGCTCTAAACAGAGAAGATGGTAATCAGCAGAAGTGGCAAAATTCAGCAGGTCTCATTAGGACAGCCACAATTTACAGTCCTGGATAGTTTCCATATTTGGTCGTATACACAGTCCATAGACTTTCTTGCTTAAGGTAACTTGGAAATGGACTAGAGAAGTCCTATACAATCTGTTCCAGGAAGGCCAGCATCAGGGGTACAAACATTCCCAGGAAAACAATCCAGTGTGCATGAGTGTTTGTTGTCTGGGTACACTGAAACAAAGGGCATAGCTATTTCTGTCTAATGATCAGGAGGGAGATGATAGCTGGAACTAAACACACCCAATTTAACACAAAATAAAGCACAAATAATCACCCATCTCCTGAAAGATATAAGCCCTGTGACAGAGGTGGTATAAAACATGGAAGGAGATGGACAGATAGATGAAATAATAGTTGCTTTTTTTTTGTTTTATTTCTTACGGGAGCAGCAGCACTTTCTAATTCTGACTGCACTGGTGGAATAAATGTTTTAGCCAGGACTAATGCAGAAGGATGAGAACATTAGAATAGTCTCACAGAAAGGCAGAAGGACCAAGTGACCCTACGAATCCCCTCTCTAACAACATCCCCAGAAAATAATATGGAAGAATATAAGCACAAACCAGGATCTGGTGAAACTGCAGTTCAGTGACTTGGGGGTAAAGAGGGTCTTTTTGTGGTTAGCAGACTTCACTGGATTCTCCTCCTATGGATTTGTGAGGGGTGTTTTTTTTGAACATGAATATTCTTTCAACAGCTGCAGCATTCATAAGCATGGAGTTCCCAGATGTTCTCAAAAACTCTACACACTGTGTAAAGAAGGATATCTTTCTTTTTGAATCACTATTTCATAGTGTCACTGAGTGTCTTCTAGGACGGAACAGCTAACAGTCAGTTCCTGTTTACAGTTAACAGTCAATCCCACGACATTCAAGGTTGGGTAGATTTCTGCCATACTACACTGAGCAATCTTTTTTCCACACTAAAGAATCCTAGTCCAGTTAGCTGTTCCTCACACAGAAACCACACTTCATTTTTATCAATGTTTTTCAATTTTCTCTGGGCCCATTTTACTTGTAGAACCAGAATTGTACTATTGAAGGTATAGATACATGATAGTTTATCAAAGAAAAATGAAATTTTCTTCATTTTCTTTTATGATTTTCCTAATAATTGCCAAAATTCACTTTGTTTTTTAACTACTCCTGAACACTGATGTTTTCAGCTAATTATTGATAATAAACTCAGGATCTAATTTCTGACAGTGCAAGTGAGATGAACATTGTCTGTGTAAAGTAGGTTGTTTTGAATGAATTTCTTTGCATTTATCAACACCGAATTTCATTTTCATTCATTATTTACCTCAAGTAATTCTGTAGTTCCTTATTATCTTGAAGAACCTGAATGCTGTAACACGTGACTAACCACCTCCATTACCATTTACACTCTTACCCAGATTGCATATGTTAAATAAAAATGTCTCATCCAGGCTATGCCAGGGCCAATTATATTTGTTTTCTTACCCGTTGTCAAAGAACAAAACATGAGAAACATTCTCTGTAAAGAAGCTCTTCACATTTCTTATAACTGAAATGACGTAGATCTGTTTTGTAGACTCTGTGTCAACACTTCAAAAACTCTATTGACATTTAAAGGTTCAATCAATTCCTTTCATTACTAGATGGATTTGGGTTTCTTTTAAGGCAACCAAACCATGCTGACTAAACTGCTCTTTCAGCACTACAAGCAAAAATATTTGTAGAGCAATTGTCCCAGGAAGGAAGTGACAGCAGTTTGGGAACAAGATTTCTTACCTCACTCATGTCCATATAAGGACATTTTATGGCAAAAATTGAGCCTGCTAAGATAACAAGAATAGCACAATCAGGTAATTAGCCCAAAAGGAAAGTCATTGCTGCAAAGGTGTCTGAGAAGTTGGCAATCTGAGAAAGGTCAATATAGTCACCTGAAATGGATGTATAATTTGCCTATTTAGATCACGAGCTCTTCTGGGCTCACAGAAAGTCAAGTACAATGACCTCTTTTGAGGCCCTAGTGAGCTAGAGTGAAAAAATGCAAACACATTTAATGATAAATATAACGATAAAGGTGACCCCAGTGTGGAACCTGAACTAGGTGAGGAGGATATATTCTTTCAGAGGCCATGAACTTAGTGTAGGCATAATAGCCTGAGTTTCAGGAGCTCATAATCACTTTAAAGGAGTATTTTATTATGCATTATGAGGTTTGGCCTTGTTTAAAACCAGCAGTCACTATCTTGATCACTTGAGAAAAATGTAGTACGTATATACTTGCATTTATTTCTAAACTGCTAGTTTATTAGGTTAATTGGACAGTAAAAGACATTCCTTCCCTCATGTAAGATCTGCTGCTTTATATTTCAAGTTTGGCATATTGACCTTGGGTGTTGAACTTCACTTCTTTCTTGTCCCCTGGCAGTGTGTAGTAGCAGGATGAGCAAGTACAGTCTAACCCACTTGAAATAATCATCTTCAAGTTGTGGTGAGTAAGGCAGTTATTCACAGACAGAAAGCCCACATTAAAATGTACATTTTATGCTAACAAGTATCACAGACAGTTTTATCACCTGTCAAGATTTCGCTTGATGCTCCTCAAATTCAGCATCTTTCAGTTTGGTAGTCAATGATGTGATTACTTGTGTGAGAACGACTCATTTGGAAGCAGTGACCTGGCCTAAGTCCTCTGGCACCACTTAATTTTCATGTCCTTCTATACGATGGATTCAGCATGACTAATGGTTGCTGAAAACTTCTATCTCCTTCAAAACTCTACACCTGAAAGAAGATGAGCAGTTAACCTCGTAGTTATGCACTCTTTCCAAATACTTGAATGAGGAACAAAAAACTATGAAATTGCTATTGAAGTATAATTAAGCTGGTGTTTTCAAGTGCAGTGTAACCTTAAACTGGGGGAGTAAGAGAGTTAAAATGGAACCACTTACGAAGCAGTAGAAGCTCCACTGCATGAGGCACTCTGCATGCACCACATTATAGGATTAGAAACCATTCAGTCAGTCAGTGCCAGTGCAGACAGGGGATTGTAAAGGACTTTTAAAATGCTTTTCTACTGAAAGAGGCGAGAAATGAGAAAAGGAAGGCTAGGAAGGGGAAATATGTGTAAGTGCCTGAGGGGTCATTTTCCTGAAGTAAATGATCCTGAAGATCAGACCACCTCTTTCTAATCCTTTCTTCAACTTGTCTAAACTTGGATAAAAAGATTGAAGCTTCCTCTATGGCTCTAGTATTTGTTGATTTTTTTTTTTTCTTGGACTAGAGAGCTCCTGGGAGAAGTTTACAACTGATTCACATTTCCAATTCTTTTGTTGGCATCAGAAAAGCTGAGAAAAAAAAATTCTTGGTGAAAACTTGAGGACCAAAACAGTGCCCTAGCTGCAGAAGTCTCATGTATTCCCACTTTCATGCTCTGATCTCCACTGAGGAAAGTCAGTCCTCAGTAAGGTTTTCCAGAATCGTTTTTTAAATGTTTTAAAGTGCATTTGTATGCACTTATAAATCACAATAGAACTTGGCTTTGGTAGCTTTAGCTTAGTATTGGGGGGGGGGCATATTTTAGTATATTTTTTCATCCAAACCTGACCATCCCAGTTTATGTTTGTTGAATGATTGCTTGAGAAACATTAGGCATTTCCCATAGCTCTAATTCTTTCTATTCAACAGAATTGAATAGTACTCTGCATTACGGTTATAAAATCTGCATTACGGGTATAAATTCTACATACGGGTATAAACTGGAGAAGGGCAGATTTAGACTAGACATTAGGAAGAATTTCTTCACCATGAGAGTGGTGAGACAACTGGAACAGGTTGTCAAAGGAAGTTGTGGCTGCCTTATCCTTGGAGGTGTTCAAAGTCAGGCTAGATGGAGCCTTGGGTAACCCGATCTAGTGGGATGCCCCTGCCCGTGGAAGTTGGGGTGGAACTAGGTGATCATTAAGGTCCCTTAAAACCCTAAGTATTCTATGATGCTATGATTAACTGACAAGGAAGCCTTGAATTTAGGATTCAAATATCTCAGTTTTGGACAAATGTTATTAAGTCGGATTAATCCCACTGGAAATAGCACATGGCATGTTATGAGTCTATAGAATATTTAAATTTTTAAAATTAATATTAATTAATNAAAGGATGAGGTTTTGTTGTGTTTTTTTTTAATATATGAGTAAAAGACATAAAGTAACAACTGATTTGGACCAATTGCTAGATGGAAGTAGAAAATCTGCTAATAACACTGTAGTAATCAATACTACTTCTTACACATATTTATGTTCCTTTCTGAGTACTCCTTAGTCCACTAATGAAGACATAAAAAAAATCCACTATGGGTTAAATATTTTATACTGTATCCAATTTTATACTTTATCCAAGTTTTGTCTGATGTGATCTCTGACTCAGTGGTTAAAGTTTGAAATAATTATTAGAAGGCTATACAAACTCCAGATGGTTTGAAAAATGCTAATTGCTTAAGCAACTGATCTGTCAATCCTGAACAAAATAACAGAAAATATAACAATGGCTAGGATTGATAATTCCAGTAAAGATGGATCTATGAATAAATCTTTTCCAAAATGGTGTGAATTCATGCTTTGGTGATAATACATATGAGTTTATAAATAATATACCTAAGAAGAGATACAATGTGGGGACCTAATAGATCTTACAAAGTATTTTCAAAGAGAAATCATCATCACATGAGAACACTGTGCTGTGTTCTCCATGCTGGCACTGAAAAATTAAGCAACTAAATCCGCTGCAGAATCTAAAGGAAGCCTTGGGAAAGACGCTTCATTTTGCTCTCATGAGTACAGGTATGACAAGTGACTTGATGACAGTGCATTTCTATATGATCACGGAAGGAAATACCAGGTAATACTGGCATAGGAAATCCATAACAGAGTGCCAACAATGAATCAGTGGAATATATTGCTACATCTTAATATCTCTGCATTCTTATATTTCAAACACCTTTTCAGAGAGTACAATTTAAACAAATTTAACTTACTTGGCTCAGTATGGAACTAAAGTGCTGAAATTTAATGACATGCAGTATAAAGATGTCAGACCAAATGATCCAGTAGTCCCTCCTCACTTCAGACACAATGAATCTGAGAATGAATTTTGTTTAATGACTGATTAAAGCCATTTTCAACAGAGAATCTATACTTGAACAGCAGAGGTAACCCTGCAGGGATTCTCAGCGTGATACATACACTTCTTCAAGACTTGAAGAGTCAAACATTTCCATCCAGGCTGCTCCTTTTCTTGTTTGTGAAAGTGTTCAGGTGGATGGATGCTGAAAAAGAAGTGCAAATTAAAATCATCTGTGAAGTTGGATCTCCGGAGCTCAGAGATTTCCAACAATCTTCCCGAAGAGTTTCATAGATCACCTCTCATTTATTTTGGTCTTCCCAAAGTCACCTGCATAGCTTGAGTTCTGGAAGTGCTGCGTTCTTTGAAGTTAGCCTCAAAAGTTAGACTTTGGTGTTAGGGCCTAGGAAAATCCACAAAAGTCTGTCAGACCAGAAAGCATGGAGGTTAGATAGGTTGAGATGTTATTTGCACAGAAAACAGTTTGCTGTAGGGAGCTCCTGGTTGCTTTCTATTTTTGGAGTTGTCATTAGAATCAAAACAGCTTGAATCTGCACTTATGACTCATTTTCAGTGTGGAACAAAGCCATACGTTAAGCACCGCATGCTACAAGCGTAACACATAACATGCCCCCTCACTACACAGAAAAGTTTTACTCAGTTTTCAAGTGTCAGTCTAGTTTTTCCTGTGCCTAAGGCTCTGCGACATTGAGACATTCATAATCAGGTTCATTTCTATCCTCACTGCCCATTATAACCTGTCACTCTTCAGCTGCTTCACTTACTGTTCAACTACTATGGATTTAATCTGCAGTTTCCTATGCACTAAATTTAAGGCCTAGCAGTTTTCATGTATTATTCACTTCCATTTGCTATACTTGTTAAACAGTATATGTTCATTGGAGTTAATAAATCACCATTCACTTTCCTTCTTGCATTTCCCAGAACAGAGTTATTACTCAATCTATCTCTACTGAGAGCAGCTCCATAGGTTCCACAGTGTTTATGAAGCTATTTATCACTGTAACTGTCTTAGATATTAGCAAAGTAAGCTTGCTCAAAAGGCTTAAGCCATAATCCATCGGAGGTGTATGTGGAGTCATACATATGTGCGACTAGAAATCCTGTCAAATGTCTGCTATTGGTTGTGTGACACCCACCTCAGTTTGGATAATCTGAGGTTATTAATATTCATATCAAAGAGGAATAGTAAGAAAGTTATCTTCCTCATGCGTCTCTCACAGCTAAAGAAGGGACAAAAGTCTGAAGACCTTATTAATTTTGCATATCTGCTTTAGCTCTCAACCTCTCAGGAACATATTACTGGAGCTGGCATCAGGGGTGTTTGCCTTTTTTGTGCCTCTGAAAAGAGACGCTTGACACCTTCTCTTCCAGTCCTATAGCATGATAGGAGACTGCAGGAAGGTGATGGAAGATCAGGGCTGTCTACATACGCAGGCAGGCAACAGCGCATGCTTCCTGTGACTTGATCAGTGAAAATTTACTATCTTTCTCAAAGGTGAGCTACCAGTACCAAAGGGAACAAAGCCATTCTGCCAGCTTTTCCCCGTGTGATTTTCAGACCCATTGCTTTAGGCCAGAATCTCATTCGTATTTCCCATCTCAATTGTTTGTCTTTTGTCTTTATTAAAACATACTCTTCCCTGTTGCAACCATTTAACTTTGTCACACAGACATTTTTTAAGGCATAGCATGACTTTTCTTAATTTACTAATTCAATCATCTTTGTGTCAGCAAAAATATGATATCAGACTTTCATGAATTGTTGCAGGATGCCATTGGGCATTACCCCACTTTCCTCATTATACTAACTAAACCTACTCTTTGAAAAAAACACAAAGAACTAATCAGAAATTTTGAACAGCTTCAAAACATGGAGGATTTTTTTTTCCCAAAGATTATTACCTTGGACTTGTATAATTAGTTATAATATTTCTTCAAAGTTGAACACTGAATTTGACAGATTTAAAGAATGACAAATTCAGTTGAGTGACAATTCAAAGAGTTGACCTTTATTTTCTAAAAATCTGTCCCATTAATATGACAAAAATCCCTGAGTAGAACCTTTTTAACCATCAGGAAAAAAAAAATATTTCTAATTCTCAGCTTGAAAAGAAATGTAGCCAATTATAATCACACCATTTCTGATACAAGCCTGGATGCCATTAGCCTTCTTGGCCACCTGGGCACACTGCTGATTCATGTTCAGTTGCTGTCAACCAACACCCTCAGGTCCCTCTCCTCCAGGCAGTTTTCTAGACAGACCTCTCCCAGTCTGTAGCTCTGCACAGGGTTGTTGTGCCCCAAGTGCAGGACCTGGCATTTGGCCGTTTTAAACCTCATGCCATTGGACTCTGCCCAGTGTGGACTCTGTTCAGATCCCTTTGCAGAGCCTCCCTACCCTCCAGCAGATCCACACTACCTCCCAGCTTTGTGTCATCTGCAAACTTGCTCAGGGAGCACTCATTGCCTTCATCCAGGTCATTGATGAAGACA